>JAANDH010000580.1:169651-183396 GCA_011799765.1 Nymphaea thermarum
GGGGGTTTTATTGGAATACTCCGCCGGAGACTGCCGGATTCCGTCCGACGGCCATAACTCCGTCGTCTGACATCGGATTTTGGTGTTCTTATGCTCGAAATTTGCGTCTGGATATCAGGAAGACGATAGCAGTGACCGATCACCGAAACTCTTCACCGTTTTCTTCAGATTTGATGATTATCAGACATTGGTCGGCGGCGGGGGAAAGTGGACTGTCTGTTCCTCCGTCGATTTCTCCCTCGATTCTGAACGGAATCGGCTCAATCCGAGTTTGTTAGGTCCGCATCGATGTTGGGAAGGACGCTGCAGTGTTCGTTCGTCGAAACCCTTTCTATATTCCTTCAGATTTACGCGTTATCAGGGTTCAGATGGCTGTCTCGCAGGAACAGAACATGGGACTGTTCCATTGATAGAATGATTCGATTTCCACCACGATTCTCCTCGATTTCTCGCAGCAATCACACAGAAGAGACGTGATTCAATGTTTGCTACCGAAATCCATCGATCCCTCACTGGATTAAGCTTTCTGATCACAGTGTTAGACAGTCGGAGAACAGACTTACATCGGAGAAACGGGCCTGTCGGGCCGCCGCCGGGCCGGCGTATCCGGCCCGGGCCCGGCCCGCTTCCCCTATCGGGCCGGTCTGTTGGGCCCGGGCCCGGCCCGGGCCGAGATTTCCGGGCCCAAACCCGGCCCGACGCCCACCCTTAGCGATTACAGCGCAATCGGAGCTGCGGGTTAACGCCAAGATTCCAAAGCTCCGCCTGAACCTGAAAAGACGCTGGAACAGGGGAATCACGTCCTGCCGGCGACAGACGTCAGTCCAATTCCAAAACTCTATACTGCAAAAATCAGAAGAAACTAAGAACAAAGAAAGAGCCTCAGTTTGGGCGTTTCTGCAAGGGACACAGTGAGAGCAAGAGAAAGAGGGAGACAACGATGACAACGAGAGCAAGAGAAGCAATAGCAAGAGAGAAAAGGAGACAACGAGAGCAAGAGAGAGACAAATATAAAAAAATTGGGCGTTTCTGAAAGGGACACAGGAAGAGCAAGAGAGAAAGGGAGACAACGGTGAGAGCGGCGACTGTGGCATTGGCGAACCGGCGGATGAGCGGAGCGCCGACGGCGAAAAGGCGACGGTGAGAGCGGCGGAGCGGCGACGGTGAGAAGGGAGATATGCTCGAACGCGAGGGAGGAGAAGCTGTCGTCCACTGCGGAGGGAGGAGGAGACGGGTGAAATCTTGTGAGGGTAGTGAGGGTAATGGCGTGAGAGGGAAAAGCAAGAGCGGGTGATATTTCACCCGGTCAAAAGTTCGACCTCACAGGTCGGACTTTTGACCGGGTGAAATATCACCCGCTCGTTTTAAGCATCACCGGGTGAAAGTTAATCATGTTTGATACGTCTCACGACCGTACAGTTTTTTCTGGATTTTTCCATTTCAACCGGGCAATCAAACTACCATAAGGAAGATTACCATAAGGAAGATTGGAGTGAAGATCTCCTATTCAAAGTGAATAAGAAATTAGGTGAGTGGAAAAGTTGCCTTCTGTCTTATGCATCACTTATGTAGGCAGGCTTTGCTGTTGGTGAATCCTTAAGGAAGATTGGAGTGAAGATCTCCTAATCAAAGTGAAGAAGAAATTAGGTGAGTGGAAAAGTTGCCTTCTCTCTTATGCATCACTTACGTAGGCAGGCTTTGCTAGTTGCTGAAATGAGTGATTCGACAAACCATCATATCTTGCTGCACTTTTTTTTCACATTTTGGAAGGCATTATAATAAAGCTAAACTTACATCAAGGGACCTAACGTAGCTGGTTGGGTAGGTGGGCATATAAAAGGCACATTGTCAATTTGATTTCCGTGGGTGCTACTCTCTTGAATTGAAAAGGTGGGATCACGAAACTAAGTAGAAAGGTATAACATACACACCACCAGGCTCGAAGCTGCCCAAGACGTTGGAGGCAGGGAAACGGGAGGAGCATTTGGTTCTTCTTTGGGTAGTGGATTGATAACTGTCTGCTCACCCAAGGATTGCTGAACTCATAGATGCCAAATTTTCTCACATCAAGAGGTGTAGAATCTGGTTGGGCAGACAGGTGTGTAGAAGACATGTCATCTATTTGATTCTCATGGGTGCTATTCTCTTGAACTGTAAAAGGTAGGATCACAACACTCAAATTGAAAGATATACCATACGCCACCCAGGTCTCAATGTAGCCCAAGTCCTTGAAAGCATGCTGAACGGAGCGCCCTTCAGGTCTTTTTTGGGCTCAGGTGGATGATTAACCTCCTGCTCACCTGAAAAGAAAGCTAAACTCATACATGTCAAATTTTTTGTTTGGATCAAGGATCATATGACAAAAGGACTCATTAGCATGAAAGTAGTTGCGTAGACGGGGTTTAGGAGGGGTGGGGCTTCATGAGTTACATGGACTTAATAGGGCGCTCTTGGCAGGAATGGCTTTAAGATCTTGCTTTGTTGAAGCCCACTGGGCTAGCTGATTAGGAGGAACTACCTTCAATTCCATAGCTTGTGGGCTGTTAAGGCTAATACCCAAATGTCATCGTTTTTTGAAGGCCTAAAATGGGGATTGGAGTCTATTACCGACAAAGCCTATTGGAAGATAGGAAGATGTCATTTTAAGTTCTGGCATGGCAAATGGTATTCGATTTGTCCATATGCATCATCGATTGGGAAGAGAAAAGCTCTTTCTATGAGTTATTATGATTCACGGTTGTTGAAGTGCTCTGGTTTCAAGAATATTTTTAACAGATGTGGGATTCATAGGCCACACATTAGTGACAGAGGACCAGCCGTTTGTAAATGGGCACAGAGCATCTCTAATGAACTTCAATGATATATGGCAGGTGTCTCGAATGAAACATGAAGAACACACTTGGCGCAAATGGATTTGGAACAACAAATGTCACCAGATCACAATGGGCAGGCTTCCCCCACTACAGATCTCTCAAAAAGAATGCGTGTTGGTGTTGCAAATAGGTGTTTTATGTGCAGAAATCATGAGAATGGACTTCATCGATGAAAGTAACAGCAAAGCTACTGCCCACTTAATGTCTTGTGTTCTGTTCTTTTATTCTGCCATTGATTACTGAACACTTCAGATCAAATTAATTTATTAAAAGTTCGGGTTTTCATCAATAAGATTTAGTACAACGAGGACACTCTTTTTGGCCCATCTTTAAAAATGTGCTTGATTGCTAGAGGAATAATCTAATACATGCTTTTAATTTACCAAGACAAGGATAAATAAATGTACGATCAAGTTAAACTGGCAAAAACGCGATAACTATCTTCGCATAAAACTAGCATACTTGAGCAAAATGCACTTGTTATAATGAAATCGCCAAGGTAGCATGAGATTATATGCAGAGCAACGTGTATACCCTAGACCACTTAGTTGAGGGCAACAATAAGGGCTCTTAATTAGTTTATGTCGAATAATATTTTAAACAAAATATGAACATAAATTTCTACAAAACATGTTTTAATTCAAGTTATTTTGTGTGTAAAATACTGAACTTTTCATACTACCAACTTTAATGTTATGGGAGCTGCCAATTTTTCTATGTTTCGAAATATTACATTTAAAAATAAAAAATGATTGACTCAATATACGTTTCTTTTCATCTCAAGGTCATTTCTACGTAGTTAGACCGCACAGAAGTACATCGAAAGTGGTCAGACCCCTCCGGATCGATTACTATATTAATATATTAATGGATCTTGACCGAACAGAGTAGTTTTAATGAGAACTGCTCCTGGTTTTTATTAAACGAACCTATGGATCTCGGAGCCAGACAGAAGGGGCCAAAGCCGTCGGGAGTAGGGCCGGTTGGTATTACTCATCATTTATATAATTCCTTAAGGCTGCAGTCATGGCCGGTTTTTCCTTCCATCGGAATCAACTTCGCATGGGATCAGGCTCAACGCTGCCCATACCTACTCCTTTCTCTTGCTATAGAATTTAAGTCAGTTTGTGCAATAATAAAAAAAGCTAAGACGTTAAAACTTTTAAATCATATAAAACATAATTTATACATCTAAAGTTCATAATCTTTTTCAAAAGTCTATAATTTTGAAGATATTGCGTTCATCTGTAGATTGAATTTGCAAAACATGCACTTAACCGGTAAGTAAAATTAAATCTGTCTTATTTTGTAACTAGCCTTTATACGAAAATTTGATGTAAGTTAAATTATGAACACTCAAAGTTCAAATTAAATCTTGTTACTGAGGGGGTTGGCACAATGGAAAGAGCGGAGCTGATAGGTAGTTAGTTTTCGTTTCGAATCTTTGTGGCATCAATTCTCTGTACTGCAAAAGTGAGTCACGACATGTAAGTTGAAGCACGACCTGATAGCACCTCAAGGAACCGAAAGCAGACCTTGTACGATAAAAGAAAGAAAAGTTGTCTTGTACACATGAGTTTCAATATGGCAAGCACGACAAACTTGATTTCTTGTTGTTTAGTCAAACAAAACTAGGTATAATGATAATAACTCAAGTGTCTTTTTACTGCAAATGGCCAATCAAATCAATGGATTGTAAAGCTTAATCTCTTAAACAGATTGAGACAAACGGATGGCGTTTCCGCTCACATGAGGTTTAATATTATTTTACAAAAGTTGGTAGAATAAGCTTGTCCACCTAATTTGTAGGTGAAAGAATTTGGGCTTTGAACTTGTCTAATCGAGGACCAAGTAGTATATCGCATCACATTAATAATATATTACGTTAAAATACTACATTGTATTAGTTATCTGCCAATAGATAGGCCTTGACTAGTCGATCTGATCTGAGCCAACCATCTCTTACCAATATTTGTTTTCACAAATCTATTTTTCGCATTGGGCTGCCTGATTTTCTTTTTCTTTGGAAAATGCGTTTGTAAAACAATATTTTTAATAACAAAGAATCTTGGAAAACTGCAACCTCAAAAAGCTTTGACGTTTGCAGGTTTGCTTTGTTGTCCTGGAAATGCCAGAAATAGAACATCCTGTTCTGGTGTCCTAGACAAGTTAATTTCTCTCTTTCTCTCTTTTTATGTCGCACTTCAAGGTATAGTTTGCTCCCCTGCAACCAACATTCCGGAACGTTAGTTTTCTGAAAACTCATTTGTATGTTTGATGGGCATGGACACATGAAGACTGGAATTAAACCACCTGCTTGAAATTTTGTTAAAGGTCATGGGTTATTCTTGCAATGTTTTATAAAAGATTAACATTGTTTTCAAAGTTTTAAAAATGTAGTGAGATGGGAATTCCAGAATCACAATTTCATGAAATTAGAATGAAATTCAAAGATTTGAATTTAATTTTCTCTCCTTCATGAAACATCCCAACAATCAAACATGCCTTAAGTTTTCCAAGTGATGTAACAAACTTGTCCCTTGAGCTCGACTTAATAATATTTGTAGCCACATCCAAAAATTTGCGAATAGGAAGGCTTATTATGAATTTGTCGAAGAAGCGAGCCCTTTCGGTTAAGTAGGTCAGATAAAAGCACCACGCCTCGCGCTCGATCCGCCCCGTGGATCCTTCCGCGATATCGCGCCATTTCGGCTCCTCCTTCCCTCCCTCCCTTCCCGATCGTCAGGGGCGAGAGTCCACCCCCACCCCCTCCACCTCTATCTCTCTCTCTCTCTCTCCTCCTCCGTTTGCTCCTTCCCGTCTTCCTCTCTGGAACAAACTGTCATCAGGTACGATCTTCTTTTCCTCTATGGGCTTCGGCTGCAATTGATAGAATTTTCTACTCCCGATCCAATTTTTTGACGCATTCCTCGCTCATCTTTTGTTCGAGAACGAGTTCGTCAACTCTATGTTTTGAACGTGGCTGACAATGAGAGAGACGAAAGATCGGTTTGGACAGGAGGACGATTTCCATTACGAATTTCGGGGTTTCTTGTATCGATCTTTCATCTTGTTTTTCGTTTATCAATCTGCTTGAGTTTTTAAATTCGTTCTGGTTGGAAGCAATTGGTGTTCCTATCCAACGGTTTTTTAGCGTCGATGTGTTATTCTTTTCTTTGTCTGTGAGCGGAAATTCTCGAGATTTGATTTGTCGATTTGACGACCGCTCGCCGATGTCGGTTCAAGTTTAGGCCAGCTGCCGTATTATGGAAATGTGGATCGTGGAAAGATCTGGTTCTCTATAAACTGATGTAGACGAGTGTGGATAAGTCAGCTCGATGGATCTCTGAACCTGGGACCATCTGTAGGTTGAATTTGGCTCCACGATCTTTCTCTTTTATTAGTTGTTCAACTTTGCTGGTTTTGTCGATTTAATTTTCTACGTCGGCCCATCTTGTTTCAGTGCGGCGTTGATGAAGAGCGACTTGCTTATTGGAGTATGATAGTAAACGGCTTCTGGCTTCTTTTGTTATTTATGTGCCGAATTTGATTCATGTCAGGGGGATGTGAAGCTCGGTACATGGACATAGAGCCCTAGGAAAGTATCAAAATCATGGAGGCGGATGATGACAGTGCGATTATGCCGGCCGAAACCGGCCATTCGCCCGTGAGATCTGGAAATCTGACCAAGTTGCTGGATGCGCGGGATGAAGAGGATCAGTTCGAGCAGGTTTCACTGAAAGATCAGGAAAGGAGTGCCGCTGAATCGAGGGAGAAGGGTGGTTCAATGCGATCTTCTGGGTCAGATGCAGTTAGCCAGTTTTCTGGGATCGATGAAGCTTCCGGTTCTCCTTCCATCCGACTGGCTGAATTGAACTCGTCAATGACTAACGCACAAGATGATCTTGGCTCTAGTCCAGGGTCGGCAAAGCATCCTGGCGGGATGTTAAAGTCTGTGTCCTCTGTGAGTGTTGATTCTGCATCTTCTCAGGCTGGAGACAGTGGATCTCCACTATATTCACCACCGAAGGTAAGGGCGAGGCCTGCAATACCCGATGTCTCGCCGGAGCTGGTGCACTTGGTAGAGGCAGCGATACAGGGGGATGCAGACAGCTTAGAGAAGCTTAAAGAAACTGTTTCTGGTGAAGAATCTGTCATGAGAGAAGAAGAGGTTGTTGGAATCTCACGGCTGGTAGTGGATGTGCTTCTTGCAACTATGGGTGGCGTTGAAGGTTTTGATGACAGTGGAGATGGTAACCCTCCTAGCATAATGCTGAATGGTAGGGCAGCAGTAGTGGCAGGTCAATTAATCCCCTGGCTTCCTTGCGAGGGAGATTCTGCTAGTTACATGTCACCAAGGACTAGGATGGTAAAAGGACTGTTCCTGATATTGAAGGCTTGTGCCAGGAATAGAACGATGTGCTCAAATGAGTCTCTGCTAGGCATTCTTTTATCAGCCGCAGAGATAGTTTTCATGCAAGAAAGTAACAAACTTGAGCAAGAGAAGACGTGGGATGCTAGCTGGTTGTGTAGATGTCTTCAGTTGCTAGGGCAGCATTCACTTCGTGTGTCTGAACTGCGTAGATGGCTTGAGGTGGTTACAAATACGGTAACCACATGTTGGGCATCGCATCTGATGTTGGCTTTAGAGAAGGCCATTGGGGGCCGAGAACTGAGAGGCCCATCTTGCACATTTGAGTTTGACGGAGAGAGCTCTGGTTTACTTGGGCCAGGTGAAAGCCGTTGGCCATTCTCTAATGGTTATGCATTCGCAACCTGGCTCTATATTGAGTCATTTGCTGATACCGTAAACACTGCAACGGCTGCAGCAGCAATTGCTGCTGCTGCTGCTGCTAAATCTGGGAAATCATCAGCTATGTCTGCTGCAGCTGCTGCAAGTGCTCTTGCAGGGGAAGGTACTGCACATATGCCACGGTTATATAGTTTTCTCTCTGCCGATAATCAGGGAGTTGAAGCGTATTTTCATGGACAATTTTTGGTGGTTGAAAGTGGGGCTGGAAAGGGTAAAAAGGCCTCGTTGCATTTCACGCATGCTTTCAAACCACAGTGCTGGTATTTTGTAGGTCTAGAGCATACATACAAACAGAGCCTTCTTGGCAAAGCTGAAAGTGAACTGAGACTGTATGTGGATGGAACATTGTACGAAAGCCGTCCCTTTGAGTTCCCTAGGATTTCCAAGCCTCTTGCTTTTTGTTGCATTGGTACAAATCCTCCACCTACAATGGCTGGCTTGCAGCGCCGACGCCGTCAGTGCCCTCTGTTTGCTGAGATGGGGCCTGTATACATTTTTAAGGAACCTATTGGACCAGAAAGAATGGCTCGTATAGCTTCCAGGGGAGGAGATGTGCTGCCTTCTTTTGGCCATGGTGCAGGCGCACCATGGCTTGCAACCAACGAATGTTCAAGAACTTTGGCAGAAGAAAGTTATCTCTTGGATGCAGAGATAGGAGGAAAGCTTCATCTTCTTTATCATCCTAAGCTGCTGAGTGGGCGGTTCTGCCCTGATGCTTCTCCTACTGGTGCCACAGGTCAGCCACTTCTCTCTCTCTATCTCTCTCCCTCCCTCCCTCAAAGTTCCATGCTTTGCTGATGCACATTACTTAATGTCGTCTGGCTGTTCTGCTTGATGAGACAATAGCATTGGGACATTACTTCATGTTAATGTGACAACAAAATATGTAGCACTAGAAGGTTAGAATTAATTAGATCCAAGACTTACCCAGCAGGGATGCACAAACATATTAAAGGTCGGGGGGTGAAATAGAACATGAAACTGTTTACACATGCTGATAAGGCAGTAGAGGTCCACCAATTTGATTTTCCTTTTTGTATCACTTCACTCGTGGGACTAATAGTTCTCATTTCCCACAAATCTCAGATTCGTCTCTCATTCTGCCAACTAATATAATGAAATGTTAGCTGCTGAACAGCTTGTGATGGAAGGGGGTAAATGGTTTTGGGCTTAGTACTAGCATGCACCAAATTAAGCATATGGAAGATAACTGAATTTCTAAGTGTATTGAAGTCTAACTGATTTGTTCTACATGAAATTTTGTGTAACAATTCCATCTTAACCATACTGTAGGACATCCTAGCCACCTCTAGCGCTATTCATCTCTTCAAACTGCATGAATCCACTATGTCACCCAAAGTCTGGAAAAACTCAATACCTCTCATCAACCACTTGTCAACTAAAACTAGTTCACAGATCCCACTTTTTCCTCAGTAGACCTAGAGTTGGTGTTATTCCTCCCACCTTCTCATAATCACTCAAGATTAACAAGAAAAAGTTACAATTGTTTTATCTGCTTTTTTTCCTTATTCATCTCCTATTATGTTATTTTTGTGCTAGTTATGAGAAGTCTTTCTCATGATAGCTTAAAACCATTGGGGTAATCTTTTTTGCTTTTATGCTGTTGTTGAGCTAAACTGCTTCTGCTATTTCTAGATATCCAAATCTTTAGTGATTGCTTTGCTAGTGTGCTACTGAAGTTGTTGGAACATGACATCTGTAAGCATTGTAGGTATCCATAGAAGGCCTGCTGAAGTACTGGGACAGGTTTATGTTGCCTCTCGAGTCCGCCCATCAGAGTCACTCTGGGCAATGGCTGAAGGAGGCCCAATGTGCTTGTTGCCACTAGCAGTCAGCAAAGCTGAACTTGATACTCTGAAACCACAACACGGGAGTCTAGATTTATCTGTTGCTACAGCCGCACTTTCTTCTCCAATATTAAGAATCATATCCCTTGCCATTCAGCATCATGCAAACAATGAAGAGCTTTGTCGTGCCCATGGGCCAGAGGTTTTAGCTGTTTTACTGAGATACCTTCTGGAAACATTATCCTCTTTGGATGTTGGCCAACAAAGTGGAGTAAAGGACGAGGAACTTGTAGCAGCCGTTGTGTCTCTCTGTCAAGCACAAAAAAGCAATCCTGCACTTAAAGTGCAGCTATTTCATAGTTTGCTACTAGATTTAAGGATGTGGAGTTTGTGCAGTTATGGAATCCAGAAGAAGCTGCTATCTTCTCTAGCAGATATGGTGTTCTCTGAGTCATCAGCAATGAGAGAAGCTAATGCTGTGCAGATGCTTTTGGATGGTTGCAGAAGATGCTACTGGACTATCCGTGAACCAGATTCTATTGATACATTTTCATTGCGAGGAGCTCCACGACCAATGGGCGAAGTCAATGCACTTGTTGATGAGCTCTTAGTGGTTATTGAACTGCTAGTCGGAGCATCGTCTGCTTCCAAGGCTGTAGATGATGTCCGCTGTTTGATAGGATTTCTTGTTGACTGTCCACAGGCAAATCAGGTATTTGATGCTTATTTTGAAGTTAATTTAATTGTCTCAAAGGGCCTCATTTGTTCTTCAGAGTGATAAAGAATGTAATGTTTTGTCCACCTTTATAGTCAACAACTAATATATTTTTGAGATAAGTCAGAAGTTTCAAGCATGGTACCCTATAGACTGTTTTGTTCTCCAAGTATGTTTAATTTTAGTTTGGTTCTGGAAAAGAGTGTTTTCTATTCATATTTTGAGAATATTTTAGAATGTGGAGTTTTTGATTTAAGGATGCTGTCCTACAAAACATTATGGTGGAAATATTTTCTCTTAGCTGCTATTCCATATATATCTGAGCACTGAGATGCAAAAAATTGTGTTTCTAACAGTTTCTTAAGGTCGTGGTTATCCACAACTATGACTCAGTTAAATATATTCTGGATTGTTTTTGTCATTACTCATTACAGTTTGTCTTTTCTTCAAGATGCTATTGCTGGAGCATTATTTTTCTATAAACTTTCCTATTTTTCTAGCCTAAAAATGAAATGAAGGTGTGAAAACAGTGCTAGGTTGACTTTGTAATCCAGAATCTGTTTATGCAGTGCGCACTTCAAAGATTGAAAACATAATATCTAATTATACCAAAAAGGGTGTGGGCAATGAATGGGAAAATTTGTATATCCACAGGATGCTTATCGCTGTAACAAGCATCTGCATAAAATTATCATGTGTGTGTCTCTGTACGTAGCGTGCAAAACTTTAAAACAGGAAAGAGATATTGCATTCAAGTACCCATTTGATTTGCTCGAATGATATCCGTTTGATCTTGCATCCTCAATTTGTTTAGATATAATCATTTGCATGACTGAAGAAACTATTTCAAATCTTGTTTTAAACATAACTAGTTTCCAGGATCAGTGAGCCTGATGATTGAACATTTCCAGGTTGCCAGGGTATTGCACCTTTTCTACAGGTTGATTGTTCAGCCAAATGCAAATAGAGCACACTTGTTTGCAGAGTCATTTATTTCATGTGGTGGCATAGAGACACTTCTTGTTCTTCTGCAGAGGGAAGCTAAAACTGGTGATCACGTTAAGTCTAGTATGTCAAGCTGCAATGGTTCTGAAAGGAAGACGGATAAGGAGTCAGTACTTGAGGATAGTGGTTCTCAGCATGAATTAAGGGATGCTCCTGCTGATCTTGCTGAGGAAATAGAATCTGTGAGTCATGATGGACTTAATGTAAAATCCTTCAGCAGCGAAAGGTGCTCCCCCAAGATTTCTGTGGATTCCAAAATTGAGAGAATGGCATCTGTTTCTGAAAGTTTGTTAATGAGGAATTTGGGTGGCATAAGCTTTTCAATAAGTGCAGATAGTGCTAGAAACAATGTGTATAATGTTGATAATGATGATGGCATAGTTGTTGGGGTTATCAGCCTTTTGGGAGCACTGGTGACATCAGGCCAAATAAAACTTGCTGGTAGTTTTACTTCTTCAACAATTCCAAACAACACCGTTGGAAATGAACTGCCTTATGAAGGCACAAACATGTTTGCAGATAAAGTGTCTCTTCTTCTATTTGCATTACAGAAGGCATTTCAAGCAGCACCACAGAGGCTGATGACTGCCAACATATATACAACTTTGCTTGGTGTTACGGTATGGCCATTTTTTTTCTATAATTCGTGTTTTTCCTTCATTTATCCTTCAAAGCATTGATGTGGATTATGAAGAATGAATATGAGGATTCGTTGATGTCCTGTGTTGTTAAGTATGGAAATTTGGTTGTTGGTTGGTATCAAGCATAGGTGGTGCTATTGTCAAAATATCTTGTTAAAAACACCAAAAAACAAGTGAAATGAAAAAAGTGAAGATATTGCAATATTTTGAAAATAATGTATATTGCAAGCACAGTGCAATATTTCAGTGAAACTTGTGAAGTCATTTTTTATTTTTTTAACATATTTTAAAGTTATCAGGTTGCTTTTTAACATTTTAGTACTATTTTAAAATTTTAAAAATGTTCTTCTAAGAACAGTAGTATAAAATATATGATTGCATAATTTCTCTATTATTTTTATGCACTTTTAAAAATTCTAATTCCTGAGATTTTCTTGAGGAAAAACGCACACTGATTAAAGCAAGCAGTTTACAATTTTAAGTTCGCCACTTTATAAGGGTTATTAAGTTTTGAAAGTGGAGTTGCTTAAATATTAATGTCTAGAATAAAACAATTCAAGTGAAGGAAAAGTAATGCATCAATTTCAGTTTAAAATAATAAGAATATGAGAACTGGCTAAAAGTGAACTACTATCAGAACTTTCTTTGTTTAGGCCAGTTCAAAAAAGTCAAATGCTTGCCTTTGTTTTAATCTTTTGTACATTAAATGTGGGATTATTTAAATGGATTTGTTGAAGATGCTAGACATGGACTTTTTAAAGGCAAAATGAGTATGAATATAGAAAATTGCTACCTGATTGAATCTTTCAAAAATTCCTAGTTTGGAGAAGTAAATGCTTTCATTTGTCTTCTTTTTCCTCTTTTTTTTTTGTCGTTTTGCTCTCTGTTTCCTTCCTTTCATTTAACACCAAATTCTAACTATTACTTAATGTCACTAAGAAATAAACTAGAGTTGTTTATTAGAAATAAATTGATCTAACACATGTTGTTTATTAGTTTTTATTGTTTTACAGTTGGATTCATAGACCATAGCTGTTTGATTGTTTGTATTAGATATTTACTTATCATTTTATAGATATGTTCAACTTTGTTATTTTGTAGTAAAAGCAGAGTAGAAAAACTTGTGACTTGACAGTTGACAGGCGTGAACTTGCTCATTTATGACCCAGAAGTCAGCTGATCTGAGTCCGATTCATGGGTTTGCCAAGTGAAGCATCACCATAAATATTGTTATTGGGTTTTTATTCGTGAGGTTTTTCTTGGGTATTTTTCGTCGAACTTTTTTTTTGGGAAAATTTTGGGAAAATCTCAGTTTTTTTTTAATGAAAGATCAACGTGTTAGGTAAACGTACAAAGAGATGAAAAACTAATAAGAGGACATAGAAAACATCTAGTTAAAATGATAAAGTAATGAGTATTGTATTGCATCTAGGATATTACATTAAATACCTAAAACTGTAAATCAGGCCAACCCAATGATAATGCTTCAATAAAATCACACTTGAAGCTTCCTCCAACCCAACAAAGTAATACTCAAATGACCACACTCAAGAGGAACAAAGAATGAATATATTGATTCCAATAATCACTACAAGAAGTGGCTAAAAAGCCATGCCTAAACAATAGAGAAGCTGCCCTTTATATAGAGGAGAGGGCCGAAGAGAAGAAGGAGGAGGCAGTCCCAACGGCTAGAAATCTAGCCGTTGGGACTAGTCTCCCTCTAGGTAAAACAAAAAAAGAAGAGGGATAAAAAGGGAAAAACAGAAAATAATAAAAGAAGAAAAGATACATAAAGAAATTAAAAATTACATAAGTGTCCTAAGTACCCAAAAGATATAAAATATATATATACATATAAAGCATATATTAGATGACTAATATATGTGATAT
>JAANDH010000581.1:0-20356 GCA_011799765.1 Nymphaea thermarum
GAATCAGCAAGAAGAGGATCGATTCGCCTCTTTCCGCCAGATGATGTCGCCAGAGGAATCGGTGCCGCTTCTCCCACAGCACAACGGAAGGATGATTGTGCTTCTTGGGCGATTTTGGAGCAGAGGGCTCCCTCTCAACGACTACCAAAGCTCTGATACCATGTTAAAACATGAAAACTAGAATAGGAGAGGGAAGAAAAACTCAAGCATATACGTGGTTCGACATTTAGATGCCTACGTCCACGAGAAGGGAGCTCTCTCTTTTATTTCTTTTGATGATTTTTGAGAGAGGATGAACTCTCTCTTTATAGGCTACAGTCCAGACCAATATTAGGCAAGGGAATCACAAACGATTCATATGATAAACAAGACAACACAATATGATGGGTAAGGAAACCAGGAGAACAAGGAAACTTGAGAGATCCTGATTGATGCGGTAGCTGTAATCTTCCCTAACAGAAAGGCAATCCTTGAAATCTTGCTAACAGCACCTCCCCAACATACTCGCCGGAGTGCCGCCCCGTGTTCCACGCCATCACTTTGTACCTCACCAACGTCCCCAAAACCACCCGGAAAACCAACATGCCGTTCGAGCCTTCCCGGAAAACCGCCTCCCATCCGTCCCCAGTCCCGTTGAACGCCGCCTGCTTTTGCGCCTTCTTCTGCTTCCCCTGGTAGAATGCCGGAATGGGGGCCCCACCCACAAGCTTCCCCGAGTCCTTGAAGTAGAGGCTGACGTTGAGGCCGTCGTAGTGGATGCCGCTGTCCTTGTTGGGGTTCACCAACCTGATGTCGACGGCAATGGTGTTGTTCCGAGCGGTGGCGTTCCGGCGGTACTCGCCGGACGTCCGGTTGAGGGCAGGCATGTAGATGGCGGTCACGGAGATCGTCGGCCCATTGGGCCGGACGGCGAGCCACGAGAAGAGCGTGGTGAGACCCAGCAGGATAACAAAGGAGATGCACCGGCAGCAGCAAATGCAATGGCTGTCGCCCATGGCTGAAAGAGAGAGGGATCGAAGAGAAGGTTTGGAAAGAAAATGAGGGGATTGGTGGCTTTGATATAGAGCTACACTGGCCCCACCTTCTGACATAGGAAAAGGGTGGAAACTGGAAAGGAAGGAGAGGGGGAAAACGAAAGGAAGGGAGGAAGAAAAGAGGGAGGTGGCGCGCGTTCAGGTGTCGTTGAGAAGGAAGAGGAATGAAAGAGGCGGATTTGGAAGTCAAAAGGCAGGCAGGCATGTCAACGATTTCATTCAGATATATTCTTAATCGAATCTGATTTTCATTTTTTTTTTGAATATTTATACAGTTGAATTGAATACTAATAAAGAAAAGTCACATCTAAATTTGAATTGAGCTATAAATTTGAATCCAATCTGAATCAGATTTTACATTCATAGTTATTGAATCTGAATTTTGAATTTTATTGATTTTTAAAATGTAAGAGATTAAATATATGATGTTTATTTAAAATTAAATTTGATATAAATGTATACCTGGATCTGAATTTTAATCTGATCTGATGCCATTTCTTAAATCCAAATCCAATACTATTTTTTAATCAGATATTATTTGTTTTTTCATGTTTAAGTTTTTTTACATGGACAATGCAACAAAACAATTCATAACAGAATGTGAAAGTGAGGGCTCGATCTAGTCTCTTGGAATCCTTTACTTTTTCTTTTAACACTTGTATTAATACTTTATATCATTAATATGGAAAACGTAATTAACCTTGCCATGTTACCAAGTAAATGAGAATTTTTAGTGATTAACACGGAGTTAAATGTATTTCTATAGAGCTAAGTCTAAACATATCTTCGGATCTCTATTCCAAGGCTGATATGAGATCGATCCATGCTGCAGTGATAAAACCATGGATTTGTGGTGGATGGTGGATCAGGTGAGGGATCCGCAAGTTTAAGATCAGCACAGATCAAAGACCAGCCTCTAATCCAACTCTTGACCTGGCCATTAATATGACATTCATGATCGGGATTCCTTTTTTTATCCATGTCAGCATTTCTTATATAAGTTATTATATCGGCAATAGTGTCTCTACCCATGACGAACTATCTTTAATCAACTTGTTTCTTTTTTTATTTTTCATTAAAGGTATATGTAGAGACATAGTCTACTAATTAATCTATTTCAAAGACCCTACTACCCATTGTCTTGTCTACTAGTGTTCATTATTTATAATACTTGGGGAGCTAAAGAGACCCTAGAGTAGCTGGTTATACAAATAACATATATAAAATAGGTAATACCGCACCTATGATGTTTCTACAAGGAGTTGCGATATTAGTTTAGTTATTGTTTGTTTTGGTTTGCCCTAGCTAGCTCGGTCTTTTTCATAAGGAAATGGCTCGGCTAGCGGGGTAGCTGTGCCACAGTCACAAATTTAAATGAGTTGAAAGATGGTAGGAAAAAGACTTTTGGTATGACTTGATTTCAATATCTACAATGGAATCAAATTCATACTTCATGCATTTTATTTCCCGGGCACGTATCATGAGATTTATGATCACTATCCAGTAGTAAGAAGTGTCCCAGCCCAACAGTGCAAGTTGGGAACGAAGCGATGACTTGTGGCAGTTTGTGGTCAATGAGAAAACGATGAGGGCGTGACGAGGACGTCCACACAATAGGTGGGGGCATCATGAAAATTGTCAAACACCCTCACTATGCTGCTGTCCCAAAGGAAGGAGGCTTTTCAATAAGAAGATTAATAAACCGCTTGAAAGAAAATCTTTCTAGTAGGCTCCCCTCCTTATAGAGTTTGGCATTACCTATGCCCCGCAGAAGTTTTACTTGGGTTTTCACCAAGCCACCGCTACTTCCATTTCATTAGGAATTGATGATTCTTTAACAACACATTCTAAGAGATGGTTAGTCCTAGATGGTGAACAACAAAGTTTGATTTTAGAAAAGCACCATCATTATGGAAATATACATGTGGTAGAAAAACTTATCAAGCAATCGAGATATGGTATGCCACAAGTGAATATTTGATACAAAGTGAATCTTAATTTTAAGATGACTGATCTTTCAAATCCAGTCCCTATAATGTATTATTCTGGAGCTAGAGGAAATGCATCTCAAGTCCACCAATTAATAGGTATGAGATGATTAATATCAGATCCCCAAGGACAAATGATTCATTTACCCACTCAAAACAATTTAAGCGAAGGACTTTCTTTAACAGAATATACAATTTCCTGCTACCGAGCCTGCAAAGGAGTTCTGAATACTGTTATGCGAACATTAGATGTTGGATACCTCATGCATAGACTTGTTGAAGTAGTTCAACATATTGTTGTACGTAGAATGGATTGTGGAAGTACCTGACGTATTTATGTGAGTCTTCGAAAGGGGATGACCGAAAGAATTTTTATCCAAATGCTAATAGGTTGCGTATTAGCAAACAATGTCTATCTAGTCCTATGATGCATTGCTACCAAATATAAGATATTGGGATTGGGCTTGTCAATCGATTCATGGCCTCTCGGGCGCAACCAATATATATTCGAACTTCCTTCACTTGCTGAAGTGCATCTTGGATCTGTCTGTCTATTATGTTATGGTTGGAGTCTGACTCATGGTGACTTGGTTGAATTGGGGGAAACAATAAGTATTATTGCAGGTCAATCCATTGGAAAACCAGAGACTCAACTAACATTAAGAACTTTTCATATCGATGGAGCATTCACAAGTAAGGCTGGGCATCGGGCCGGGTCGCTGGGTCGGGCCGGGCCGCTGGGTCGGGCCCGGGCCCGGCCCGAATATTTAACGGGCCGGGTCGGGCCGGGCCTGGATATATGAAACCTGAGCCCAGGTCCGGCCCGGCATAATAAAATAATAAAATTTTTAAATATAAAATAGTATTTATTAGTAATAAAAATATGATATTAACATTAAAAAATATTATATTTTAATTTTTAACGGGCTGACCCGGGCCGGCATACCAGGCCCGGGCCCGGCCCGTTAACGATTTTTCTTGGGTCGGGCCCGGGCCCGTGGCGGGCCGGGTACCGGGTACCCGGCGGCGGCCCGGCCCGGTGCCCAGCCTTATTCACAAGTGGTACTGCGGAACATGAACAAGCTCCTTCTAATGGAAAAATCAAATTCAATGAGGATTTGGTTCATTCCACTCACACACACACACACGTCATAGACATCCTACCTTTCTCTGCTATTAGACATATATCCTCCAAGCTACCGGCAAATGAATGAACTATACCATTTGGATTTAAAATCATTCCAACTTGGATCATTGCTTTTCTTTTTCAATTAGATCCATTTTGGAACTAACCGATAACGACTCTTTCTTATTTTTACTTACTTAATATAACTTAATATTTTTAATATTTAATATAATATATGATATCTTAAAAGAAGAAAAAAGAAGAAAAAAATATCCTCTGTTATGTTCATCCCCTTGTCAGCTGTTGGATCAGGATACTCAACCCTAGGTCCCTCAACTTGGAATGGATGGCAGATCTAATTGATATTGATATACCGTGTATATGTTGATAGGAAGTATTCCGACGATCCCCACGATTCGAGTCTGAGCTGTTGGAATAGGTTTGGCGTTCGGCAACGGATCACAAAATCTTGGCGATCTTCTCTATCTAATGAATGGAGGAACCCGTTTTGAAATCGCCCACCCTGCACCCACCCACGAGTATATGCTTCATCAGGACTCACACAGGGTGGATTGATACGATAGAAACTTTTGGTAAAATGTCTACCCGTAACCTCACAGATTAACTTCTGCGGGTAGATTCAAGGGCACAAGAAGGGGTACCCCATTTGCTCTATGTTGGGTTTTGAAACAGTTTGAATCATTTCGATCAGAAGGTCTACGGTTCATAGCATTGGGTCGATGGAGACTGAGGAGATTGACTTAGGGACATATTAAATTAGAAGCTCCATTGCATAATTCAGACCTCGACATTAATGGAGGAGAAGTTATGGAAACGACGGAACCTGTGACTGCGGAGGATTCGATTGAAAACGAATCCTAATGATTCACAGGACGGGATGGTGGAACGCGCCGGGAACGATGGTAGGCTCATTAAGAAAGAGATATGGGAATGGCCGAATGCCCCATAAGTATAAGTCATTTAATTGAGCAATTGTCATTTCTCATTTCCCTTCCATAATTTCCTTTTTGTTTATGGAAAATGGCATACATTGTCTCGTTGCAGTTGGATTTAGTCCAAATTCAGATAGTTCAAATCCAACTGTTTTTAATCAGATAGATAAAAAAAGTCAGATATTCGAATAATAATTATGTCCACATTTGTTTTTTATATGTCAGTCAAATTCAGGTACGATTATGCTCAAGGAATTTAACCACATTTAACTTAGTCTGCAAACAAAAAGAGATTCTTTCTCTCAAATGCTCACACATTTGAGGCTTTCATTGAACCGAAAGCATCCAAATGCTGCCCACAGATTAAAGGCTGATCTCATGACATTCAATCAAATTTTGTTTACCTTGTCCCGTTGTCACTGGTGTGCCACAAACAATCCGAGACATGTTGATGCCTTGTCTTGAAGGATGACCCCTCGTCCCTCAAACGCGCCGTAAACTCTGTCTGGTATACCGGCGTCTGCCGATGTGCCATCGGTGTTCCGGATGTTTTTTCCTTGGCCTATATGTTCCAAATCCAAAAAGATCATGTTCACGACTACTAACATAAAATTGACATGAGATGCACCGATTTTTATAATTTCAAATTTTTTTAGCATTTTATAAAACATTGGGTGTGACTTTACTTGTTTTTCATCTCCATGAAGAGCTTCTTTTTCGTTAGTACACATCGCAGAATTGAATCGTTTCCCAATCTCACACAAAATTACATAAACAAACCAAAATGCCTAAAAGCTTTAATTTGACACTAGTAAATGTAAACCGGACACCTTCTGTCGACGGACTCCGGCAAGATCAACCCATCCGAGCCCACATCCACTAGGCACTCGACGTGCATCGCGTGGGCCTTCCGGGCGTTCCACGACGCGACCTTCGACCGGACCTCGATCGTCATCTCTATCCTGAAGCCGACCTTGCCGGCAGACCGATCGGCGACGATGTTCTGCCAAACCGGATCGGTGGCGGGCAGCGGCGTGGCATTGACCTGGCCTAGGACCACGGTGGTGTTCTTGGGACCTTGATAGAAGTGGGAGACCAACGGGGTCTGCCCAAGCAATCGATCCCTATAGAAGACTTGGGCCTCCATGCTGTCGTAGTGGATCCCGATTTTCTGATTGGGATTTCGGATCGTGAAATTGAACGTGATAAGCGTGTTTTGGAGACTACCGTTTTGGCTGATGCCTGGAAACGAGAAGCCCTCTATGTGAAACCTTGGCCTGTGTGGGCGCAGGCTGAGCCATAGAACAAATGCAATGACACCAAAGATGAGGAGGAGGGTCAAGAAGATGGCGCACACGCATCTAACGGCGCG
Source organism: Nymphaea thermarum (assembly GCA_011799765.1). Taxonomy (NCBI): domain Eukaryota; kingdom Viridiplantae; phylum Streptophyta; class Magnoliopsida; order Nymphaeales; family Nymphaeaceae; genus Nymphaea; species Nymphaea thermarum. Next base: position 6,474 of record JAANDH010000581.1, read on the forward strand.
GCTCGTGAGGCTCTCCTTGGCTCGATTCGCATAGTATTGCCTGGTTCGGCGCGGCGGCAGTGGCGGCGGCGGCTGCTGCTGGGTCTGGGTGAAGGGGCGGTTCCTGTTGGGTGGGGGTGGCAACCAAACTGGGCTCGACATTTTGAGAAACAAGTGGGTCTTTGTCTAGTGGTTTCGAGTTTGGCGGTCTTTATAAGAAGGTAGGTGTTGAAGGAACATTAGATGCTGTATACCAGTGGAAGGAGGCGTGCACTCATAAGAAAGGAATACATGTGACTTGATTGATGGGCATTCAGAGTTTTACCTTACTTTTGACAACTTTATTATGTCACTCTCATGCATATAGGGATTCTAAATGGTTCGAATTTGAGTCGGTTTCAGACTTATCAAATTTGGCTTAGTCGAATCTCAGGTGATTGGATTCAGATTCAAATCCATATTTCAAAATGCTTTGGATTCAAATCCAACTAGCATAAACTCCAACTTTTATGTTTGCATTTTTATGGGGTACTCCCAATGGATAGTGGATTTGGATTCAGAATAGGTTATACCATTGCATACTTAATTCAAATTTGAATATGATCTGTAAACAGAACCGAGTTTTCTTTACCAGATCCATGTAAACACAATTCGAAATCGAACATCTAATCCATTTACATTCCTAACCGTGAAAACGGTTGAGAGTCAGGATTTGATTTCTATATGCCTCACCCTCCCATGCAAGTGATCCTGAGTCCAAATTAACCCTGGAATTTTATGATTTTGGATCTACCTCTTACCAGATTTTGAGTTTTTTCTTGCAGCTGAATACCCAAAAACACGAAAGGCGATGGTATGTGTTCTTTGAATCTTAATGTTTCAATATGAAAATCTGCTCCTCTAAATGAGTTCGACATTTTTATGACCATGAAACAGTAAAACATATTTGGTGGGGGCTGTACAAGACTTGTCCTATCAAATCGACGATATATTTCCCACATATATGTTATCTCCATATACTAAGTGCAATAGTTTGAAATAAGAACATTTTGAACTTTTATGAAAGTAAGCTTGTCGATAAGGGTTGCGATATATCTCAACTTCTTATGTAACATAGCAGCCATGTGTTTCTGGAAGAAGCTTGTGAACTTTTCAGTTTGATGTATTCATGTTAATGGAAATAGAATTAATTTCTGATCTCTTGGCAACCATGCAAAGTTCCATCACTTGGTGCAAGCAAAGATACTGCAATGTTCTCTTTTCCTTGTTTACTAACTTCAGTAATTGAATCATGATTCGGTCGCTCATTCTACAATTATGCTTCTGCTTTTGCGTAACTTGGACAACGAATAAAGAGTTCAAGAAAAGGAACCATCTTTTTAAAAGTTGTGCAAGTATAGGAGGAAAAGAATGAGAAGAGGACCGTTGGACGGTTGTACTGGGTTTTTCAATCTAGTACTTGACCATATTCTGGGAATTCGAAAGTTGAAATTTCAATTTGAGCAAGAGAATGGGCAGGTCTAATTTATGCAGTTTTCCAAATTCTTTGACCAAATTTTGTTGATGAATTTAAGTGGCATGCACCATTTTTTTCCTTTTTTGTGTCAATGCACGAGTTCATGAGGATTTTATCTATCTATTTCAGGTGTTTTTGGTTGGCCATGAATGTATTGATTTTCAATCTTGAACTATTTTTAATATATGTTAAGAATTCTTTTAATTACCTTTTTTCATTATTTATTTACTTTTTAGAAAACATTTTTTTTAACATGTTCGGCTGCAGCACGTCAGTTCATCATCCAGCTAGCCGAATTGATGAATCGGCCACTGATTCGTGAATCGGTTCATAAACTAACTTTTACCTAATGGGGTGGTGGGATAGGCCATGACCATTTTTTTCTTTGTAAGGTACAATAGGGTTGTACGAAACATTACTTGAGGAAAAACCAATATACAAGTGATTGAGAAGGTTAGTTTCGAAGGGAGTTGGCAGTGGAAGCTGGTAAGTGGCCAATTTTCATTTCAAATGTTAAAAGGGTCAACCTTCTGTATTGTGGCGTAAGTTGAAACATAGTAGGGGTATCCCTCCGAGCATCCAAGGCATTGAACCTTAAGAGGACAATAGGTTGGGTAAGAGCTTAGGCTTTCTACCAGACGTGGGTCTCTCCCACTCACTTGGAAGTTATTATTAATGTCTTTTTGCATGATTTTTTAGGTCAAAGATTGTGTTGGTGCTTAGAATAGACTTAAGTACACCTTCTACTTGATGCCACCCTCTTAGCTCCATAAAACACAGCTTGTAACGCCCTTGAAAATACGGTTAAGGAAAACAGGATTTGGTAGTCTCCTACATTGTCCTCTTTAAGGAACTCGTGGTTGTTCATTATCTAGATATGAAAACCAACCACACAAGTAAACTTCTCAAGATTGCATGTACAATTTTCAAAGCCTTGGACTTTTGAACACTGAAAGCTGTTTTAGAGCTCCTTTTCATGCTTTTGGTAGTTGAGAGATCAATGACAATCCTTACTCTCTTGTCGGGCGGTACTGAATCCGCAATAAAGCATGCACTATGTGTTGGAGTGTGGAGCACTACATGTAATTTTATCTTTGCCTCAATCCCTATGGTTAAGAGAGAGAGAGAGAGAGAGCGGTTATTTTTCATGCACTTCTGCTCACTCTGTGCGGTCATGTTGGAGAATTTTGTCCCCAAACCACATAAAAAATCCTTGTGTCTTCTTCTTTTTCTTCATCCTCATTTCTTCTCTTGGTGTACTGAGAGATAAAGAGAGAAGGTCTTGTTCCTGAACACTGTGTTTCCAGCCATGACCTTAAAACAATGGTATCAAAGAATGCGGCTCAAATGTTGAAGTTACATTATTAACGCCGTTCCTAATGTGCACAGTTTTTGAACAATGATGATCCTAAACATTGAAATGCCATTGTGAAGTATACTCCCCATTGCCTTAGCATTTGTTTCGGAACAGAGTTTTAGGTTCCAATTGGTAGAGCCAAATGGAAATACGATTTCGGTGTATCTGATCATTTTCAACTATATGAAATTAGAAACCCTGAAAGTGAATGGATTAGATGTATGCCCACATAGTCACAAATTTGAAGAACTCGAAAGCCGTGAGATATGCCGTAAACTGTTGACGGGTATGAAATCTCTCATGTCACAAGCATCTTAAAACATCACATCCTTGATACAAATAGGAAGAAATGCTTCATATTTGGGTTATTTTGGAATTGCCCAGAACTCAAAATTGGTTTCTCAAGTAATCGTAAACTTGTATGTACCGTGAATCCTTCAAATTTTTTGTGAGGCTTTCTCAAGAGGAACTCAGGAATTAAAGAAGGGTAAAGAACTCAAAATGAGATTTTCCCATCACCTTCTCGAGACAAAGTATATGAATGAATCAATCAGTCAGCTAGTTCTAAAAGGCAGCATCTGGGGCGGGATACTCATCAACTAAAGTGGCACATCTATCGCTTACAAACGTCTTACAGGAATTAAATTCACCAGCTCACCAGTCCAACCAGGTACGCTACTCCCCGAGGCGAATCAGAAAAGTCGTGGTTGCAAGCCAAGCAGAAGTGACTCTAAATCTGGACCAGCTGCTGGCTTTTAATGGGAAGGCAGAGGAGGGACGAGCTGCACATGGTAGTGCTGCTTCCAATCGATGTGATTGAGCCACATACCAACTGAACTTATCTTTAGATCCTACCACATGATAGTGATACTTGGCCTTCAATTGGCGAGCAGATAGACCTCTTCCGCTCCCGATTGTTATCATGATATCATCGGTGTTAAATGCCACCGACTGTACTCAATTCAACCAACTGCTATGGCAGGAAAAATCTCCTAAACGCCTCAATCTCTCATGGAAAAACTCAGAGAGAGAGAGAGAGAGAGAGTTTATATATATTCTTTGTTGAATGTTCATAGGAGACCATTGGACAGAAGTTTTCATGACATCTTTGCTGGGCAGGAAGTTGGCTTGTGCAGGAGTTGACAGCCTGATGCAACCGGTGAAGATTAATTAATTAAGTCAGACTTACATCCGGCATGATAGACTTTGATTGGTAGCCTTCGGGAAAGCATGGTTCATATTCAGGTTAGACAATTCAACGGGGCGAAATTTGATCTGCAGGGTGTAGTTTTTCAAAATATGGAAGTTGGTTAAATACATGATGTCGGATTCATGTTGGCTTTTGGAAAATGAGCTGCTGCCTTGATGTAGACATATCAAGTTCTCATCAATTTTTGCATATATGAGAGTGAATTCGAAGGTGGGTTTTGCATATTTGAAGTCTTTTTGAGCCATTGATCCGAACCCAGTGCAGAAGGGGTCCACTACCTAGCATTCGACGCCATGATGCACGGACGCTCACCTCATTGTGTGCCCTTAATACAGGCACCGAAATGGCCAAATTGCTCTTTTCACGGATCTCTCTCTTGCCTAACTCCAATCATGTGATGTTTTAGCTGGATTTTTGTTCTCTAGTGTTTTTCGATCAACAAATAGTCAAATTCTAGGGTTGTGCCTTAGGATATCTTGACTGTAGGTTCCGTTTTCTATGATATTTTTAGTATCTACCAATGTTATCACTGCCGTATCGTATCGTGTATCGGTCGGGCCGACCTATACGCCGTATCGTGACGTATCGTAAATGTATCGTAACGTATCGTAAAATTATTTTTTAAATTTGTAAAAAATATTAAAAAATTATAAAAAATAGGGAAAAATCAGAAAAAATCTAAAAAAATCTGAAAAAACTAGTAAAAATCAGAAAANACAGTTGAACTGCATTTTTCCCCGTATCGTGCGATACGGGGGAGTATCGGGTGTATCGTACGATACACCCACTGTATCGTACGATACATGCGATACGCGTACGATACGTACGCGTATCGCAAATATTAGGCGTACCGTATCGATAGTGTTGATACGGACGGTACGTATCGTACGATACGCGTCCGTATCGTACGATACGGATAACACTGGTATCTACAACTTGCACTGGCATGTCAAGTTCAATCACTCTCATAAACAAGTGGCATCATTTTTTTCAGTTGTCATATTCGTTGAGTAATGCCTCTACTGCAAAATATTACTGAAAGTATCTGCCTAAAAGTGGGCAGTTCAACTATAGTTGACATTACATATATGAACGAGAACGAGCAATGAGATACAGAAATGCATGAAAATCATTCTTTCTGTACTTACAGAAATGGTTTAACAACTCATTTCATTTGAAACTTTCGAAAAGTCAGTATAATTGGCGTACTGTTTAGCTGTTACGAAAGATGAGCTGCTCCTAGTGTCAAATGAACATGACTACTTCACGTTTCACTTTTTATGGGGTCCTTCCTAGTGTACAAGCATCTTGTACATCCCACCAACTTGTGACGCGTTTGAGCAGTACAACTCTTTCATACTTTGCACACAGTTGGTGATTATATATATGTATATATATATAATTACCTCTTGAACTTGGAGGTATCGTAAAAAGCAAAGCTAGTTCTGCCATTATTGCAACGAGAATAATGACAATTCACACAGGATCACGTTTCAGTCACTGCTTCATGACATTAGAACTTCTCTCTGTTTTGTTAATATCTTTTCCTACAAACTTTATGGTATTTCTCTCTTTTCAAATTTCAAATGTGCAACTGGGAATCCTCACTTTTTTGGCTCTTCTGCTATGGAACTGTGATGCTTCTCTCCTTCTGGGCAGAACTGACACGAACAGAAGGAAAGAGTCCCTACCATATTTGACTTTTTAGGGAGTGCGAGATAATTGACATGATTATTGCCTAACTATATGCAGAGCAGTTGATGATGCGGCTAGTTGGCGGTGCTTGCTTAGTTGGAGTAAGATCATGAGCACTTCCATCTGATACGATAAATGGATTAATTTCAAGCGGTTACTGAAGTTACAGGTTGTAAAAGGGGCTTTATACAGGGTGCCGTGGTAAAGACACCTTGGGTCAAGTCTAAATCCTGCCCTTCTGTAGACTGAGTTTTTCCATGGTGGTCGGAAAGCGACTCACCTGTAACTTTTTCTTTCGAAATTCAGGACCATTTTAAATAATCTGGTCCTTGAAAGGTTCTTGGTCATTAAACAAGAAATATTACTGAAAGTTCATTTATTCGTCCCGTCTCCAAGTTGGTTTTATTCAAATCACTTTTCAAGCCATGAATTGTTACAGCATCTGATCTGCCTGCCCTGCTAGGTAGGACGTCGTTGTCATGCTCTGCGGCTTCTTCTTCTGTTGCTGTTTAAGTTTACGTTCGTCTTTGAGTTGTTTTTTTCCAAAAACTCTTTGCTTTGGTACTTTGAGATTAAAGAGCTTCTTCCTTGAACTTTCGTCAACTTATTCAATCAGATATTCCGAAGATTTTCTGTGCCAACTTTTTGCCTGAATTCAGGCCCTTAAATTGTGCTAGGAACCAGAGGCTACGGCCCTTATTATTTCCTACCCTCAATGTAAATGCCAAAATGCCTCTGAACGCTATGCTTGTCACCATTGACTAATTTAATTTAAAAGGATTATCTTATAAAAATAATTTTCTTTAAGGCAACGCAACCATGTGTTCTGGATAACGACAGAAACAGAGGCGATTTCTTTTTTCATTCTTCTTTTTTTCTTATGTCAGATTTCAGGCTCTGACTGTCCAGATCCAGCACGAGATGCGCGTTTACCATGCCCTGTTCCAGCTGTCTCTCGAACATCGGTACCTAACAGGAAAGGCATCCTGCTTCCTGATGTTTTGGGCTCTTGCCGACACACTGCCATGGATGAATAAAAAGCTTCAGAGCTGTTCGAACAAAGTTACAAATTCAATAGAAAGACAGCATCAACGTTTCGCTGGCAGGACAACTTTCATACAGAGAACAGAATCATTTGACCTGTGTTCCCCTGCATGTTCCTGTGTAATCGGTGGTAGCAAATGGATTACATCTATAATGTCGATGCTTCGTTGTGGAATGATCACGTTTATTGTCTTCTTATAATTCAAGGGCTCAAGGAACACTGGATTCAGTAACTTTTAACCGTGGTTTCTTAATGGTTGGCTGAATAATCTCCAAAAAACCGAGTCCCCTCCTCCAATCATGGAGCCAGGGACTCTCCCTGCGAGCAGGCCGCGGAGGGCATTCCTTCCTTCTATTATTCTGGTCACCAACCTCAGGAGTAACCCAAATTTTTCCTAAATCAGGTGTGTAAAAACGCCATTAATCACGTTCGATTCTTTTCAGAGTGTGTTGGCTGGCAGGATTCTTCTTCTGTCGGATAAAGGGCTCATCTTCACTCATTGCATGACTATAAAAGCCGAATAGTGTGCTAGAAATGCAGGGGATTTCGGAAACATTACTGCGAAACTGATCATCAAATTGGGGAACGTTGGGAAGATAGCATTCAAGATTGATTAACTTTATACTGGGGAACAACTTCATTGAATTCTTTCGAAACACAATCACAGTTGACGGTTCACTCGTTTATTTCATTTGAATCCCAAGAGGGGCACTAACGAGCTTCCGTTTTTACGAATGGGAAACAGATAAGCAGTGAGATGTGCTACCACATACTCCAAACAAACACCAATGCCACGATAAAATTCAAAACTATTCACAGCTCACAATGCAGGCTCAAAAGAACTGGACCTATGGCAATACACCCGCCTTCTAACTGTTCACCTTGCTGCACACCTTCCTTATCTCACCGGCGGTGCCAGTCTTCACTTCAATCTGAATCATCTTCAACATGGACGCTGCAAACTCGGAGTAGAAATTCTCGAGAGGACCATTGAGTATTTCATTCACGTAGGACAAAGCAGTGCTGTCTGTCAGCAGGCTAGCATCAGATGTGAACAGACCTCTTCTCTTCACCAAATTGGTGTAGTAATGCTTGTCAAATGTCCGGAAGCTCCCAGGGTCCATCTCCAGGATGGTGGTGTTGTCTGTGGGGGTCTTGCACTTGAACTGCTTCAGATTTGCAAGATAGAATGGGTCCATTGATGGGTCTTGATCACCTTTCCCTGTGAAATTGTACAGCCTGTTCGTGACGAACTGGCAGTGGCCAATGCCGATCGTGTGCGCTCCTGCAGGAAACAGGGGGATGCGTTTTAGTCCATACCAATTTTGGATTCTGTGAAGTATGTCACTTGAAGAACAGGACTGACAGAGGATGAACTTTCACCTGAGAGAACAACTAAATCCTTCACGTCAAGGCTCTTATTTGCAAAGCTTTGTGTAAGGGTAGTAAAATTCATGGTCGGTCGTGGGATGTTGTTCAGTGCCTCGGTGGATGATGAAATGGTTCCGTCCCTGCGGCCTGTAGGCACTGTCCATGATGGACCACCCTGTGACAGAAAATTTCCAGCAAAATAAGCTCAAAGCCTCAAACCAAGAATCATGGTCATCAAAGATATAAAATCTAGAGATAATGACCATGTTTCAACTAAATCTAGGAATACTGAGAAAATTATAAAGTTTCTGGAATCTGAACAGAAAAAGGGTGAGCAAGAAAAAACTAAATCTCTAATCGTGCTAGTAACTAAAAATCACTTTTTTAGCTGTGTTCAGGTGATCATACTGTGACAACTACTGCGTCTCTTGCCACCAACGAAATAATGTCTGCACAGGAGACGACCCCCGGACACTTAGCTTCTAGCAGGGCCTTCACTCTGTCGATGAAGTCGAAGCCTCGGAGGGTCTGATTTGGTACAGCGTCCTTCTCAGCGGTGTTGTTTCTGGTGGTATTCAGCAGCACAGATCCATCACAGCCCTGTGAAAACAAAGATTTTTGAAGGAGACCATCCATGGTACACCAGAATAGTAACTTAAAACTACTGAGCTTTACTAGTTTTCCTCCCAGCAAAATGATACCGACTTGTTTACTACCGTCATCATTGTTGAGGAACAGTTAACTAAGTGAGACAAGGCCATACTGAACTGAAGCTCCCCAGAGGAAAGGCTTAACTTGTCACTGAAATGGTCCGTAGTTTTTTCATAAACAGAGGCTTCACAAACATTTTCCCATGAATGGGAGACTGCAAACAGGTTTTTGAAGGAAAGCGAACAAAAAAGTTGCCGACAAACTAGTTACTAACCCTCACGAAACAGTCATGGAATTGCATTCTAAGCAATGGTGAAGCCAAAGTAGGTGCGTTGGGGATGTGCTGCTTCACGAACTCCTGAACTATGCTCTCTGCTTCTGGGCATGATTGATCATAGAACCCAACTTTAAGCTGAGCATGGGAGAAACCAAGAAGGCCTAAGAGAGCCAAGAAAATAAGAAAAACGGAGCTGGTATCCCTCATTTTTCTCCTCTGTCTCTCACAATCTTTGCAGTTCAAATGAGCCTCTCGGAGTGAAGAGAGCTCCTGAGACGGCCCTTATTTATCGATGTTTGGATCAAGTTGAGAGCAACCTTTACCTTTCCTATCAAAACCACCATGTGCTTTCATTATTCGCATTAACATACTTTTTTCTTTAATTAATTTTCTCATCATCTCTAGAAATCCGATCGAATTATTCAGGAAAAGGACAGGAGTCGTTGGGTTTAAGCGATTGGGCGACAGCAGAAGTAGGACCAAGTTCTGTATCCCATTTTAACATTTACAGATAAAAAAAGATCTCACGTAATTCTGCAATTCAAAATATTCATTTTTCTAACAGAAAAGGAAGCACATTTTTGTTGAGACCACAAAAGAAAGGCCCCGTGGGTAGGAGCGCCTGTCTGCCTTTGGGAGTTCTATATTGTTTGGTGGTCACCAACTCCATTATTTTACCCGTGCATTATGTGAGTTTTGTTTACCTGCAATACATAAAGGTTTCGCTGAGTTGAGCTTTTCTTCCTTTTTGCGTTCAGAAGTTACCACCGCTGCTCTTCCCTTTGTCTGTTTCTTTTGCTTAAAATCCGAAAGTCATATACATGTATTCATGTAAGATTACTTGAAAATATAGGTACGTTCACGTAAAGTTCATCTTTGTGATACGTAGAGCTGAGCTGCCGCAGAGCAAAAGTTCTGTATATCTACAGACGAATAGCAGTCGCATCTACTTTATGTCTCGACAGTCACATGGCAGGGGCCTAGCTTAGTAGGTTGGATCTAGCTAACTGATTTGCAATAAAAGATATTCCACAATCTGATTGAAATCTTAAGATTTGAAGTTGAACAGCTCCCCCATCTGCAAAAATTGAATCTCAGCTCGAATTTACAGATCTTTTATCTGAGAAAATTTTGGTTTGGTTCTGGAGCTCTTGGTCTATTCAGATTCTCCTATCTATGATTCGAAGGCTTCAAGCAAGTGCCTCAAATCATGGCTGGAATTTGGTCATACACAATCAATGAGCTTCTTTGGCTCCTGATGAGTAAAGACCACCTGCAAGTACAGTCAAAAGTAACGGCTAATTTATGTAAATAATAATTTCAGTTCTATGGAGAGTTCTTCAGAAACTAATCCTATTCAAACTTTTCAAGATGTCACTTTCTTCCGAATGTAATGCCTTAACCTATTGATGTTTACAGTCCTTTTTTTGCATAAATTCTTAGAATTCAAATATATCTTGATTTCTTAAGTGCAAACACCTATTTCGCTGTGGAAGAGAAATATAATTTGGAGCACTGCCAACCACTCTTGTCTGCACCAGCGGAGAAAGAATTTTTGGTTGGATGGAGTAGTAATTCAACAACTTTAATGCTTTTAAGAGCACTCATATATATATATAAACCATCAAAAATATCAAATTATGAATGTAAAAATTAAAAATTTTGTGAGTTTGGTATAGGCAACTGCCCACACCAGCTACCATGTGGCTCCGCCACTGGTTGTCTGTATCAATATCGGTACTGTAACGGGTTTGCTGATTATGGGAAATACCCATTTTGGCAAATATTTTATTTTTGTCCAAAAAGTTAACAAATTAAAAATTAAAATAATAAGAAAAAAGCAAAAGAGAACTACCTTCTAACTCCATTGTCAGTCCTACTTTCCTTTCAGCATTCGTCTGATAAGATATGCTATATAATATTGGCAAGACTGCTGCCAAGTGGTGGAAGAAATAGATTGTTTAACTTCATATGTATATCAAGCTCATCTACCGTACCTTCTATGTTCAATTGCTTGCATTCCAAGGGATCGATGTCTCTGGCTCCAACCAAGAAATTATCTTTTCCTTATATTTAATTTTCCGGATGACATGAACAACGTCCTTATCGTTCTGTTACTGCTAGCAAACTTGCAGCTTCCTGCTCCTTCCTCTCTTTGTTGGGTCTCTGGCTTTATTTTTCACAATTGGTTTTTCATAAAACTTTTTCTTACTAAAAACATTTCTCCGTCTAATATTATTTGTTGCATTAATAAGCTTAATTATCGGCTCAGATATGCCTATTTTCTCTTTAATTTACACTATTTATTGAATGCTGTTGCTCATGATTCATGAACTGTAGTTTTTACTGCAATATTTCATTTTCTGAAGTTGGTCAATTGTATACACTAAATATCCTGTCTCTTCTGGTTTCTCGAATAAATGCCTATATTTTACAAGTTGGTGGTCCTTGGCCTCTCAGCTATTAGGTTCAAGATAACGATAATTAATTTCTGGCCATGGTTTGGTTGTAGAACGACCAGCATAACCCTGTTTCTCAAGTACGAACCATTACTAGTCCCAACTTTTAAAGTTTTCCTAATTTTAGAAAAGGAAGAAAGAGATTTTCTAATTTCTAGGCAAATTATTTGCTATTTTATTTTCATATTTTATGTGATTTCTCATCTTCAAATCTTATTTATCAATGCAAACGAACACAATTTTATGTCAATTCGGAATTTTTTCAGGACAAGAAGATCATATTGGTTTTGTCAAAATTTCAAATAAAAAACATTTACCCCAAGGGGTAGCATAGCTAGTTGGTTGAAAGCGAGACATCAGTTCAATTTGCATAAATGCAACTCTCCTAGGGCCGTAAACAATGGGACCATGACACTCTTTGATGTGTGCATGGCAACCCACCCAGGCCCCTGATGCAGCCCGGGATGGTGGGGCTAGGGCAGTGGTGTAGCCACATTGTGACTGGTGTGGGCAGTTGCCCACACTAGTTTCTAAAAAGTTCTTTACTTTTAATTGAGAATCTTAAATACTTATCCGTATATATATAAGTGCCCCACCATATTTGAGTATTTTTAAACAAGTGCCCCTCCAACAAATTTAATTGGCTCCGCTATTAGGTTAGAGAGTTCTGAGTCTCTTTTTCCATCGTGGCCTTTGTTAACCTTTTGCTCATAAAAACAAAAAACATGCATAACCCTGTTTCTCAAGTACGAACGGTTACCAGTCCCAACTTTTTAAAGTTTTCCCAATCTTAGAAAAGGAAGAAAGAGATTTTCTAAAGTATTTGCTATTTTATTTTCATATTTATGTGATTTCTCATGTTCAAATCTTAGTTATCGATGCAAACGATAAATCTGCAAAAAAGGATACCCTATGTGTTCAAAACAAGTGATTTGAACTTAAATTTATCATGTTTAAAAGAACATAATTTTAGGACAATTCTAAATTTTTTCGGTCTAGAAGATCATGTTGGTTTTATCAAATTTTCAAATAAAAAACATTTACCCCAAGGGGTAGCGTAGCTAGTGACATAGTTCAATTTGCATAGATGCTACTCTCCTAGGACCGTAAACAATGGGACCACGACACTCTTTGATGTGTGCACGGCAACCCACCCAGGTCCCCGATGCAGCCCAGGATGGTGGGGCTAGGGCAGTGGTGTAGCCACATTGTGACTGGTGTGGGCAACCGTCTCTTAAAAGTTCTTTATTTTTAATTGAAAATCTTAAATATTTATCCGTATATATAAGAGACCCACCAGATTTGAGTATTTTTAAACAAGTACCCCTCCAGCGAATTTTTCTCGCTCCGCTATTGAGGTAGGGGGTTGGAGCCTCTTTTTCAGTCGTGGCCTTTGTTAACCTTCTGCTCATAAAAACAAAAAACATGCATATTGTGTTTCAATCAAACGGATTTTTTTGGTAAAAATGATCACATCCACATATTGTGTTTCAATCAAACTGGCATTTTTGCTAAAAATGATCACATCCACAAGGTAGGACAACCATTTTTTAATGTTTCTGATACAAACCTTCTGCTCATAAAAACAAAAAACATGCATATTGTGTTTCAATCAAACTGATATTTTTGGTAAAAATGATCACATCCACAAGGTAGGCAACCATTTTTTAATGTTTCTGCTACATAAGTTGGCAGCTGCAAAAAAGATAAAAAGCAAAAGAGAGAACATATCAAAGTTGGCAACTGCCACTTCAAGTACAACTTAGATTGTCAGCCCTTTCCCTGCATTAATGATGGTGGGCTAACAGTAAAGGTCATCTAACCTGCATTATCTTACAAACTAAACTGCTCGGGAATATCAAGAAGGCAAGTCAGCCATATATGTATATAACCAGCATGCTAACGTGTTTATGAATTTTAATTTTGTACAAGATATATTTATGTTCATGTCATTTTCATAAACGATATTTTATTGGTTATTACCAAAATTTAAGTGTTTTAGAAGTCATTATTTTCTTATAATTAAAATAACGCATTTAAAACCCAGAAAATGATTGAATTAATACATGTTTTTCGTCAAGTCAGTTTTCAGATTAATTGCACAATGGGTCTAGGTTTTTGTGTCCCTTTTTTTTTTGGCTGACCTAAGTGAGCTATACTTGTTCTTCCATATATTTTGCTATCTGCCTTAATTTAGTTTGCAAAGTAGTGAAAGAGCTCGTGATTATTTTTGCAAAAGATAGTTAAGATTTTAGGAACCGGTTTTGAGATGTCTTTTTGCTGTAAGCATAAATGATCAATATACACAAACAATATTGAGAGA
>JAANDH010000581.1:20456-85714 GCA_011799765.1 Nymphaea thermarum
ATATATATATATATATATATATATATATATATATATATATATATATATATATATATATATATATATATATATATATATATATATATAGGGAAAACCCCAGAAAATTGAGGTTAGTGGTAGGGCTATAAATGGGTTTTCTGTAAAGAGCTAACCAAAATTATTGCGGAAACAATTTTTCCTCTTCCAGTGTAGGCAGTAATCTGACTGAAACCAAACATGAAATTGTGTAGTGCGCCCTTTTCTGGATTCTGACATTCCACAATGCAGTTATTGAAAAGAAACAAGAAGAAGGATCCCAACACTCACCCATCCCCATATGGCCATCTCCAATATTATTGTTCACCCATACTGGCCAGCCTTGCCAACTTTTATGCCCAATTTTGTTTACATGGTGACCTTTGTTTTTTTTGGATATGTATTTTCTTTCCCTACCTGTGTTCCCCTGTTTAATGTAAAAGTTGGAAAGTAACTAATTCATCCTGACTAAATACTGCTGCAATATTGTCTGGTTCTCTGTTTTTTTTTTCCCATTTTGATCTTATGAGGGAGCTTTTGAACATCTGTTAACACTATCTTTTGAATTTAACAGATGGGTATTTTTTGTCTCTTAGGGGGCTGAACATATAATCTTAGCTTCATCTTTTATCACTTTGTACATTAACTTCATTCATAAATTAACATTGACGAACTTGTCAGGTGTTTATGAGCACCATCTACTCTGGTAACTCTTTTTATCAGGGTGTTAGGTGGCAATGGTATTTCTTTATGTGAATCAAGAGTTATCCTTCACAAATAAACAAATTGAAAAAAACTGAAGTGTATGGGACAATAATTCAGGAACAGTTTGTTCTTTATTGCATTGAGTGCACAATAAGGTCGACTTCTAAGAAGTACTGAAATCTGAAATATTGGACTCTGACTTTTACATATGCCAAACAGGTAAAGCAATGAAAGAACCTATCTTCGGCCTCCAAACACACACTGGTGGCACAAAAATTTATCCAGATTACTGTGCTCAGTATGAGTTCACAAGGACTACTGAACAAAAAGCCTCTGCTTTCTAACCGTTCACCACGCCGCAAAGCTTCCTTATCTCACCGTCACTGCCAGTCTTGACTTCAAGCTGAACCATCTTCTCCATGGACGCAGCGAACTCGGTGAAGAAATTCTCAAGTGGGCCGTTGAGAATTTCAGTCACGTAAGACGCCGCAGTCGCGTCAGTGACCAGAGAAGAGTCAGAGGTGAAGAGACCTCTTCTTTTCACCACATTGGTGTAGTAATGCTTGTCGAAGGTCCTGAAACTCCCCGGATCCATTTCTAGGATCGAGGTGGTGTCTGTGGGGGTCTTGCACTTGAATTTCTTCAGATTTGCAGCATAGAATTTGTCAAGGGCTGGGTCTTCATCACCTTTCCCTGTGAAATTATAGAGCCTGTTTGTGACAACCGCGCAGTGCGCAATGCCGATTGTGTGGGCACCTGCAGAAAACAGAGGAAAGAATTAATCAAACATTTAAATACATCCCAAGCTTAGTTAAAGGACCCTAGTTGACATAAAATGGAGACCCACCTGAGAGAACAACTAGATCCTTCACATCAAGATTCTTGTTTGCAAAATTTTTCTTTAGAGCAGTAAAATTGAAGGTTGGTCCCGGAATGTTGGTGAGCACCTCAGAAGCTAATGAAACAGTTCCATCCCTACGGCCTGTAGGCACAGTCCATGACGGACCACCCTGTGACAGGAAATTTGCAATACAGTGAGCTCATGCTAACAACTAAGAATAAAAAGTTATTTGAAATGTGCTTCATACCGTGACAACTACTGCATCTCTCGCTACTAGTGCAAGCGTATCTGCACAGGAGACGACCCCCGGGCACGCTGCTTCTAACAATGCCTTCACTCTGTCAATGAAATCGAAGCCACGGAGGGTCGAATTTGGTACGGAATCCTTCTCCGCAGTGCTGTTAGTGGTCGAATTAAGCAGCACAGATCCATCACAGCCCTGTGAAATCGCAGATTGAATGAGACCATCATCACCATTGATGCAGTGCATTGTAACTTAGAAAGATTGAGCTTTACTAGTGTTCTTCACTACTCATAAACAGTAGTTAGTGAGTCCAGCCTTCCCTGAACTGAACCATAAGAACTAATTCAATGAATCCGTAACCAAATGAGAAGTTTAACTTCAGACTGAAGTTGTCGACACTTTTTCCCTCATAAACAGGGGCTTGTGGTACATCATTCTCGTAAATGGGTAGCTAGGAAATGAGTCTGAAGATGGCAGAACAAAAAATTGCAGATCAACGTAGTACTCACCCTCACAAAACAGTCGTGGAAGTGCATTCTAAGCAATGCTGCTGCCAAAGTAGGCGCATTGGGGATGTGCTGCTTCACGAACTCCTTAATTATGCTTTCTGCTTGTGGGCAGGACTCGTCATAGAAGCCGACCTTAATTTGAGCTTGGGAGGCAGCCAGGAGGCCCAAAAGAGCCAAGGCAGCAAGATAAAAGGAGCTGGTCTTCCTCATGTTTTCTCTCTCTCTCTCTCTCTCTCAATGCCTTGCAGTTGAAATGAGCTTCTCAATGTGAAGAGACAGCTCATGCAAGCACGTATTTATAGACGCTTTAGTTATGTGAAGGCTTGGACCTTTCCATGCAAAACCGCCACTGTTCTTCATATTCGTATTACTGCAAACCTCTTTCTTTGTTGGTCCTTCTTCTCATCATCTCTAAAATTTCAAATTATTCAACGAAAGTACAGGATCATTCTGTTTTTTAAGCAATCGATGACTGTAGAAGTCGAGCCGTGTACTGGGGTATCATTAAACACGGTGTCAAAAGAATCTCGATCTTGCAATGCTGCAATTTATTTCCATCACCATTATTATGAGCTTTCAATAGAAGGAACAGTTTTCTGCTAAGATCGCTTAACAAGTGGGTCGTCTTCGAGAGTTCTGCATCATTTGTTGGTGACCAACTAAAATTTCTCTCCATCTCTGCACACTGTAAAGCTCTTACTGAGTTCAACTTTTCTATCTTTTTGTCGAGGTGGTGCCGGAGTCACTGTTTCTTTCTTTTTTCCCTTTTCTCTTTGTCCGTTTTGTGTACGTTCAGCAGTCGGGAAATTGCAGTCCTGCACAAGCATATAGTCACAAACACATTCGCATGTTTATCATAACAAGACATAAGTTCGAGTTGGCTCGCCATATCAATGTTTTTCTCAAATGTGAAGAACGAAAATGAGAAAGAAAAAATATGTATTAAGCAAACACATGAAATCTTCAAAAACTTAGTGGGAACATGACATGTACAAATTTCCTGTATTCTTCCTTGTCTTGCAAACATTTATCTTTTAGACTGTTTGCTCACTACCATGTAAAACTAGAAAAGTGTGGATCTCAAATCTGACAGGTTAGCTGTCAAATCTATTGTTTGATAAAGTGTAAAGCACCTACCCTATCAAATATTCAGTCTTAAGCTAAGTTGCTCTCAGGCAAACCCCTTAATAGCTTCAGATATTGCGGTGGAAATTGAAAGGGACTAAAGAAAATATGACAAATTAATGACAACTACGATATGGGAATTGTAGGAGCCAAACATTTTTGTTGAGTCACTAATAATATGCACATTTTTACTTTGAAATTGGTAATAATATATACTGGATGATCTTCTCTGCCAGTAGATGGACCGTTCGGATTTTGCGGATTATAAACTTGCTTCGATCTGCCATATTATTGAATGCTTTCCCTAATTTCTAACGCATAGCATGAGATTTTCCTATTTAAATAAAACCTCAACATTGATTTCTCCCTGTCACATGGAATGATGCTGGCGTAATGGCAGCGCATCCAGCAAAATGCCATCATGTGATTGCATGATGGGGAAAGATAAAGATTGAGGGGACAATTCCTTTTAATTTCTTAGAAAAAAAAAAGTGATTGGTAAATACCAGATCACTTGGGTAACAGACAAAAACCAGACTTTTTTAGTTTGTGTTGAAAGGTACTTTAAATAAAATGTGAACATCCGAATGTGTTTACAAACACTAATTTAATATAATCTTGTTTAAGTTCAAGTTTTTTTTTTTTTTTTTTTTTTTTTTGTAAAAAAAGGTTATTCTATCTACTCTAAAAAATTTTGATATTATTACAGCAGTTCATTTTTTTATTATAAAAAATATTATTAAAGTGAAAAAAAGACCGTCTTCATATATGTTTTTCACCTAATTAATTACTCTAAGATCATATCAATAAAAATAGATTGGAAAAAAAATTAATCATTAATTTTGATTGGTTTTTTTTTACCAACGGGTATATTTTAAAAGAAAAATTCAAGGGCTCATTTTGGCGACAATTTTAAACGGAGATTATAATCTTGCAACACATGTTCCCAAAATCAGTGTTAAATTTTACCACGTCATAGTTTTGGCAAATCGACCATAGTGTTCTTAAAATATGCATTATATGATCACGTGTTCACGGTCTTAAAATATATGCTGATACAACGCTTGTATCAGCTAATTGGGCCCATACTAATATACTAGTAAAATAATAATAAATAATTTTGTTTTTTTATCAATCAATTTAGTCAGTAGGGCTCAATACAGGCCAATACTTACCTGTCATATCGTCCAAATTTTGAGCTCGAGGCAGAAACCAATATTTACTGGCATCAACTTATTAATTAGCCATGGAAAAACATGATATGACAAAACAAAATAAGTTCCATCCGTATCTCCGGATCAAGAGATATTTTCTCACAATGAAAACTTCATCGAGTATTTACGTTTCATAAAGCAAGGGATTTGGGATCCAAGTCTTCACATTGGTGAAGTTTAAAGTTCTGCGGTTTGAACTTCAGCAAGAAGATGTAAGAGCAGAGTCTAGTCACAACTTGTCTTAGTAATTACTGAATAATTAAAGACCCCTTTCGTGTCCCTTTGTCAGCAGGAAAACGTTAAAAATCTTAAATGTTTGCATCGGCTGGGAAAACGGTAAAAGTTGTCGCAGGCTAGAAGTTGAAGTTCTCTTGTGCACTTGTGAACTGATACTCATTCGTCCACCGAAAATTAGATAAGATATCCCATTGCTTCACAACTTGTCTCAGTAATTACTGAATGATTTAAGACCACTTTCGTGTCCCTTTGTCAGCATCCCATAAAAGGCGTCGATAAACGTTAAAAATCTTAAATGTTTGCAACGGCTGGGAAAACGGTAAAAGTTGTCGCAGGCTAAAAGTTGAAGTTCTCTTGTGCACTTGTGAACTGACACTTGTTCGTCCTCCCAAAATTAGATAAGATATCCCATTTCTCCGTCGAGCTCCACACAACTTCCTTTTATCTTGATCTTTTGATCTTTCAAAATCCGATAAAGTTCAAAAAAAAAAAAAGAAAAAAGAAGAAGAAAGAAACAAATTCCCCTAGCATTTCCCCAAGGTAATTGCGAATAAAAAAATTAAAAAATGAGAAAAAAGAAAAGAAAGGTGTGTACATAGAAACAAATATAAGATAATATGTGCACGTATGGACATAAGGTCCGAATATGCCCTCCTATATGTTCTTTATACTGTTCTTCTGGTGTTCCATTTCTTCCTTCTTTAATATTCTTCCCTCTTTAATGTGCCAAGCGAGAAAAAATATCAAAATAGTTGTCCACTAGAATAACCCGGTTGCTTCAGAAATTGAAAATATCTTCTCCATGGATCGGTTTGTGAGTTATGTCTATACTCCAAACCCTAGAACTTAGTCGGCTTCATGGCTTTATCAAGTGCTAAATTATTGGGTGAATAGAGAGAGTATTTGACAGAAACCACCATCCTTTTTACCGGTATATACCTCTCGTGTATATGTCTACTTTCGGCGGTGCATCGGATAAGACATTTTTACTATACTTCAACTTGCATATCAGTACGTCCATTTTTTCAACTTGCATATCAGTACGTCCATTTTTTCAACTTGCATATCAGTACGTCCATTTTGCATTGGCACCTTAAAAATTCAAAACGAAAACTGATCGCCTACCAACTCTCACCCGTTCATTGCACCAATCCCTTTGATGCTAACAAGTGCCAAACTATACTCGGCTTAGTCAACAAAGCCTTCTCGACTTAGCCCGAATGCTCGGTCAACAAGGTCAAGACCCAGTTGCGTATCGGGTTACGTGCTTCCGTCTGATCCAGAATCGTATCAAATTATCAATTTTTCGAGGCCATTTTTGGTATCTTGCAGAGTGCCCTAAAAGACTCAATTTTCTTGGAATCATGGATCCCACAAAGCTCAGGCTTTCTCTACTTTATCACAAATGCCTTTGTGGTGATGACTCTGGCATGGTCCTATCCAGATCCGATCGACTTCTCTTTTCTTCTGGATCCTGGCCCGTCCTATCTGTCTTTGTTTGTTTGCAAGATGTCCACATGTTCTGACCAGTGCCATTATGAACAAGAGACCACCAAAAAAGGACGCCCTGGATTTCACTTTGCTTCCATTACTTAAATCTTGGCCGCCCAGTTTATCTTCATAAATTAAGTTCACAGCAGACCCACATGCAAAGTATATGCATTATAATTTCCTTCTCTTCTTCTTTCTCAATCTCTCCTTCTTTCTCTCCTTCTTTTTGTGTCGGTATTCCTTATTCTGCTGCTTAATACAAAGAAAAAGAGAGAAAAGGAAGACATTGATATTAGAACCGATGTTCTTTTGCAATCAAGGCTGCAGTGGTCACACTTGCACCTTCCCTCGTCCTGTTCTTTTGGATGGTCGCCTAAAATAGGTACGTCCACTACCCACAAAGGCTGCTAGTCTTGGAAGAGAAGCATCAATCAGTGACCCTTGGATCTTGTTTGCCCCCCCCAACTCATTTTTTTTAAAATTTACATGTAAATTTAAAAAAAAATCACTTGTTTTATATAAAAGTTTTGAAAAATGACATTTCGATCATAATCAAAACTTAAAAACTTTAATTCAGCCTGCCTCATCTGACTCGGCCCCTCATCTGACTCGGCCCCTGCACATTTCATCACATATACTCACATGTGCATAGGGCCATTTAGATGTACATGACGAGCGAAACTTCCTAAAGAAAGAGGGAGTGGCATCGAATGAATCACATTAAAACCTGTTTAGATGAATTAAAAACCATGTAATTTGCCGTCGTCCGAATCAGTTTAAAAAGGATTAGATTGAATGCATGACATGATCTCTTCCTTGTTTAAGACAAGCACACGTACGTTGAGGTCTGGAATGCCAAGATACTGTATTATTCGTTGAATGTAAACAAAAATGTGACATGGCTTCCATTTGTTATTGGCGTATATAGTTGTCACGTGAAATGGGCAGGTTTTTCTTTTACATTTTTAGTGAAATTTTTATATAAAAGCCATGATGTATGGAAAAATCCAAAAGATGTTAGAGATTTGCATCTTCATATTCTTGACAATATTTGTTTGTAGCTCCTCTATAGAAACAAGAAGATGAAGTATCCGGATGAAGTTTCCTTCTTTTAGGGAAGCCAGTGGAGCAGTTGTGCCATGGAATTTTGCTTTTATGTAGTTTAGTATTTGGAAGCACAGAAACAATCTATAATTGAAGGTGTAGCTGCATTTAGCCGTCGCAATTATTTTGGAAATCTATGGACAGAATAGCAGTTTGTGAGAAATATCAAAACAACATAAACAAAGTTAGGTAAGCAAAGAAGCCCAAAGGGTTAGCACAAGTGGGTGACTGATCATCGGTTGATGAAACTTCTCTATAGCCTCTAATGATAGAACAACTTGCCGTGGATGAAATCATAAATGAGTTGAGGAGTTGAGCCTCCGGCCCTTCAATGATTTGCATTTTCTAGAAGGCGGCCATGGGGCGTTTGATACAAAGAACATTATGTTGTTTGGTGTTGTATGAAAATTTGTTTGGTTATGTTTAACATTCCATTGTTGTCATATTTAACCATAACATTTGCAATGACACCATGTTTCTTATAAGAACAGACAATTGTATTTTTGGAACATGAATTAGATGGACGTATGTTTAAAAAGCACCATCTTCCCCCTTATCAAGCATTGCTAATGGTTAAACCAATGCAGTTAAATCTCTTGCCACAAAAGTTGTGTTTTAAGAGATTCCCGTCTTTTTCGATCATTGGTCCTCTGTGCTAAATGGAAGTCTTTGCCAATTAATATCCAAAAACCAACACACACAACGCGCGCGCGAGAGAGAGAGAGAGAGAGAGAGAGAATATATAACAAAATTTGGGGACAAGATGTCCCCCAGGTACAAAAAACAGTCCGCAAAAAAAAAAACAAACCGCAAAAGCAGAAGCAGAAAGAAGAAGTATACAATATAATGCTCATAAAAAGAGAGTCAATGTGAGAGAGGAGAGGACAGACGGAGCGACACTATCACCCAGCCGCATATCATGACATTCCTAATATCAAGATCAACACTATTCCTCAATATCAGGAATCGAACTAAGAAAATAGCTACAACATGCCACCCAACCCAACCGGTTGTGCGATAGCACCCTCCAGAATCAGAATGTGGTTAATACACGTCACACAGCTTGACCGGAGGGATAATTCTTTTCTTAACATAAATGCACCTTTCAATTATTTAGAAAACTTGCATTTTTTGTTAGATAATATGAAATAGAGAATTGTAGCCCGGACCCAGTTGGAAAGTGGTTAGGTCGAACTCCAGAAGGTGGTGGAGCCCATTCTTACCAGTCCTTATTTTCCAATCTAAGGCATATCATACGTCTATCTTGTCTATAGAAGCTCCACATTTCTGGAGGAAACATGGACATTTATTATTGAGGTGGAATCTGTACAAAGTTTCTACATCTAACACAGCAGCAGAGTCGAGAGAGAGCTATGTTGCTATGATGAAGTTAATCTAGAAGCCTAACAATAGACCATCTAACGCAACGCCTAATTAAGAGGTCATCCTTCACACAATACGCTGCTGATGCTATGTCCAGGCGCCACCTTTGGTGCCCAATTGGGGCATCCGAAAATGAACTGCTACCATATACCAAAAGTAAAAGAGAGAAATACTGAACCATACATGACATACGCCCGTATCTGGCTCTTTCTGTTAGGGTTAATTATATGCATATTATCATTAATTTCCATAAATCAATGGCGCGTGGGATTGTGTGGGCAATTGCCCCACAGTCATTGGATTAGCCACTTACTTATTTATGTATCGGAGAACTTTTTTTTTTCTTTTTTTAGTGTTGCCCTCGTAAGGTTTGGCCGTTCAATCAATCAAGCTCGCACATAATTCCATTTTCTGAAATCTTAAATTAGTGATTGAATTTGCGTAGATCTAGGTCCAATTATATAAAACGGCTTCACGAGACCTAGGTCAATATTCCTATCCCATGACCAATTAAAAATTTGTTAACTATATAAATAATACCCTACGAAAAAATATTTCTAACTTCACCCATATATATTTGTTAACTATATAAGTAATAACCTATGAAAAGAAATTTCTAACTTCACCCGTATATATAATATACACATTCATTAAAACTTAAAAGAGACAATATTTTAGGGCTAAGATAAGAGGAATAAAATTTGGCATGTTGCTTTACAGGCTGGGCCACGAGCACAACCCTCAACTTACTCACGCTCCAAATCAACTTCAACTCTGGATGCATGTAGCTGGATTTTGCTACCAACAAAATTTTCTGCCACCACATAAATCAATGGTCTTATCGTATACACCGCTTCCAAGGGAAAAGAATATTCGATTACCATCTGTCTCTGCAAGAAACCTAACTTTTCTCTTGGCATGTATGACAATACTCATAGATAACAAAACAAAAGTATAATAATATTATAACTTGGCAATTTTGCATGCACTTCTTGTAATAAAATATGCACGCAATCATACTACAAAGGTATGGTTGGTCTATGAAAAGATAATAGATGATGGGAGTTTGAGTGAATTGGGATTAAGAAGGGGGCTGTATAATGTTTGCAATATCCTTATTACATACATGGCAGTGCCGTCGAAACCAACTATTTGGCAATAAATAAAGAAGGAACTTCAAGGACGACGAGTTGTGAACAGATGTTTCTGATCCTTCTTCTCACTTTTCAAACACCGTGTACTGTTTGACTCATTCATGCCTTTGGAGCCAAAAGCTTCAAAATGTAAAGAAAAGCGACAAAAAGTCGCATCTCCGACTCTGCTTACTTTCTAAGTGCAGAATTCACATCAATGCTGAAATAAATTCAATTACTTCACAATAACGACCGGAAGAATATAGTTAGTACACGGTGTTCCACTATTGACATATTCTCGATGGTCCACAAACATAACGCAGAATTTTTTACTGGGAACTAGCGTTGTTTTGAATTTTTAGTAACAAAAAAAAGCCTACATTAATTGTTCATATGACTAACTTAAATTTAAACATGTTTTCTAAAGCAACAGGGCATTTTAGCCTGTTTGGAGAGATTTCTTTTATTTTACCACCTTCTCTAATTTTTTTTTTTACTGTACATCCTTCAACCCGATGGTTTATAATTCAAGGAAGTAATGGCAGCGATTAGAGATTCAAACATCGGACGTCTCGATTGTGAGCCACTTTACTGCCTGCCCGGTTATACTATGTCACTTAAGTAGCGGCGGAGCCAGAAGAATTGGCTGGAAGGGCACTTATTTAAAATACTCAAATTTGGTGGAGCACTTATATAA
Source organism: Nymphaea thermarum (assembly GCA_011799765.1). Classification (NCBI taxonomy): domain Eukaryota; kingdom Viridiplantae; phylum Streptophyta; class Magnoliopsida; order Nymphaeales; family Nymphaeaceae; genus Nymphaea; species Nymphaea thermarum. The sequence goes on from JAANDH010000581.1 coordinate 31,155, forward strand.
GGATAAATATTTAAGATTCTCAATTAAAAATAAAAAACTTTTTGCACATCTTCTAGCTTAAAATATCTTATTGGGAGGAAGGAAAAAAAAAAGAGGCATGGTCCGGACAGACCCTAAAAAGCCTAAATCGAGCTGTTAAAAGGCTAAGCATGTCCAGGAGTTGGCCTTTTGTTTGGCTTGCATAACCTGTAATACTGTTGAATATTAAAAAAGTGATTTTAATTAACTGAAAATGCAAATTTAGAAAATCAGTGTTAAATGTTTTACGAATAATCTCTTATACGTCTCATGGTTCACTTCTGCAAGCTGAGCTCCAGCCTAGCCAGAACAAGCAGAGCCCGGAGACTGGTTTGGTACCGACCCTCATAGAGTCTAAGACATCATCAACGACAAGGAGTCCGAATCTCACAAAAAATTTTGTACAAGAGAAGATACTTTTCCAATATGGGTAAGACAAAAGATGTCACACATCCTTCTAAGCAGGGGCTGAGCTAGAATTTTTTTCAGGAGCGGGCCAAACGATCCGCATGTCAGGCCAAGAAGAGTGACGGGTTAGGTAAAAAAAAAAATTTCCTGCGTGCACCCGACTAAGTACGCCACATGGCAAAGATGTGTGTGACCATTACAAATTTTAAAATATTCAAGAAGATTCTTGATAATTTTCTAATAAGTCGACATGCATTCTTCTAATCAGGCCACATGGTGAAGATAAATTCTTAGCCGCCTTCTTCTCTCACCTTTTTTTTTCAATTTAAACTCCTGATTTATTAAATGAGGCATGAAATTCCGTGTACCACCACTCCGTTAAACTTATAACTAAAGCCACCGTTATGATGGTCTGCCTCTTTTAGGTAACTTCTTTGGCTATGAATGACATCTTTATCTTTGTGAAAAGAGTATGAATTTAAGATCTCCATCATTTATGAATTTCTAACAAAGAGAGGCTACGACTTAAAAAATGTGAATAAGAATTTCAAAATCATGTTGCAAACGATGTATCTTTCAAACTTTATTAAAAGGTGATGCGGCCTCGAATCACGTGCATGGAAGGAACCGAATTCTACTGAGGTTACTACAAAAGCAAGTAAAATGAGTTCATGTTCACGTCTTGGATTCCCTTGAAATTCGCTCGGTAAAGTTTTTCATTCATTGATTGTGGCCCGTTCACTCTTTTAAACACTCGAAAAAAGCAGCTGATGTACTTCTTGACATTATTAGATCGACCCACAACTGATTTCATATAAACAATATAATTGCTGGCCGTCCGATCTGTAAAGTTCATGGGTTCAATAATTCAATACCTTTATTGTTACCAAATGTTTCCTTGGAATGTGTGGAGGAGAGGAATTGAAAACAAGAAAGGGCTGCTTTTCTTTTTTCACTTCTTCTTCATCCTGTCATCTTTTTTTCGGGTGAGTTCCGGTGAGATGGAGGTTCATTCCTACTTCCCGAAAAAAGCCCGAAGGACCCTCCATTCTCCTTGAAATATTCTGAACACGTTGTAAGTTCAATTCCCATTAGCGTTGCTCTCTTTGTAAACTCTAAATGGTATCGAGTGCGACATTAAACAGAAAGTGCATTGTCGGCTCCTTAAAGATAAGCGGAAGAGAGGAGGCTTCCGCCTTTATCCGAGCAGTACCTCTATGACTTTTTTAAGGCTGGTCGTTGTTAAGAAGAAGTATGCAATTAACAGTTTTTGTTAATTAATAGAGCTTATCCTTTTTTTTAAGTAGCAATAAAGATAATATTAGAGCAAAAGAACCTAGCCCGCTAGTTGAACATATTATACCTACAAGGTAACCACCATTAATTTCATTGTGTATTAAGGATGTTAATGAATCCAATTCATATTGAACGACTCGATGAAACGGCTTTAAATAAATTGGATGTGCAAAGAACATAGCATCTGGATAAGAAATTGGATTGGATTCAGTATATTAACAAATGACATTGAATTGGAATTGTATTTGGATCCTGATTTGAATTTTACTTTAGACAAACATCCGACGAAATGATAGCTATTGATATATATGGCCAGTTGTATATTTTTGTATACAATATATCCACACATTCCGAAAATCAATTCTTAACATATAATAATGTGGATCAGTTTTCGAATCTGATTCGGTTGTGAATGTAAAAGTCGGATTCAGATTGGATATAAATTTGACGGTCGAACTCAGATGTGGTATTAGAATATGGATTCGAATTTGATTATACAAACATCCGATAAATTGGACATAACAAAAGGTACATCCAATTGGAATCCAATCCACTGACATCCAATGTCCACATTCCCGTGACCTGTTCTTCCTCCTAATATTCTTGCATACAAGTAGACCTTATTCTAATCATTTTCTAGTGAAAAAATTTCGCTCAAGGGCGAAATATGATGGCGCTGCTGAGACGTTTGTGATCTGGTGATATATATTTGCGATTTGCGGATGTAAAAGGTTCACGAACAAAGGTATTTTATAGCTAATCATTTTATGCTTTATGTTTTTAAATTGAAGGAGAGCCTGACCATCAAGTTTTCGAAAGCGTCACTACCACAAAAAATTTCTATACCTTCTCTCTCTCTCTCTCTCTCTCTCTCTATATATATATATATATATATATATATATATATATATATATATATATATATATATATATATATATATATATATATATATATATATATAAGTGAATAATGCCCAACTCATTAATGAGATCAGTTTAAATATATTATATTGGGCAGTTAAGAAAAAAATAAGAAAAAAAAATGCAAACTAATAAGAAATGATTATCATACCCATTACTGAACAACCTTCATGAGTGAACTAGGTGACTGAGAGAGCCACGATTATATTTATATATATATATATATATATATATATATATATATATATATATATATATATATAATATACATTTATACATACGTACACAAATGGCCTTTATTGGGTAGAACACCTCTAGTGAAACTCCTACCATGAATAATTGACATTCAGTTCAGTTATGTACAGAAGGTGACTATTCAACACAGTGGTTTTTGAATTATATTCCTCACCAAACAATAAAATACAACCAAATTAAGGGGAAGACATTATTGGAAAGATCTTTTTTTTTTAAGAGATTAACCTACCAATCCATCTTAAACCAAATTAATTATATAGTTTAATTCCACGGAGATCATATAAGTAGAAGCCTTGTTGGTAATTATATTAATTATATTTGTACGACTTTAACAAAAATATCAATATTTTTGTTTGCATCACGAAGGATTCTTAAAATTGGCAGGTGGATTTGGATTTACAAAGAAAGGCCTTCTGTCTGATCCATATGGGCTCTCTAGCAAAATGAGCAAGTTCATTGCTCAAAAGTGTACCAACGGGCTGGCTCAAAGCTAAGGGGGGCAGCTGGGCCCTTGGCACCCCCTTTAATTTTTTTTTTCAAAATTAAATGCACATTGTAAAAATTTTATTTATTCTATCTAAATTTCATTTCAGGTCCTGTTAAAATTTTGAAACTATAATTTGATTGTCCTGTTAAAATTTTGAAACTATAATTCGGTTATTCTTATGAAAATTTTTGGCTAAATTTTTCAAAAGAGGTTGTTAACTAAAGACTAAAGTGAACTTTTTTGCTATACCACCAAAGCTTCAACGCCTCTTCTGCAAAATTTTCATTTTTCACTTGCCTAATTTTTATATATTTAAAAATATTGTAATAATCTAATTCACGGATTGAGTTTTACAGTGGCTCCATTTTCTTTTGCTCCATAAAAACAGATTTAAGTGCTTCATGAAATTTCATTTGCACATTAGAGTCTGCCTATATATATTATTTTTCAAACAAACAGATTTGACAAAAGAACGAGCATCATCAGCTGCTAGGTCTTTTAATAATTCCAAAAAGTGGGGCAAGATGCATTTGTTCCTCAATTTTCCGCTGAAACTAAAGAGAAGTTATGAACAGAGTCGTCAGAGAAGAAACCTTATCGTCCGCCAGACAGTGAAGAACACTGAAAACTAATGCTTCTTCGTATCTGACATAAAAAAATGATCTTAATTAAACATAAACGATGAAGCCATTCTCACTTGCTGTGCAGAAAAACATGCATGAAGCAAATGACTCTAACTCATTTACAATGAACAACTTGTTAACTACCAATCTACAATAGGAACAAGATGTGTGAATTACTATAGTGTGTGCAATTCGATTAACTTACTGTTCCATTAAGATCCATTTGATTCTTTTTCGTTTTTCTTTTCCGGAGTGAATGCAACAATTGTTTCATTGTATCACAATTTACTTAGGGGAAGGATAGCAATATGATTCCCTTTGTGATTTTAGCAGAAAGGAGATGGGTATTGAAGTTCTCGCTTTCTGCAACTAAACTAATTGTGTCTATTTAGGTTTTGAGCAGGACCCATCACAAAGATTTCTAGACAGAGGACATTGAACACTCGAGAAGGCCAAGTACTCCCAAGAATGTGCTTAGTGTTTCTTACTGTTTTTGTTAAGGCATCAGAGTTCTGACCCAGCAATAGCTTTGCCCATATGGCTTGAGGCAGTAATTCTGCATCCGAAATGCATCGTCTCCTTTGATCTGATATGTGTCTCTTGCCTAATCCAGCCTGCCCAGTGCAAGGGAAAATGTAAGATATCTGAACATGGAATAATTTTGAGATATCAACTCGCACTTTCTACAGGGGATTGTGATTGATGTCTTGAAGATTAAGCAACTCTGTGTTACCCGTCTACAGCATTTTTTGTTCTGATTTTCAATCTGATTGAAACTACGTAAATGGTGACCAGTGTTTGTGTTTGGATGCTTCCTTCAATAGTTTTGTGGGGAGCCCTGAAATTTAAAGCAAAAGGAGATCGATTCATAAAAGGATACATGACATCAAATCCATGTAATTTAGGTTGCCGAACATGTAAAAGGAAACTTGGTATGCGATCTCTCCTATAAAATTATTAAAAAAGTATGAGAAATTTGAGGCTTTGTTAAAAGAAGTGTGAGGAAAACAATCTTCTTGTGTTTTAAGCAGAGAATTTCTTGTCGTTGAACAATCTTCCTTGCAGGCTTTAGCTGATAAAATGAACGTCCTTTTTCTTGAATTAGTCCAAAAGGAGAAACCCTGTTAAGAGGAGCAATAGTGTTGTTGCCTGATAAATGGGACATATGTAATTAAGCACAAGCCCGTTCATTGAGGCCCTATGTAGTATAATCGCATAGTAAGAGAACGCATATATAGATAGGTTCAGATCAAATTATTTATATATATAAAGCAAAGTCACAAATAATGTCTCATAGTTTTAAACGGACAGGTTTTTCTCGGATATAATACGGCGGGCTTGGAAAATACAGAAGAAAAATAGGAAAAAAATGGTATTTGTTTAAAAAAAAAATTGAGGAAAAATAAAATAAGTGAGAAAATAATAAGACAAACATCAAAAGATAAGTATATTTGCAACAAATAAAAAATAAAAAATGAAAAAAAATTGTTTGGCATTAAAAAAATGAAAAAATGCATTTTTTTAATTTTTAAAGTTTTATTTCAAAAAAAAAGTGTTTTTTAAGTTTAAAATGGCATTTCATTTTCTCGCATTTTTTTTTTGTTTTTTTTCAAAAATAATGTGTTTTTTGTGACTATGAGATTATAAAGCTAATGTTAAGGTTCATTAAGCTTCGGATTCTGATGCATTAGATATTGCAAGATCAAATTTCCTATTTGGACCTGCTGATTGTACTTCCCTTGGACCTGCAGTTGGCATCCAATATTTTCTCAATGTGAATCCATAAATATGAGGATCACGGTCCACATTATAGTTATGAGTCTGGTCCGATAGTGGATCAATCACGGTCCAGATTATATACAGTTACGATTTAGTTTTCTCGTGGAATGGTTTCTCTTCTCACTTCAGGAAAAATGGATCTCTTCCTGCGTGAAAATGCTAGACGAAGGACGTGATCTTGCGCTAACTAGTGCAGTTCATTCATGGAACAGCTCTTATACTGAAAGTGTTGTCTGCAATTGATCATCAAGATCTGCCTAACCAACCCCCTTCTTTGCACCGGAAGATGCTCTATCCTTCCATTCATTAATATAAAGATAGAAAGAGTCGATCGAATTGTCCTGTTTGAGATTGTCAGGATCGCATTTCCTTGGTCTCCTGAAAATCCTTTAGTTCTCAGCAGATTTCTACTTTAAGAAATGGTTGACGTGCCGTGAAATATAGATCCCACCATGGATGCCCGGACTTTGAATGAAAAAAGTAAACTGCATTTTCTAAAAGTTCACGTCACCCATCATATTTTATGGATTCCTTCTGAGAAGTCCTCTTAAACATTATGGGGAACACAAATTCGACAAAAGAAGGAAGTCAAGAAGCATATTTGCGATCAAGAGTTCATTGTTTTGGACTGCGGCTCTGAGGATTTTCTGGTTTGAGTCTTCTTGAATCTACCTTACCAATTAAAACTAAAAGAATTTCATAGAGAAACGAGGAAATGTGGAAACTTAACTAGCCCGATATCAAGAATGTCAAATTATGAAGTCGACGGCCTGTATGTGATGAGAAACTTGCAGGCAAATTGGCATGTTCAGTTATCTTCCCGGAATAACAAAACTCATGTTTCATTTTCAAGCACGGAATCAACTGGACTGGTTGGAGCAAAAATGTGTCTCCCGAAGCTATCCATTTAGGTCGCTCTAAATTTCGCCTGCAGTAGAAGCTAAGCATAAGATACACAGATCGAGCAGGCTGGCTAGTTGCATGTCCAAGAAGATATTCTAAACCTAGTTCTTTCAAATGATGCGACACTTGGCCAGCTTAAGCTTGTAAATGAACTTTTTAGATGAAAATAAACTAGAAATCATTGTCATGTACGGGTATTATACTGTGAAGAAAAAGATGGGTATGATATGATAAAGTTAAATATCTCAAGAATAAAACGGGAAAATCTCGGTAAATTTTTAAAAAATTTAAAACATTTAATAAATAATAACAAATATTTAAAAATAAAAAATTATAAAAAAATATGAAAAAAACTCAAAAAAACAGGTATAATATGCGTTTTATACACATTTTTTTATTTTTCTGACGTTTTTTTGAAAAAGACGAGAACAAAACAGGTATTATACGGTTGACTATGTTTTACCATATTATATGTGATTTTTATCAATAAAATGCATTTTTGTGACAGTGCTAGAAATTTCACCACAAAAATCATAAATCCTTGGTACAAATTTTATTATTTACGAACTCAGATTTTTGAAAACTATTTCCTTCTTTCCCAGCAAATGAGGTACATGGATGGTCCAGTTTTTTGGCAGATTGAGTTGTGCATGCAACAAATATGCACCCACACAAGAAGTAAGGTTGAGAGGGGTATTTTATAAATTTTTGATATATATATATATATATATATATATATATATATATATATATATATTAGTCTTTTAGTATTTTGATAATTTACTTTTTATCCTTGCAAAAGTAACTATGTTTTACTTTAATAAAGGTATTTAGTCATTGTACACCCCTGTGTCCTTTGAAGAAGAAAAGAAAACTTGGTTGCTTCTAAATGAAGTGTTCATTCCCATTCTTTCCTTCTCTAAATTAAAAGCGACCAATATCCTCCGCACAAGTGCAACTTTAAAAATATATTGATATAAAAAAAGTAACCCAATCCAAAACGTTATCTTGCCTTTGACACATCATAGTTATCTAAAACAGTGTGTGCGTGGGAAATGAGCATCTGTATCATAACCAAGATGTGACCACCAATCTTTTCTACGCTTCTTAATTCTTTGGCGAAAATGTTGCTTTGCATCACAAAAGTTAGGAAAGATATTGCTTTGCATCACAAAAGTTGGGCTTCATAGCATGCGTCCACCGCCAGATGTCAAGTTAATGGTGGAGCCACAAATTCAAGCCCAAATGAGCACAAATATGTAAATTACTAATCTGAAAGGGGCACCCATATATAAATCTATATAAATAAATAAATAAACATATATATATATATATATATATATATATATATATATATATATATATATATATATATATATATATATATTTGTACATAAATTTTTACAAGTTAAAGAGAGAGAGAGAGCTTTGAATTTGAATTCAGCTATTAAACTGAATCTGAAACAAATTACAATAGGTTAAAAACAAGCTTTCAGAATGGATTGATATTAGATATAGGATATTTGTTTAAACTAGATCCAAATCTGGATTCAAATGTGAATCCGACTGGATATTTATTGACGTCTGAATTTGAATCCACTTTGGTTTCTTAATTGGATGTTTCTTTTTTTTTTGTTTCCTATTGTTTTAGGTAGTTTGGTTCGAGATGTGATCCGAATCGGATTCATTGACATCCCTAATTAAAAGATACACTAGCATGTGGCACAAACATGCATGCACGCATACAAGGTAATACCATTTCATTAAAAATTAAAAAAATCATCTTTAATTTAAAAATTCGATTAGAGACCTACCAGCTCAGCCTTGATCCTGTTCTTAGAGAACTCAGGTAACCCTAAAATTATATGCTAAGCCACAGGCAATCAGGACAATTAAGGAGATTAAAATCCACAAATCAGTGCACATAATCAAAATGGTGTCTGTCGTGGCGCCGGACGTAACCCGAAATTTGAAGTCAAACCCATATTTATGACCGGAAAACGATGCTTAACAAACATAATCCAAATGGAAAACAATTCCCCTCTAATCAATACACAATACTATTTCAAGCAGGAAAAGGACACTCGGACCTTATCAAACAAGACACTTCTCCTAGCAAGCCATCAAAACCATATGCTAATAAATGAAAAGGACATGTTACCGGTATGTGGAGCATAAATGTGGAGAGGAACAAATCATGTTCTGGACAATATCATATTGGAATAGACAGTTGGATTCAAGGAAAGCGACGTCAAACCGGCAGGGATTTCAAAGCAGGGAAGCCAATTTTAGTAAAGCAACTATGGGACTCAATCGTGCCAATCTCCAGCATGTGTAGGGTTCAAGTAATCTAGCTTAGCCAACCCAGCATAGACTTACGGGGTCCGGCTAACGACCCGACTGGGTTAGAGCGTGTTGACCAACTATAGTGTAAGTCTAGTTGTGCTCAATCTGAAAATGCTAATGCTATATAAGGCTTAGTCATCTAGATTGTGGTCAATATTGCGCCCTACTTAGCACCACTCAGTTATAAACTAGCACGTATATGAAGGGTGAGCACGAGCTGAGTCGTGCCCGAGTTCAATTAGTTCAAGCTCGACTCGACTAATGAAACCTTGAGCTCGGCTCGGCTCGAGTTCGAGAATAGCTTGAAGCAGCTCGAGCTCGACTCGACAGTTACATGTTGAGCTCGAGCTTGACTCGATTAAGACTCAACAAACTCGTTTGAATAGAATTGATATTCATCGTTACATCTTGAGCTCGAGCTCTACTCGATTAAGCCTCGACAAACTCGTTTGAATAGAATTGATATTCATCGACTCGATTAAGGCTCGAGCTCGACTTGGCAATTAAGTGTTGAGCTCGAGCTCGACTCGATTATGGTTCGACAAACTCGTAAACTCGTTTAAATATATCAACTCATGAACTCGAGCTCGACTCGTTAAGCAAATGACTCGACTCAAACTCATTCACAAGCCCAACTTTAACTAGTCGAGTTCGAGTCGCTCGACTCTTTGCTCACCCCTAATTAGGCCCTATGGCTCCCATACAAGGCCATTGTCAACTACCAGCTGCTAAGATGGCTCTGGTCAACGCACTTCGCGATGCAGTGACAGACAGTGAGTCCGTTTGCATGCGGACAGACCGCATGCACAAGGTCTATCATGCTAGCCATGAAAACATGGGCTCACTGTTTCGCCGGCTGGCTCCCGCCGGTCGCCGGCCCGCCAAGGCCAAATTAGTTGCAGAAGATGCTCTAACATCTCCACCATCCATTGGTTTTTCATCTAACCATCCCTGGTGGTGGGTGTTAATGTAAGGAGGAAAGCTGCAAATAATATCTTTCCCATGATTTTGGCCACTGTTATCAACGTCAGACCCTATCAGCTTGTATGCATCCTTAGCCGAACGATATGAAGCTGAATTTTTAAAATGTAAAAGTACTTAGTTGAACTACCCATTTTGGCTGATTCATACGAAATGATGTTGCCCTGTTTTTGGCATTGTTGAGCAAGACAATATGGCTCTTTCTCATGTTGACATCGGATTTGGCACATTATATGTTTATGTATAATATTTGCCACCACTAAGTAAAGCAAGAACTATGTTTAGAAATTAGGGTTTCACAGTTTCTTTTGGCACCAAAGAATTATTTTTCTTCCTGCCAAATGTCCTCACAATGTGAAAAATGTTTTACAAAGTTAAAGTGAACCCAGTTTTGGCCTGCAAAATTCTTCTCATGATTAAGATTTTCCTAATTCCTGATGAACTTTAAGATGGATTTGAACAAGTTGATCTTGAGTTTACGCTCCGGTTACGAATATTTGGATACAGACCGGTGAGTCCAGATCCACTCGGTACCAACTAAATGCAGGTCCACCAAATAATAATATTGGTACTTGGGGATCGTTTGGTAAAAACACTATAAAATTAGCTTTTTGACTTTGGTCAAGCTGACGGCCTCCAGCACTTTCCGCATCATAGAAATCATGAGGTTACTTTCTTGGTTTAGACTCCGCCGACCCGGACCCGATCGATCTTGCTGCCAAGACTTTTTATCACATGTAACGTTACAGGTGCAGACGGACCAAGTATCCTAAAATGTCGACGAATCAGATTTGGATCGAATATATTCTTAATCATATCTACATTTTTAGGATATTCATATATTTGAATTCGGATTCAAATTCCAATAAAAAAAAGTCATATCTGAATTTGAATCCGAAATTCGATTTTATAATCTGAATCTGATCTAAATCCAATTTTTACATTTACATCCGAATCTAAATCCGGATTTTGCCAATTTTCAAAACTTAAAGCATTAGATACATGATATTTGTCTAAAAATGAATCCGATTTGAATCTGATCGGATATTTATTTATATCTGATTCCGAATCCGATCAGATGTTATTTATTAAATCCAAATCCGACACGATTTCTTAATCAAATATTAATTTTTTTTCCATATCCGATTTTTTCGACTCAGATCGATTGAATATCCAATTCAAATAAAATATATTAGCATCCCTATATCTAACTAAGCGATTAGATCTCCAAATGAACCGCAAGGAATCTGAATAGCATAAGTACGGATATAGAACTGCTGAGATTTGGATGAGATCTAGATCAAGCTAATCAATATGGATTCATCTGTGGTTGCAAAGCACGGGTAAAAGCATGCCGGACCTACCATGAAGGGACCCAGGATCTAGAACCAACGTCGCCCAACGTTCCCGTTTGACAGCCAAGTTCTTGTTGCGTGATGAATTAATAATCTCTGTAACCTTGCAGTTTGCATTGGCAAAGAGACAAACCCTCCTTCGATGAAAGCCCACAGCTGCGCCCATCTTGCCGTGTCTGTCACGTTTATAACTTCCGCTCCAGATGCATGCTCCTCACAAAATTGAACTTCATTTGTTTATATATTTCGTATGGTATTGAGAAAGGAAAGATGATGATTTATTGATTTATGACAGCTACGTGCATATATATCCTTATATTTGGACCTCTTAATATTATTAATCTGTTGGTTTGAGCATAAAAGGATGATCTCCAGAGTCAGGTGGCCAAGGAAGATAGAGTTGGTGGCGCAAAGCGAAAGTTGAAGGGACATTTGGTTTCCACTTTTCATCTTGGGGTTTTCTTTTTCTCTCCCTTCTTTTCTTCCAGCGTTCAATCATGGCGGAAGTCCCAAGGCAGGTAGAGTAATAATTGTGCTTGCACTTCTTCTTGGTCTGGTGAAGTCTTTTTTTCTCGACTATGCTTATGGAAATCAACATAAAGTATGTGCTCACTGGTTTTTCTTGCTCTTTTTCAACCTATTAAAGCTGTTTTGAACTTGGATTGGATTTTCCTTTGATTTGATGTTTGGCAATGGGGTTCTAGATAATGGGCAGCCATTAATTTTGATTTAGAGTTTTCCGTTGCCAGACTCTCTTGCAGCAGAACTAGAGATTCCCTTTTGGGGATTTCTGTGGTTGTCTTCCTCTGTGCCTTGCTGCCGTTCGGAAGCCATCACTTCCTCTGTTTTTCTCGTCGTTCTGAAAAAACTAGGGAGACCCACAAATCTCAAACGGCAAAAATAACTCAGGCACGGCTTCTTCCGTCGTTCCTAACGACTCTCGTTCTTTTCCGTTGTGTCAGTTGCAGAGTGGTGGGAAGGAGTCGCCGGTAGGTGACCCATGCAATTTCAGGCGGGTGGAACCGCCGATCCTGAAGAGGTCAACTTCCGACGGGTCCATCTCCCTCAACATGGACGACGCATGCGATACTCCACTGCCATCAAATCGCAGAATCCAGGTCAGTTTTCAATCTCAGTTCTGCATATTTACACATATCTTCATCATCGTCAATCACAGCGGGTTACCACGAACCGATAGGAGTCAGAGTCGCCTATGTCGCCTGAGACTCGGTAGATGAATTCTTGTTCTTCGGTGGCTGGGTGCGAATAAGAACCGCCGAATCCTTGAGCTCCTGTCTCCTCATGTCGTTTCCGTGTTGGTGCTCCCAACTTCCCAACACCAAGCGGTTTCTGCAACTGCTGGACGGTTGGTGTCTGCCGTGTGAACTCCGCCTTCAACCTTCTCGAAATCATATTTTTTGGTGCATAAACTAAACTCTTTTATAAACAAAAAAAAAAAAAAAAAAAAAACCTGTTCAGACCATCTGGCTTTATAAAATCAAACATGACAATGAACCCGATTGTATTGTATCCTTCTATTGGTTTCTTGTTGGTTTGTAAATCCAGGAAACCGCAGTTAGGTTGAGAGGCTTTTATTCCCCTTCAAAAAAAGAAAAAAGAAAAAAAGTAATAAACAAGTTTATGTTTGCTTGGCCCGTTCAATGTTTTTTTTTTTTTTCAATTACATATGAGATATATTAGATGTTCTTGTAGCGTGCTTTTGAATTGGCCATGTGTTGTAGATGCAGACAAGTCTCTCTCACAAAGGATGGTTTCTCGGCGGAAGAAAGGGACAACAGCAAGATGAGGATGATGGGTGGTCCAAATCCAAGGAAGGTAAACCCATTCGCCAAACACTTATAAAACAATATGAACCCAAATATTGATCAATATATTAATATATATTTTGCGTTATGATTAATATACTTTTACATCCTATTGAAAAGGAAAACAAATGGGTCTGGTTTCAAGGTACAACAGGTCTATTTTTTGTTCCCTCCTGATTGGTATTGGTATCTTATGCAATCTAATTCAGTCTCAACTCTTAAACCTTGAGGGCATGGACGATTGTTGGGGGAAGGGTGTTGGGATGGATACCCCAAAGAGGTCGACTGTTACCGAAGCTTTTCTTCCTTGCCTCAATCTATTTCATGTGGAAAATGGTATATCTGTCAACTAAAGTGTCGTGTATTTACTGTTTGCAATTCAAAAGAATAAGTCCAAACTGATGATCAAACTTTCATCAGTCCAGACCAGCTACACTGTATACCTCGATGCTTGGTCAAAGAGATATATAGAGAGAGCCTTAGCTTGTGACTATGCATGCAATCAAATCATAGGTTACCTGGAGAGAAAGAGCCTTAGCTTGTAAGTATGCATGCAATCAAATCATAGGTATTAATAGGACTTTTACCGGCCCATCAGTTAAGTAGCTGCCCACCATGTAAATTTTTTAAATAAAAGAGGAAAATGTTGTTTTTACCAATATTAGGTCTGAAGTTTGATTTGGTGGGTCTTCTAAACCCTACCAAAATGACAAGATCATATGAGGCAAGCAATTGATATAACATGTTTTTATTTTCTTTTCCAAATAAAATGGAGCAGAACCTGCATCGAACGAGAAATGCCGATCGGTGGTTGTCCCCGTAAGCGTGTTGGAGGGATCGTGTCCACAATCCGTAATGGGAGAGCGCAGGGTGAAGAGATCCAGACTCCCATGGCTCGATTCCAGGAAGGTCTTCATGATCTTCGCTTCCTTGTAAGTGTTCATTCAGAAAAGGGAAAAATCCCATACTGTTCCAAGAACCCTTATCCAAACCTGAAATCCAAATATCACAAAGGTCCAAACCGGATCCCATGAACCCATTTTCCCAACATCGGATCCTGGCCTATCTAAATCATCGACCCGATTAATCTCAAACTCGACAATTTGTTTTTCTTTTCCTGAATAATTCTTTTATGACATTAAAAAAAAATTGCAGGTCTAGCGTGGGAACCATAATGCTGATATATTTGACTCTCTCGATCAACGGCCACCACGCGCAGGACTGACGATAAGATGACTCCTCCACCGTTGGATCTCTTCTTTCCTTTTTTGAGTGTCTGCTGACATTGAGAAGGATATGACGTTGAAAGGGGAAAATTCTGATTCTCTCTTTGTCTTCGACTTTTCCTCTTTTCTTCTTCAGCACTTTGCTTTTGCGGCACAGTGGGGAAACTCTCTGCACATAACTGTGAAGGTTGGCTGTCTTCTTTAAGTGGAAGGAAGAAAGGAGAGGAAAGATTGAGGCCGTGAAAAGAGAGATCGGAATATAGTTTTCTGAATATGTTCTTGGCTAGGCAGGAGTTGTTATACACACTTGATGACATGTACAGGTTCTTCCTTTTAATATACACAAGAATAGATGCTGTGAGGTTGACTGTGTTGTTATTTCTGAGAAATAAAATTTTGAAATTTCATAAACAGTGAGTGAGGGTGTGTTTGTTTTACCCCACAGATCTCAGATCCATAATATAAAGTCTCTAAAATTTTAGATTCATGGATTTAAGGTTAAATACCCTCTATATGACCCTGAATTCATGGATTAACATGCAACGTGGATCGATAGTTTCCTTAAACTGAAGATTTTGGGAAGCACATCTTCTAATGCTATCTCATCTAAGATCCGAAGCTATTATAGACAACCTTAAATCTAAAATTCACAAATATGTAGCTCTCTAACCCCAAGTAGCAAAATGGTAGAAACCTGATACGGGCCAACCTAGGAGCCCGTCGAGACAGGACGCCAATGATGTCGAGAGGCGTCAAGCCACCCCGGCCAAGCGCCAGGGGTGGAGATACTCGTCCCTAAAACCCCACTAATCACATTTGAGCTGCTGAGCTGCTTAGTAGGTATAGCATCTAATCTCTATTATTTTTAGCATTAAAAACAGAGCAGTTGTTCCATCAATCAGATCTCCTTCGTATGTCACTTTTGGCCTCTGAAATGTTTTGACTTAGCTTTAATCGTATCTAAAAACAAAATGGTGAGAGGGAGAGACAGAAAGAGAATGAGAAAAGGATATTGTTGAGAGTGGGATTTGAACCCACGCCCTTTCGGACCAGAACCTTAATCTGGCGCCTTAGACCAACTCGGCCATCTCAACCTTCGATGCTCATCTGTGTCACGAATGCCAAATAAATAGATAAAAGTTTCCCTCCCCATCCTCCTCCCGTTGGCATGTCCTATTTGCGCAGTCCTTTGTGGTTCTGGGTGTTGTAGGTACAAAAGTCCATTCTTTAGTCAATAAAAGGAGCATCCAAGTAGAACTGATCGGATGAGAGGTGACCCCTTGCGAGTCGCCGGGATCTTCATAGGCGCGTGACTTGTTTGTGCAAAACTTTGGTCCTTTTCTACGTTCGCTCTTTCTTAGAGAAGCCGAGAGTTGGAAATTGAGAGTCAATTTACTGAATGGAGTGGCCAAGTTGTTTTGTCCTTGAGAGTGGTACCTCTGATCTTTGTTATCGCTGTACACTTTTTGCCGTCTTTTGCTATGTTTCTTGATGTTGTTTTGGGGAGTTGTTGGGTTCATGGAGCTCCCTGACTACTGACTCGAAGTTGTTTCTAGCTTCTGGGATCTTCGATAGCCTTCCAAATCGTTGGAAGATTTGGGGTTTGGGAATTGGGATAGAGTTATTATACAACGGTTCTAGCTTATCAGATGTGGAAGAAGTTCAATCTAGAGTGCAGGGCTGTTGAAGAAAAAAGAGAGAGGCAGGAACTTGAAAAAATGCGCTAGAATGACAGCTAACTTCATCTTTATCTCAGTATCTAAGCAAGGGGAGAACTTGATTTTACGGTAGATATTGTTGATCAGTGCTACCTGGTCCTGAGATTAACAAACAAATTGTTCTTGCCCCAAGGGGTCTTGGTTTACCTTCTCCGGTCAGTGGCCTTTAGGCCGAGCGACAAAGTGTCTCAACCCGAATGCAATTTATCCATGTTAATAAAAAGGAAAACAAGCAAACGGCACTTGAGTTCTTTCGGAGATACTTTTCTTTTTCTCTTTTTAACTCCTCGCTTATATCCTTATACAGTTGGAGTGCAGTTCTGTAAGCAGCGAAAAACATGTATCATATGAAAGAACATCTAACAGGACACGTTCTTTCATATGAATATTGGTCTTGGTTCTGTTGGAAGACATTGCATTCCATAGCTTCATATATTTGTACTAGTGGTGTATGACCTCAATCTTAGCAAACTATAGAGTCTACACGTTACATCTTAACCTTGCATAGAGTATGCGGGAAGAAGTTAGTCGCGTTCAGTTAAAAACCTTTTACTTGGTTCTGCTTAGCCTTTCAATATGCTTGGCTTCCTACTTCTGACTTGTGTTTCATCAACCAAACGCCACGCAAACTGGTGCTTTATGTCAAAGGAAGATTTATGTTGTTGGCTTGAACTGCACTCGAAAGTAACGTTCTACAGTTTAAAAGCCTCAGAGCAAGCAATCTTCACCATTGAGTCGAAACAAAGGAATTCGTTCTGAGCAGTTTCCTCAAAACTTCTTTTCATCTACGCACATTCACACCGTATCTTACCTCTGTTTCACAACAATCAAAATACAACCATTTAAAGAAGAAAGGAAGAAAAAGAGGCAACATCATTTAAAAAGGAAGGGGAGATCATTCGATCATTCCATCCAAATACACAAATTCCCAACCATTCAGCTTCCCTTCTCTACCTTCTCAGCAATCCCCTCGGCTGTTGCCATCGAACTCTTGGAGGCAGCAGCCTCATCTGCCTCTACGAGCTTCTTGAGGTGCTCGTGGAGAGCTCTGACCCTCTCTTCTGTCTTCCTGAGCTTCCTCCACCGGTAGGTCATATAGACGCCCACGCCACCATAGACGAGGATGTACGAGGCCCAGACGAAGGGATATGTCTCGGCATGCTCCCGGGTAGCCTGCCACCGCTCCTTCACCATCTCCATCCACCTATGACCTGCCACTGCCTCACTGTCGCCACCATCTTTCCTCGTTTCCGATGCCATCTTGCTGTCAGAGAGATGATTCCAGTTTTAAGGCAATGTTGCAGACTCCTTTTTTAGGACAGGATACGGCAGCCTCTTTCCCGTTCTGCACCCTTTTGTGTTAGGCCCAAATTGCCAACATATATTAACTGATATGGGCTGATTCAAGATCTGTTAATTATCCTTGATAAGCACATGACAAAATCATTCCTCAGAAGTATAAACAGTCAAACCAGAAATTGCTCAGAATGGACAAAGATGTATACAGAACAATAATTAGAAAACATGAAAATTAGTCAAAAAGCAAGAGAAAAGTTTATTAAAAAAAATTAAATTGTATGTGGGCTGTTCTTTGTTGAATGCTACTTAAATTCATGCCACAACTTTCTCGTGCCCATCAAATACAAATTGAACTCAAAGAGATACGGAGTTACACATGATCATGCTGTTCTGACCGTGGTACTTGTTACATAGTTTATTATTTAATAAGTGCCAAGTCTATGCAACCATCGAGACAAAGAGAGCACAAAGAAGTACCTTGCTTATTTGTAAAGCCAGGTCATTCATACCTATATTTACTACACAAACAATAACGGTCTTGATTTGAAATTTTGAAGGAAACATAACATAAATATATACAAAAGCAAAGCAAATTCTAGCAATAGTGCAAACAAATCGAGCACCTGCCAAACAGGTCCATATTTTGATATAATTTGAACTAGTGTGCTTCAAAGCATAAGGCAGCAACAAGTTTGAAAGCCAAGAGCAACAAGGTTTCAGCTCATTAGAAAAGGGCACCTTGAATATTAACTTCTTGTTCATGAAGAATAAGCAGAACATGCCATGGAGAAGTTACAGCATAAACAAGAACAAGCCATGGAGAAGTTATAGCATAAACCAGTAACAAGCATGGAGAAGTTATAGCAACAACCAAATCTTGATGGTGAACTAATTAAGCCACATCGAACATGTTGTCATAAACTGCAGCTTTCTACAAACAACTAAATTGTGTTATTGAAGCCCTCATTCAGGGGGTTGGTGGAGGAGAATGCAAAAGGATGACATAATTCCATTGGATCCAAGATAAACACTATTACCATCTATTCTTACTGAAGCCCACCCAAAATGATACCATGATATAAAGTTTAGTTAGGATATACATAATATATTGCTGCTATTTGTGTCTTCGTCTTGAGCAGGAAAACCTCAAAAACAGTGAAAAGAATGGGCACTGAAAAAACAAATTAAGAAGCATTCCTTAAAAAATCAGTAAAGGTAAAATGGAGGATACTGGATTCCAACAAAAAGATGCTTATGCAGCCAACATTATACCAGGTTATACAAATTCTTTTTCTTACCTGAAAATTCTTTGCACATTAACTCAAGTTCAAAGAGAGCAGTGCCTATCATGAACCTAAACTCGATCTGGTTTGCTTCCTCATTGCTCCCAAACTTCATTATCTAGAAAAAGTAAAACAAAAAACAAACCCTATCTTGCCATTATTTGGTCACTCCCTTCTAGCCTTCTCTAGTCATATTGGTGACCAATATTGGTAGCTGAATGCCACCTTAAAATTTCAACAGTTTCAAACCAAAAATCATGTGATGATCAGTAGACTATAGCACTTTTTAACCACTCTCACACAAAGATCAGTCTGTATGAAAAAAATGACAGAAGGTGGTATATGGCATGAGTTCTCCCTGGAGATTTGCCCTTGGTCTTTTTGTTAATTTTTTAGCTCTCAGCAGACTTTTAGTTTAAGAGGTGTTTAGCATGCAATGAAATATAGATCCGAACATGGATGCTTGGTACTGATCCTGCATTGCACTTTCAATGAGAAAAAGTAAACAACATGTTCCAAAAACTTCACGTCACCGACAAATTTAGGGATTCAATAGTTTCCCTGCTTAGCTTGCCACCCCAAAAGCCCCCTTAAGCAATATGGGGACAAGATTGTCAAGCTGGAGGCCTAGCTCATGCAGCTGGAAGTATGCTCAAACATCCACCATTTTTTTTAAATGACTCACATGCTTTTGCAACGTATAGAAAATCGATCGTATATATTGGACTCAATATGAGACTGGTTTTGCTCGATGTTGAGATTGAATCGAGCTCACCCAGTTGGATAAGAACACGCTTCTTTCAGATAAACTGCACAACGAACAGCCTATTCATTAACTATCTCTTTTCGCCAAAAAACATCTACACTTTTTAGAATGACCAATTTCATTTATCAGTCACACTATCTTCTCAGAGAAAGATCCTTCCCTCGTGGACCACAAATGAACTGACCACCAACAGACTGACATGAGAAATCAATTCAGGCAAACAGCTTACCCGACAAAGATCTCAAAGAAAGCATATTGAAAAGGAAATCAGTACAAAAGCAGATCCAACGGGCATAAGAAAAACTCCATAAGAGAGAGAGGGACAGAAGAGGGGGGGGGGGGGGGGGGGGGGGGGGGGGGGGGGGAGGGGAGTGGGCGGAGGAGAGAGATAGGCAAACTGCAGTACATTGAATTCACTCATTTGTTTTTATCAATCATAACAGAAACGGCAGCAATAATTTACTCCACAGTCGTCTCATTTTTCATTGAGAAACATGGCAGACCATTGTCATGCATATAGATATCAAGGAGCTATATTTGGTTTACTAGTGTGCGTTCCATAAACTACTGCAGAGAAACATTTATCCAAATTATCATGCTTCATCTAGAAAATTTTCAGGTTTCACCAATTAAACACTTGATCTAGAAGTCAAGAATCATATCACAAATGCCTATTGCACGTTCAAGCATGTACTCGAACATTTAGTGTGCAATGCAAACACATAAGGGGGCCGCCTCTATTCGAGTGGCAACCCTAGGGGGAAAAAAAGGAGGATGTTGGCGACGGACACAGTAAAAAAGGGGCTGCCACTCGGGCAGCCCCCTTCTGTACAGAAATCAGAGAGAGACAGAGAAGTAGGGAGACATTAAATGGATAAATGTTCGAGACATGCCTTGCGAGTGGTCGAAGTCGGTCGCCGTGGGGATGGTCGGAAGTGGTCGCCGGCCGCTGTGGGCACCGTCGGTGACGTCTGAGCTTCACGCGCGGGAGAGTGGAGGTTCTGGCCGGGAGGTGAGCAGACGCGAGGAGAGAGGGTAGCGTCGGGTGAAATGGGTATCTCACGAGGAACCCCCGACGCTCTCTCTTGTTTTGAGTTAAACAACTCGACACCGTCCGAATTAAAAAAAAAAAAAAAAAAAAAAAAAAATCAGACGGCACTCTCTTTTATATATATATATATATATATATATATATATATATATATATATATATATATATATATATATATATATATATATTTGTGATCGTTCTGTCAAGAACAGATGCCATAGGAAGATTATCTGCTAAACAACATGCAACTAAGGAGGTCAGAACATGAGCAGAAGATGTGATCAAAATGATCTCCATGATGGTGGATGGATGTAAAAATTCGAAATCAAACACATACTTATGACGAGGAAAGTCGCATCTGCGAGCAGTGGGCAAACGACACTTAGCAAGCATAATCCAACTCTTAAAAAAAAAGCTTTCAAAATCAACAGAAATACAATCTCAACTAAGAAAAGCACACTGGAAGCGTACCAAGTCAAACTTCTCCTTCCTAAGTGTTTCGATACTGTGAAAAGCAAACACAAGAAAATTAGAGAGAATGAGAGCAAGGCAATTTTAACGTGGTTGAGGCCATTTTACCACTTTCTACATCCACGATATGGTCTCCCCATCTCTTTAGTCATCGATGGGGTACCATCTCTTTAATCATCGTATGGAATTACGTAACACGAGATAAGGGAGGTGAATGACTTTCTTTCTTGATTTAAGCCCATTGCAGTTTATCAAATCTCTTTTGGTTCCTTTATCATTCTTTATCCTATCACTGTTGCCTTCTTTGTGCGATATGCCACCATCTAGTTTCCTTGTTTGAGATCCAGATCTGATATGCCACCATCTAGCTTTCTTGTTTGAGATCCAGATCTGATCTGGCTTGATCCAAATTGGTGTGGACAACACCAAAATGGAATCAACGCCATATACTAGTAAATGAAAAGGGCATATGACCAGCAAAAATTGGTCCGAAAGTATTATATTAGAATAGGCAATTTGTTGTTCCCAGGAGAGGGTGAGGCAATTTGTTTTCCCCGAGAGAGGGTGAGACACTAATATGGAAGTTGAAACATAATAAATGCATCATCCTGAGGCACAGAAAGAAGCCCTGAACTTAAGCTTGACCCGATAAGAAGTCGGGCTTGGGCTGGCCCGACACCCGAAAACCTGGCCCAAGCCCATCCCGGGCTTGGCCCAATTAAATTATACAATATATATATATATATATATATAATATAAAATAATATATAAATATTAAAAATCATTATAAAATATTATAATTATATAAAAATAAATAAATAATATTAAAAACTATTGTCGGGCCCACCCAGGCTTATTGGGCCCAAACAGACCGGCCCGATGCCCTTTTTCCTGGGCAGAAGTCAAGCCGGGTACCGAATACCCGTTGGCAGCCCAGTCTATAGTGCCCAGCCTTGAACTCTGGGAAGATGGGAGGAAGGGGCAGCTTCCGCCTTCACTCGAGCTGTGGGTCACTCATCTGAATGGTCTATCTGAAATCAAAGCGATGTTGAACCAGCAGAAATTGAAAGCAGCAAAGCAAGCTTTAGTAAAGGCTTTAGTAAAGAGAAGCAGGTTTATCAACATTAATGTGCATTGGCCGGACTATATGGATCCACAGACACACTCATGAAATGATAGGGAGCTGATCTAGTGACTGAAACGATACCGGCAATGACAATGTAAATATTCTAGTGCATATACTGCTCTAGTTTTGAGCTTCTTGTAAAACGTGTCCCTTGCATTATCCTGTTAATGCCTAGAATATGTGAAGCCAAACATGCGAATACATTTGAAAACCAGAAGTAATTGAATGTGGTAGCCAAAAGATTGGAAGGCCTGTTGCAGGTGAATAATGAGGTGGATTAATTTATTTGTAATGCAAAGGCCATGCTTCAAAGAGATTAGCAGAGGAAGTTACAAGTAGTGATTATATTAATTTGTGCATTTTGCTGGTTCATCATAGCTTAAAGCAATAAATGGAATGTTGAACATGAAATTTGAAACTCATCATCATCTCAATTTCATAAAAGCATGCATGTGATTTTGGCATCTTGATTCTTGAATATTTCAAGTACCTCATGTTTTCATATGTCTACATGTGGATGCTGGGGACGTGCAACGGAACCATTTTTGCCTCTAATTAATGTTATATACAATTGCTGCAAAGAAGCATCACGATTTAACTCAAGGCAGTAAAAGTAAAATTATTATACAGTAACTACTAAATACATGACATTCAGATAACCAAGTGCAGACATCTTTTCTTTTCTCGTAACACATGCAAAACTTTTATCGAACATACACCATTTCTAGGACATATTTCACAAGTTTGCTCCATTTGCATTACTTCTGCAATAACTTTCGTGGCAATCAACATGAGGTCTCCTCATTTGATAAGGAATACTGGTTATGTTCGTCAACCACAATATGAACTCTTTAATGAAAAGCCCTCGGTAACTTTTGCCTTGACTCTTGCAGCTAAGTACGCACCACGATGGAGTGCAGGAAATTTCAAACAAGAAATCTAGGAAGGCCAATTTTGTGACCTGTGCGTCTAACGTCTTCTTGCACTTGCTGCCTGAACTCCCCAAAGGTAAACTTCCTATATATAGCTGGTCTTCTACATGTCTCTATGACAGTATCATATGAGGGACAAAGGAAGAAAGCCACAGAGAACCTCTCCACTTTTCTGTTAGCGATTACTCTATGCTCCACGCTTTTATAAGCATCGTTGCTCCACGCCTGGACATACAACAAAATGGTTGTCATGATCATGACCATGAATTTCATGGTGGTAATTGATGATGGTGCTGATACTCATTTTGACATTCTTAAATGTTTTTTAACGATAACACATATGGCAAAATAAAAGAATTAGGATAAAGTACCTGAAACAGGTCACCAATGTTAACTATGAGGGCCTTCTGATTAGGCTTGACAGCGATCCACTTTCCATCTTTCTTCAATTGCAGACCCCCAACTTGGTCTTGGTGCAAGATTGTGAGGAAGTCACTGTCAGTGTGAGATATCAGCCCGAAGACCTCATAAGGCACAGGACATGGAGGGTATCTATTGAGTCGCATATAGCATGAACTTGGGCCACAATTCTGTGCAAAGCAACTTGATCTTAATCCCAAACTCTCTGTCAACAGTTGAGCCAATTGTTGTGCCAAGTCCGACACTGCGGCCGCATACTCATTAATGGTTCTTCTGAAAGTGATCAACAACCATCCGTGAGCAAATGTGTGATCACCAAAGTGAAGATGAAGAGAACAAGATGAAAGAAACATAAGTTGAGTAACTATCTTATGAAGCTATAAGATGATTCAACTATGCTCATAAAACATTTGAATCATGTCCTCTGAAGTAGAGATCAGGTCAGTTGGTGTTGGGCAACAACACCAGGCCCCCACAGGTCTCCAGCAATGACAATGATTGAGATCAAGCCTCGACCCATGGGCACATACCCCGGGCTGGCCTGATGACCAATCATACTCATAACCAAGCGCATTCATAACCAGCTACACTATGTCAAGAAAAATAATATCAATAACTTAACTTCTTAATAAAAAATAAATAATCAACATATTTGTCCCCATGCTGCACTTGAAATATTGCAGATCCGATTTCATGAATTTCGGTACCAATGTGATCAATATTTACAAACAACGGACAAGGGATGAAGAAAAGCACGAGAATTGCCTTTCTTTCATTTCAAGGCAAAAACTGTCTAGTTCCCGTGCCGTGGAGTTGCCGACTTTGGAAGTGTAGAGAATATTTAGGCCCAACTATCAATGCCTATTAGATCCAAATCCAAATGATATTCAATTGATAGTCTCAATATTTCAAATATTTATAAATAAGAACTTCAACTGAATCTCATCAATCACAGCTTAAAATTAAAATAATTCACAAAGCGAACTAAAAACCCAACAACCGATAAACACAAAATATAAAATACTTAATTCATCAACATAAACATTACAAAAAGAGACTCAAGAAAATTCACCTAATCGCATGTAATGAGTTTTTTCCATCTTCTTCTTTCATTTTTTTTCTCTCTTGATCTTTGGCAGACCAACCAACTACCCATCATTAAACGTCTCTTAGAGTTTGTCATACATGAGCGAGTTTTTCATGCTAAATATATGACATGTTATGCTTTTTTGCTTTGTCAATATATGCTGCTGTACGAATAAAACATACACTTACTGAACTTTTCTTTCTTCAAATACGAGAGTGCGAACGTATACATTTCGATAAACTTTCATATCTTCTGAGCCAAACAACAGATGGGAACTTAAATCTATAATTTATGGCATAGACAATGAGTTCTTAGTCACTTTTAAAGCATGATAATATTATGTAAGACCCGATCTTTGCAAAAGTTGGCTACAACCTCTGTTTCTCTAGTATGTGCCACTGAGAGCTTTGTGTTATTAACAGTACCAACAACTCGATTCCCTTCATATTTTTTTCATACTTATAAACTTACTATCTTCACCTGTCATAAGATTTGAGCATCCATAAGTAATTATCCAATCAATTTGATAATTAATCTTCTCATTTTCCTCCTTCAATGGTTTTATATGGGTAGAATTACATCCTTCTTGCTTGGTCACTCATTTTATCTCCATCAAAGTATAGAAACAAATTTTTCTTTATAGCCTCATCTTTCTCCATGTTGCTTACTTGTCGTGACTGCATTTCCTTCTTCTATTTTTATTCCGCAATCACGAGTAAAATGAGCTAATTTTTTTACACCTAAAACATATTTTTGGTGGTCGTCATTGTTGTGTATTCCATTTCTTTTCTCTTTCTATGTTTTGTTCTTTCTTTTCTTTAATGGATGTTCCTTGAAGCTTAATGTCTAGCTTGACTGGCTGACGAGATCTCTAACCTTTGCTAAACAATGCTTTTGAGTGAAAAACATAACCATTTGCTTTGCAAATGTTTTTTTATTAATCAAAAGATTCTCCAGCCCCAATAAAGTTAGTCGAACTGGTCAACCCTAAACAACAATAATTAAACTACTAATTATGGACAAAGTTTATGCATAATAATTATTTGCATACCGGCCTCACTAATCTCATACTTAGGGTCAATTTGCAAATTTCACTATATATATTCTTAACCTTCATAAAATACTCTCCTATGTTTCTCGGAGTTAATGTGGCCAATTCATTTCTAGCAATTATAGGCAGGCATACTTGACAAAATAGCATTGCAAAAGCATTTTGTGATTTTTTAGGAGTTTTTGCATTACGTATATGTTCTAATAAATCATTCTTAATTAAGAACTTAATTACAAATAAAGTTTTCCTTGCTTTAGTCATCAATTTCTCCCTAGCTTTTTCGTTGGCAGGAATTTATGTATATGATCTCAATACTATATCTCATAATTTATGCTAAAAAAATATGACTCCATACAAGTTCTTCCTTATAAATAACTGTTCTTGTTAAACTTTTCATTATTATTTAATGCGACTACTATCGTGATGATAATCTCAAATTATAATCACACTATATATTAACCCAAATAATCTCACAACTAGTTCGACCCTTAGACTAAACCTCCTTCTTGTACCAAATGTAGAGAATATTTGCACCCAACTATGCATAAATGTCAATACCCACTAGATCTAAATCCAAATAATATTCAAATCATGAGTCTCAATATTCTAAATCTTCACAAATAAAAACTTTATTAGAATTTCATCAACCAAAGCTTCAAATCAAAATAGTTCACCAAGTGAACTAAAACCCAACAACCAACAAATACAAAATACAAAATACTTCATTCATCAAGATAAACATTACGAAGAGAGAATCAAGAACACACACTTAAAGCTCAGGTAACGAGCATCCTCACCAAGCACCCCCACGCACTTCTCTTACTCAACACTAACTTCAAAAGCCACGCCAGCTCACGAAGCGAGCACATCATGACCTTTACCGACAAGAGACTCTCACTCAACCCTCAATGCACAACACAATGACCACACCCATTGTGAAAGTCGGTGGCGAAGATTCCGCCCTGTTCTATATTTTTTGTCTTTTTTTTAATTATTTAATCATTAGGCAGCGACTCGCAAAAAAAAGGATAGTGCCTCATGAGTCTTCTCGACTCTTCCAAGAGATTCGGTGGCAGGAAGAGCCAAAGCTGTCAAGTATGTTGTTTGATTCTTCTAAGAAACAGCAGTCTTTTTCATATTATGCGTTCTGCTTTTCTGCAAGCCTACAAGTCTCCAATGCATGAACTGTGCTGAAACTTTGTTGATACGTTAGCTGCTATTTGTGTGTCTGCTTTCGTAGCTTAAATTCTACGTTTCATAATGAGGTAAGTGATCAAACAGCGACTCTTTTGGATCACAATTGACGTAGGCCGCTAGTGCCTGGACCATCCTCCACCTCGCGAAAACATTTGGACATTGATATGTATACAACAAAATTATGGGACACTGATTGTCTGCGCAAACACGTCTCTGCCGACCACCCTTTTCCCAAAAAATCTTAATCTTATCATTTTTTTCTGTCACATTCAAATGCTTATCATCAATGTGTAAGAAGCTGGAACATTCAAGCGGTTGGAGGATTTCACCTAGAGAAAAACACGTCCTTATCATACTCGTATATCTACACTCAATAACAATCATTTTGGGCCATTGATTTGAAGCATGATGGTAGAAATTAAGTTAAAAGTATGGAAACCAAATTATAGTTTTAAGAAATTGAAACGTTCCTCAAAGAAAGAGGGAGAGAGAGCCATTTATCGTACTTAAAAAGCAATGGATCAAATAGCTTCTATTAAATCTGGTATATAAGGGTCTCGTAGCTACCTATTTTCCCATATATATAGAGTTAATACTATCATGTGCCAAATAAAATTTGAAATTCATCATTAAAAAGAACATAAATAATCACTAAGGCAACCTGCACAAATCATCACCATACACAATACAAATTGTGGTTAATGTCAATTTAGTGACTGTTTTCTGACAAATTTTAACTGGCAACATCTATATGCAACAGTATTGAATTCCCTATACTTGGATTTGCTCATTATGGGCCTTTGCTTGGCAGCTAATGAACGGGGAATAAAGCTGACCGCTGGTAAAATTTGAACACAATGTTTAAATGCCAGAAAAGTTCAGCCAGTTTTTGTAAACGAAACAAATGTGATTATGTTTTTCACTTTTCAAATCCTATTGCCTCTTTGTCCACAAATCTTTTATCAAAATAAATGTATTGGCTAGCTTGCGATTTTTTATTTTATGAGTTCAGAGTTGGCCAGATGAGCCGGTGGTGGAATCGAAATTTCTCACCGAGGGGAACTAATACTTTAAATCGTATTTTTACGTGGCAGGCAATATATGCTTTAGATTGTAGATTGAGTGTCCGGAAATATGCAAATGCTTAAATGTTTATGAGATACCATTATATAAATATGCAATTCATGTCAGCTGTGTGGGCAAATTGCCCGCACAAGCCCCTATTTGCCTTCGCCCGAGAGATGAAGGTGACCAAGTCAGGAGCAGCTAATTTCTCTTCGCTGTCCTGTCATATTCTTCCAAGAAAAGATAAGGTTGAACGAAATGGGGGGCGCGCACCTTAGAGTACTCTTATCTGGATGGCTGGAGTCTGAACAATTTGTGAGGGGAATATGGAAGGCTTCTGACCATGATAGTTGCTGTAGATCGGTGGCAGATAGTGCACCCCACCGATATGTTTCTGAATGGAAATCCAGGAGCTTCTCCTTGGCCTTTGCCATGTCTCTCACGCATTTTTCGCGTTCTCGTCTTCCCGTATTCAGTTGATCAAGGTCTATCAATGGCAGTTCGCACTCGTCAACGACGGTGTCATGTTTCGTTATGTGTTGCTTCTCAAACAGAGTCTTGTATGTCTTCTGCAGTGGAGGTTCTGATTCCTGCTTCTTACAAATATTACGAATGAAGCCAAGTTCAGAAACAAATTAAGGACCCAAAGCAATGACGAATGAACCATGTAAGGATGAAACTTGTAGACTTGTAGTAGATTATGGTCATCGCTTTAGTCCCTTTGGGAGGAACGTTTTCTTACCATTTCAAGCACTGCTGGCTGAAATAGCACCTTTTGATCTGCTAAGAAATTGAATTAACATGACCAAAATGTTCATGTCACTACACTATTATTATATTGGTCAGTGTATGTGTTTCTGCATATGCATATAGATATTTTAATTACATGTAAATAAATTAGCAAAATGGGTTCTATTTCATATGGCTTTACTAGCTAAGACAGGAGGGGTAAGCTGTGTGAAAACTAAATTATGGTGGGGTTCCAAGACTAAGATATATTCTCGTTTTATGGGTGGCTAGTTAGCTGAAAAAAAAGAAATTATACGTATAAGTGGCTGATATTCCTGCCTCATAATTAGCATGCCACGACATGTTCTTCCGAGTGTTGAATACGTCATTGCTTGATCAGATCCATTCTTACTTGTCTATCTCGAAAAGAGAAAATTACTTCTTTTAAGAAGGTACCTTGAACGTTAGTAGATAAATTTTATACTAAAAATAATGTGCCTTCACTTTGCCACGCAGATGATCAAGTTCGTTGATCGTGAAATAATACACGTGATTTCAAAATGTTAAGCTAAAGTTGGATGTGCCTCTCATGTATGAAGGTATATAATACTCTCTAGACCTCCTCCAATTTAGTTGTTAAATCTCCAGATCTTCTTCATGCCAGTTGCTAAAACCAGCTTATAAAACCAACCGAGAAAGCAAGCAACATGACAGAAGAGGTAGACTTCCACAGTGAAAGGGGAAAGTTCGTGGTCCTTTGGATGTCACCAACCTTACTGTGGATTATGCCATTGAAGGACCCACGTTCAGGCATGGTGACCATGAAACTTTTGGAACTTAGTTGTAACCTTATCACTGCTAGACAACTCACTGCCTGCGCCAATCATCCTCTACCACGATACATTCTTTTATCGAAATAGTCGATAGCAAATAAATTGGATAGATCCAGAGTACATGAATTAGTTTTATTGCCTATAAAATGTCCCTTTAAAGCTCCAATATAGCTTTAAGGCCTAGCCAGTAGTCGGCAATTGATTGGACGCCTTACAATAAAATCATAAAGGGACAAACCTTTGTGGTGGCAATTCAATATTCCAACCATGAGGGGGTGGGGCCATATTGCAAGGCGTCAGTTTCTCTGATCCCTACTACTTTAATACAGGTTTCCTTAGGTGTGTTCCTAAGGAAAGACTGCAACAAAATGATGTCATTAATGTTTCACAATACATAGTCCTAGTGGGCAGAAGCTACCCGCATAATAGCCGAAGCCCTCCCCCTTTCCAATCTCAGGGTTTAGGGGAAAGTTGGTGCTTCAGGAATTGGGTGGTCGTGTGGTACATTGACACTATTTGCACTTTAAGTGAGTAGCACCCATGAAGGCTTCCATAAGTCTGTCAGCCCTACCAGTATCAACAACCATGCAAAAGAGTTCCGCCATCAAATCTCACTTCGCTATATTGAATCATAGTGTAAATAATTGAGTGCATCTAAACTTAAAAAATTTTGTAAAATCAAAGTGCATCTTCACGGCGTCTGGAGTACTAAACTTAAAATATTCGTTTGGGCAGCTCCGTGATCGACCAGGTCGCAAGGAGCTTCGGTTCATTATCTGGTAGAAGCAACTTATAAATGCAACCAAGTCGAGAGGGCATGCATGTTCAAACTAAAAATTTACAGCCCCGAGAACAAGAACATGTCTGGCCTAGATCTGTTAGTGAGGAAGAAGGGGATCGGGGGGTTCATCGATCAGAGACCTCTCTCACAGCTATTTACCCTCTCAATTCACCAAGATCGTTCACGACAAAGACAAACATATATTGAGAGGGAGATAAGGTGCTGCTACTTGTGAAATGATGTGAGACTGTAGCAGGTGGGATATGGCTTTATTATTGAAAGGACCCTCCGGCCCACTCACTAAATTCCGTGAAAAAATTTGTCCACAGACCTTCTCTTGCGGATCTGATGAATGGTAGGGGTCTGCCGAAGCCCCAGCTTGCCAGGAACAGCTGCAAAAGTGCAATTCTCCAAATGATGAACAGGTTAAACTCAAAAGCCTGAAGGAAAAAAAGAGAAAAGACAAAGCCAATATGTGTGTGTGCGTGTATGTGTTGTGTGTTCCACGAGAAAGAAACTGTGATTCCAGGAGAACTTTTTTTTTTTTTGAAAGAAGTTCGGTGAATATGGCCAACGTGATGATTCGTGAACAAGTGCATAGATAAAATCACCCGATAATTATGCGAAATACCGCTAGTACCGTCAGCTCCTCATCAGTACACAAGATTTTCAGGGGTCATCAGAAAACATCGAAGATCTAACTGCAACTTCTCCATGAACCAAACCAAATGATTAGAAAATATCATTGATCTCTTTCTCTCTCCCCCCCCCCCCCCCAAGCTAAATCTAAAGGCAATAAAGATCACCATCAAGTTTGGGGTGGGATAAAAATGCAGAAAATCTTCAGTTAAGACTTCATGCCGGCAAAAGTCGGATGTTAGAAACCTCACTTTAAAGGAAGAGAAATTTAACCAACTACGAACAAGAATTGGGTGTAGAGTGAGAGACACAGAGAAAACATCATTGGGATCACTTCTTCTGTCGTGCCAACATGGTTGTGGCGTGAGAGAGAGAGAGAGAGAGAGAGAAGAGATGCAATTTTTTTTGTTCAAGCAGATGGCCTACAATGTGCAACTCAAGTTTGAGCTTTGAAATTATGCATGCGCAATTCCTGTTCATATTACATATGGCGACCAATTCATGCATAAATTCCTTTACTTAAGATTCATTACTTGAACTTTACAGCAAAGCTGTAGCAGAAAGCTACTATAATGCATAAATGACAAGGTGAAAGAAAATCGGCAATATAAAAAAACACAAGCATGAAACAAGAAAACACATGCAAGGAAGAGCAAGCCTCGTTAGGAAGAGAAGGATCATATCAAAGATCAAACCAAAATAAAGGAGAGAATCTCAATGGATGACAAAGCTGAAATTTTATATTGATTGATGATAATCATAGTGCAAAAAAGGAAAATATTCATGGCAGAAAATCATGACAAATAAGAGTTACCATCGCCTCAAATCTCTATCGTAAGAGCTCCAATTGATGTAGGAGCATCTTTGCTAATCACTGTAAACATGTCTTATTTATATGAGGGCTTTGAGCTCTATGGATTTTAATGCTGAAGGTGGCCTTGCATGGACTAGGAATAATTCTAGCCCTGTTAATTAAACTGTTTCTTTTGCTCATGTTTTTTATATTAACAAGTGAATGACCGAGAAAAATTTTTATGAAGAGCACTTCGTGTCTTCCCATGGCATTAATCTAAAACATGGAGGGCACTTCGTGTGCCTTCTCGGAAAGACAAGTAGCTAATATTGCAAGAATCACACGAGAACATCCTGTGATGAAATTTATACAATCTCTCCCTCTCTCGCTGTCTCTCTCTCACACTCTCTTTCCTAGCTCAAACTCTGGACGATGGTGCTTGTGCAATAAAAAAGATGTTAAAGACAAGATCAAATTAATGTATACTCTAAAATTTTGAAACGCAAGCGACGTATGAAAAGAAGGAAAGAAGCTTAAGAAAGCACCTGGAATCAAAGGAACGGGACATTAGTCAAGAAACGGCAACCAGAAAATCAGTATATGAACGAGAGATAACTAACAGAGAGAGAACTATGGTGAGGAAATGTATGGCAGCCATTATTTATAGGGTGAGGAAGAGAGTGAGAGAGAGAGAGAGATGGTAGTGGGCAAATTTCTGAGCTCAATTAAGTCATCCAGGATCATCACCGCTGATTTTCATTATGCACCAACCATTAATAGAGGAAATTTCATTTGAAAAATAAGATATGAAGATTTCGTTCGTGAGACGCGAAAGCCGTTCATTGGTGTAGTGGGTGTTCCCTGAGATGAGCGTCCTCTTGTTAATAGAGCAGGTCTGTATTTTTCTTTCGGTTCCTAGGACGCTAGGGAATAGGAATATCATTGATATGTCCCATTCCTGGCGTTTTCTAGAGCCAAACAGCTCAATGAGGGAGCGAGGTCATGTGGGTTGTCTGGACAGTTGCGCATATAGACCAACATAATTTATTTTATTTATATATTAATTCTTTCATAAAAATTAATCGTTAAAATTGTTAATTAGCTAACAGTCACTACAAAAAAGAGTGGATTCACCTGTAAGTGGAAAGGAGGACGTCAGTAAAAGCGCATTTTCATCAACGTTCAGGTCGCCGTGCCGATGAAGATCGCGTTTCACCGACGTCAGGAGCGATAAATGGATGTTTAGTCCATGCAATTTTTTCATAAATAAATCTTCTAGTACTGTTTCTTTTTTCTCTTTACGACGGTAATTACTTCTCCATGTAACCAAACTTAAGCTGAGCTTCTCATAAACATACCCTTTGACCCTTTGTGGAAAGAGTCATACCAAAGACAGTGCGCTAATTAAGCCCCTTTACTCTTTTCCCCTTGTTTGAGAGTTCAGGACATGCCAGTTTCAGGACACCAACCTACTCACGACACCAACTGCATAAGCAATGTCTGGTCTTGACAGTGTTAAGTAGATTAGGCTTCCAACCAGTTGTCGATACATAGTGACATCTTCTAGTTTGTCTTCTTCATCAATTCTAAGCTTCGCATTTACCTCAATTGGTGTTGAGATAGGTTTGCAACCGAGCATACCATACTTACGTAGTAAGTCATGAGCATACTTCTTTTGACTTAAAAATAATCCTTGAGTTTCGTAATCAATTTCCAATCCAAGGAAGTGTCGCAACTCCCCCAACTCTTTCATTTCAAATCTCACCGTGAGATGTTCACGAATGAGATTAATTTATTCGTTATCATCTCCAGTAATAATTAAATCATCAACATAAATTAACAAAATAGTAAGTTTCGTACCTCTTGCCTTGATGAAGAGACTTGAATCTGCTGAGGAGACTTGAAATCCACTAAACACCAAAAATTCAGCTATTTTCCCGTACCATGCTCTGGGTGCTTGCTTCAGTCCATAGAGTGTTTTTCTTAACTTGCAGATGTAGTCTGGCTTGTTTGGAGATTTGAATCCTTGAGGCTGCTCCATATAGATTTCATGATCGAGATCTTCATATAAGAAAGCATTTTTTACATCCATTTGCCATAGCTTCCATGATTTGCTTGCAGCAACGGCTATCAAAACACGTACGGATGTGATCTTCGCAACAGAACTAAAAGTTTCTTCAAAGTCAATATTATACTACTGAGAAAATCCTCTTGCGACTAGTCGAGCTTTATACCTATCGACTGAACCATCTGTCTTTCTTTTTATTTTGTAAACCCACTTACAAGTAATGGGCTTTACTCCTGCAGGCTTTGGTACGAGCTCCCATGTCTCGTTATGCTCCAATGCCTTCATTTCCTCTTTCATTGTTGATTGCCACTTTTCAATATCTTTTGTTTCTTCAAAAGAAGCTGGCTCGATCTCCTCCATGATGGCACAATCTGCATCTACATACTTGGGATTTGGTTTTTGTATTCTCGTTGATCTTCTTAATGTTATGGGTGCTCCTTCTGACTCTTCGAGTTGTGATGGTCTTTCTTCTTCTGCACTTCTTTGTTGGATTGGACTGACTCCTGTTCTCCATGAATCTGCTCGTTTTATTGGTCTTGAGCAATGAACTTCTTTATCTGGTTGTCTTGCTTCTATGTCTTTTGGCTCAGGCTCTCCGTGATTCATCTCAAATTGTATTTTGTTTCGAACATCTTTCTCAAAAACTGGAGAGTCTGGAAGTGCTTTCTTTTCTTCTGACCACCAGGATGATGCTTCATCGAAGATGACATCGCGGGAAACATAAACTCGTCCTGTGCTAGGATTAGCACATCGCCATCTCTTTCGATATGGATCATATCCGACAAAGACACACCTCTGCGCCTTTTTGTCAAACTTAGTCCTGTGTTGCTCAGATATAAAGACATAACAAACACAACCAAATACTCGAAAATAACTCACAGATGGCTTCTTTTTATAAAGCATTTCATATGGAGATTTAAAATTAAATCTCGGCATTGGTAGTCGATTGATTACGTGTACAGCGGTGCTGACACACTCGGCCCAAAATCTTGGTGGCATGTTCTTTGCATGTATCATACTTCGACATGTTTCTGCTATATGACGATTCTTTCGTTCTGCCACTCCATTTTGCTGAGGCGTATAGGCACAAGTGAATTGCCTACGAATACCATGTTGTCTCAGGTATGCCATAAACATGTCTGATGTAGACACTGAATTCTATGCCCAAGTTCTTTTCTCACCATCTGATGAAATTCCTTGAACTTTTCAAGTGCTTCAGACTTTTCTTTCATAAAATAGACCCAAGTATATCTCGAAAAATCATCAATAAAAGTGATAAAATACCACTTACCTCCAACCGATGGGTCTGGTACTTTGCCGAATACGTCTGAATACACAAGCTCGAATGGCGCTTTAGCTCTATATTTTGATTCTTTGTATGGCCTCCTGTGCGCCTTTCTATATTGACATCCAGCACAGACTTTGTCAGTTCGTACCTCAAGCTTGGGCAGGCCAATCAAGTGTCCCTTATTAGACATCTCCCGGAGTTTGTTGTATCCAACATGAGCGAGTCTCTCATGCCAGATGTTTGCAGTGTCATGCTTCTTTACTTTGTCAATATATGTTGTTTCTGCTGACAAAACATATATTGACTCAACTTTTCTGCCTTCAAACATGGGAGTTCCTTGAACATCTGCATCCTTATAAACTTTTACATCATTTGGGCCGAACATAACATAATGACCTAAAGCTGTAAGTTGTGGCACAGACAACAGATTCTTAGTCATTCCTGGAACATGATAGACATTCCGTAAAATCCTGTCTTTGCCAAAATTGGCTGCAACCTCCGCTTCTCCAATATGCGCCACTGGGAGCTTTGTGTTGTTAGCAGTAACAACAACTCTATTTCCGTCATATTATTTCATGCTTACAAACTTGCTTTCATCGCCAGTCATATGGTTTGAGCATCCAGAATCAATTATCCAATCAGTTTGATAATTGATCTTCTCTTCTTTATCTTTTACTGATTTTGTATGGGCGGAATTACATCCTTCTTGCATAATATTTTCTTTTACTTCCATTGAGTACATAAACGAATTTTTCTGTAGAGTCTCATTAGCTCCCTCATGTTCCTTACTTGTCATGACTACATTTCCTTCATTTATTCTGACTCTGCAGTCACGAGCAAAATGACCCAGCCTTCCACATCTAAAACATTTCATCTTTGGTCTCCACTGCTGTGTAGTTTCCCTTGTTTTCTTTTCTATATTTTTTTCTTTCTTTTCGGTAATATTCCTACTTGGAGACCGAATGACTGGCTTAGCTGGCCAACGTGATCAATGACCCTTACTAAACAAAGCTTCCTCATTATTTCCCTTGAGAGAAAACACAGTCATCTGCTTCGCTAATGTTTCTTGATTGATCAAGAGATTCTCTAACTCCAACAAAGTTGGTTGAACTGGCCAGCCTTGAACACCAATTATGAAACTACCAAAGTCTGGACGAAGTCCATGAATAAGAATTCTCCGCATACGGGCCTCACTAATTTTCGACTCAAGGTCAATTTGAGATATCTCCCTACAAATATTTTTAACCTTCATAAAGTATTCTGCTATCATCATATTTCCCTGCGTTAATGTGGCTAGTTCATTTTCTAACAACTGTAGGCGGGCATCATTAGCTCGAGAAAATAGGGTTGCAAAAGCATCCCATGCTTCCTTAGGAGTCTTAGTATCATGTATATGCTCTAATAAATCTTTCTCAATTGATACCTTGATTGCAAATAACGCTTTTCCTGCTTTGATCATCCATTTTTTTCTAGCTTCTTCGTCGACAGGAATATTCGTATCTGATCCCAAAACTATATCCCATAATTCCTGTCCTAGAAAATAAGACTCCATGCAAGGTTTCCAATAGCCATAATTGCTATTGTTAAGTTTCTCAATATTGTTTAATGCAACCGCTAATGCCGCCATAATTTCATGATATAATTAATTCAATAAATCGGCCCTCAGACAGAACCCCGCTCTGATACCACTTGTTGGGAAAACGTAAGGTGGACCTTCAAAATAACTTAGATCCAAACTCAAGTTTATGCGAAGAAAAACTGACAGAGTCTCGACGTCCAAAATAATTCTCAACAATAACTTTGGCAGAATATCAACTATTTATTCATTAAAACAAACATTACAGAAAGAGACTCAAGAAAACTAACCTCGCTCACGTAGTGAGCTAACACACCCAACGCCCTGACAGCACCCACTTGAAACTGTAATGCTCGAGCACACGAAGTGAACACACGAGCACACTCACAACTCACAAAGGGAGCACACTCAACTCACAACTAAAAGCACTCAACTTACAATTTTCACACACCCTCTTACTATGCCCAATACCCCTATTTATAGGGATGAGGAAGTCGGTGGTGGAAGGATCCACCGATTTCCATATTTTTTATTTTTATTATTTTGTTTTCCTTCTTTAGCCATCGACTTAAGAGAGGACCGACTTAATCCACGGACTTAGTAATGGAAAGGAAGAGGCTCGTTGCCTCTTGGGTCATCTCGACTCTTCCCAAGAGTCGGTGGGAGAGTCGGTGATGACTCTCTACAATCATGAGATGTGGGCTCGATCGCTCCAACTTGACTTGGGAAAATTTTTGGTTTCCTGGTTCCATGACCGCATGTG
The DNA here is from genome assembly GCA_011799765.1 of Nymphaea thermarum. Classification (NCBI taxonomy): domain Eukaryota; kingdom Viridiplantae; phylum Streptophyta; class Magnoliopsida; order Nymphaeales; family Nymphaeaceae; genus Nymphaea; species Nymphaea thermarum. The sequence goes on from JAANDH010000581.1 coordinate 68,515, forward strand.
GTGTGTCCTACTAGGCTGGATTTGGTCACTAAGCTGTTCGGTTGAGTCCTCAATAAGGTTGGGTCCATGTGATGGGCTAAGAAAAAATAGCATGATTTGTCATCTCGGATGAAGGAGAACTGAGTTCAGGAATGAGCCGATGGAGTAACAATAGGTACATGGTTTAAGGCATTTTGATTGTCTTGGTGTGTTGAGTAGGTAAATTCTCAGGTGGTAAAAATGTCAGTTGCATTTCAGTAGGTCTCATCTTAGGCTTTTCCTCTTCAATTTGTTTTTTCCTTACATAATATTCGCTGGCACAGTTTTCTAGTTCTTTATGAGTAATGGACATGTTTTTATGGGCATATAAAAAATGTTCTTCATAAAAAATATGTCATGATATAACATCTCTGCAAAATAGGGTCAAAAGAAGCATACCCTTTGTAATAAGCTGCATCAGCTATATACCCAACAAAAATACAAGCTCGTGATTTTGGTTCCAAGTTGGAGTAAAAAAAGGAAGACTCATACAACCAAAGACTTTAAGATGATCATATGTAGGAGCCTTTCTAAAAATAATTTCAAAAGGACTTTTATTTCTTGTATTGGAGCTTGGCATCCGATTGATCAAGTATATGAGGTTCGAAAAGCATCAACCCAAAAACTTTAATGTTAGAGAGACATGCATAAGTAATGAAAGACCAGTGATGTTTTCACTCCACAGTGCCATTTTGTTCTAGCGTGTAGGGACATGAAATACACCGCTTAATACCATGCATGACCAAGAACTTGGAAAAACTTTTACTTAAAAGTTCTCCTCCTCTATCACCATAAAGATTTTTTTTTAGTCTAATTGATTTTCAACCGGCAAAGCAAGTCAACACATTAGAGGTATTATTATTATCTAACATAACTTGCTCGGCAAATTTAGGCATGAGGGCATCAAGACTTTTTTCTTGATTCAACACAAATATGTACCAAAAGAGGGTGGGAGCATTTTTTACTTTTTTACAATTTTTTTCTTACCCTTTTAAAAAGTTTCTTTTTATTATTTTGATAAAAGTATTTTAGTCATTGCCTTTCCTTCTATGCATGCAGCACACTCCTGTGCACCTAACCAGCTTGGGGTTTATTAGAACAAAGAGGATGGTAGAAAGCGGGCAAGTTCAATTTTCTTCAGAAGTTCATTAATGTTCTTGAACAAATGTCACTACCCATATGCGTCGCATCATTTAGCATTATTGATGGTCTCATTATTTGCCCTTTCCTTTTATAAAAGCCATTGTCAATCATTATTCGTGAAGGATCCAGGAGCATTCTTAATAAAAGTATATAGTTTCTTAGTCGGCAGAAGTGGCCACCATTAGTATCTGTCTGTATCTGTAAACACATGGAGAACTTTTCTTAGTAGGCGCAATCATGTACGCGTAGTGATAGGCGTAGAAGACCTCATCAGATTGCAAAAGCAAATTTCGCAGAGCATTATTATCAACAAACAAAGCATGTGAAGGAATTCCTCCAATTCTTAGATTTTATGAGGGTCGCAATTAACTAACTATAGCCAAATAGACTGGGAGGTTTGGATTTATATAACAGAAAATTGCAACCTGAGTCCTTTTCATGTCGGCACTCTTTTTTCCCTATTTCTCTAAGAGAGAGAGTTATGTGCTATGTCGGCAAACTACTGTTCTTCAATAACTAAAAAAACCACGTGAAAGCATTCGTTTGTCCTATAGACTTGGTTAGGGTTACAAATAATTGGTTTGAATTAAAATGTTAGGTAAAAATACAATAAATTATAAACTAATAAGCATTGTATTGCATTTAGAATGTCAAGTTAAATATCTAGAATAAGAGAAAATGAAAAAAAAAAGTTGAAAAAAATAAAAACAGAAAATGAAAAATAACTAAAAAAATCTTTTTAAATTCAAGAATATTTTTAACGTTTTTTAAATATCGAGATATTTTCCCATTTTTCGTTTTCTTCAGTTTTTTTGTCTTGTTAATCTTGCGATATTTTCGAAAATATCGCCTATGGTTTGTAGTTGTGTCCAAATTGAATCGGCAAGTAAAATAAAAATGACCAATCATTTTAACTTAGTTGGAGCATCAAACAGAATGTCCGGTTCGAATACCTGTAACATTCAGCCGTCTGCCTCTGAAAATACTATCATTACACATGAGCCAAATAGCTCTTCATGCTGTAAAGATCCAACATTTCCATAGGCGCCGACCCTTTTAAGTCCTAAGAGTTCGAAAACAACAGTAAGCATGTGAAGTCGCCGGCGATGATGTGGAAGATTGGGAAGAGAGAAGGAATCCGATGTAAAGCTACCCGCAATAGGAGCCTCCAAGCATCACCAGCCACGCCCAATAGACTGTGGTCAAGTAATCACTGGTTGGAAGCAAAAGGATGCCCCTCGAAAGATTTGATTCACTGTGGTCAATTGGACTTGCAGATTGATGAAGTATAGCCTCAAGATCATCATGAGGTGTTCTTCAATTCTAAGTGGGTTAGAGCCATGGAAGATGAAACGGTAGCATTTACCAAGAATAAGACATGGTCCCTCATTCCTCTCACGAATTCTACCAATGTCGTGGGACGCAATTGGGTTTTTAAACTTAAACGAAATCCTGATGGATCTGTTGCTCGCAAGGAAGCGAGGTTAGTTGTCAAAGGATCCAGCCAGCAGGAGGGAAGCGACTATGACGCAATTGGTTTCTCATCTAACCATTCCCCGTGCAGGTGGTGGTTGGCAATGTAAAGTGGATGCTGCATATACTTTTCACATGAGTTGTCCAATGTTATCAACATTAGGGTGTATTGGCTTCCTTGTATCAGTTGATACAGGATCTGTAGTTATAACTAAAACGATGTGGAGCTGATTTAGATACAGATTCCTAGTTAGCAGTGACAATGTAAAAGCGATCACTATAGCACACATACTGATCTGATTTTAGATTTCTTGTAAAATTTTTCCCTTGCATTATCCTGTTAATGCTTAGAATATGTGAAGCAAAACATGCATGTGAATCAATTTGAAAAGTAGAAGTAATTGAATGTATTAACCAAAAGTTTTGAGGGCCTATTGCTGGTGGCCGATGAGGTGGATTAATTAATTTTTGTAACGGAAGATCATGGTTCAAAGAGATTAGCGGAGGAAGTTACAGGTACTGCTATGTTAATTTGTTGTGTTGTGCAGGTTCATCAAAGCTTAGAACAATAAATGGAATGTTGAAAATGAAATTTGAAACTCATCATCATCTCAATTCTCACAAAAGCATGTTGCTTGGCATCTTGAATATTTCGAGCGCCTTCTGATCTTATATATCTGCACATGGATGCTCAAGACGTGCAAGAGCACCTTTCAACCTCTCCTGAATGTCAAACACAATTTATGCAAAAGAAAAGTTATTATACAGTAAACAGTACTAAATACATGACATCCAGATAACGGCACACTAACAACTTTTCTTTTCTCCTCTTTGTAACATACACTATTTCTGAAACATATTTCACAAGTTTGGGCCATTTGCATTACTTAAGCAACAACTTTCGTGGCAAAGTAAACACCAAGTCCCCTCATTTGGTAAGCAAGAAACTCTAATTGAAGAGTCCCTAGTAACTTTTGCCTTGACTCTTGGCACTAAGTACCACGATGGAGTGCAAGAAATATCAAACAAGAAATCTGGGAAGGCCAATTTTGTGACCCATGCTTCTAACATCTTCTTGCACTTGCTGTCTGAACTCCCCAAAGGTAAACTTCCTATATATAGCTGGTCTTCTACACGTTTCTATGATAGTATCATATGAGGGACAAAGGAAGAAAGCCACAGAGAACCTCTCCACTTTTCTGTTAGTCATTACTCTATGCTCCACGCTTTTATAAGCATCGTTGCTCCAGGCCTGAACATACAACAAACTGTTTATCATGATGACCATGAAGGTAATTGATGATGGTGATGATTATCATTTTGACATGCTCAAATGTTTTTTCTTCTGCTAATGTCAAAATATGAGAACATTTTTAAAATACCTGAAAAAGGTCACCAATGTTAACTATCAGGGCTTTCTGATTGGGCTTAACAGTGATCCACTTTCCATCTTTCTTCAATTGCAGACCCCCAACTTGGTCTTGGTGCAAGATTGTGAGGAAGTCACTGTCAGTGTGAGATATCAGCCCGCAGACCTCAGAAGACACTGGACATGGAGGGTATCTATTGAGTCGCAGGTAGCATGAACTTGGACCACAATTCTGTGCAAAATAACTTGTTCTGAATCCCAAACTCTCTGTCAATAGTTGAACCAATTGCTGTGCTAGGTCCGACACTGCTGCCGCATACTCATTAATGGTTCTTCTGAAAATGATCAGCAACCATCCATGAAGAAAGGTGAGTACCATAGCGAAGAAGAAGAGAAAAGGACAAAAGAAGCATAAGGTGAGCAACAATCTCCTATGAATCGATGAGTTGACCCAACTATGCTCATAAAATGTTTGAATCATGTCCATTGGGGTCGAGGTAAGATCACTAGGGTGTTTGGCAACAAAAGCGGGCCACACAGGTGCCAAAGTGCGCTAGCCAACAACATGGTTTAGAAGAGGCCATTTGGTTGCCAGGCCAAAGTTCTGTAGACAAAGTTTTGATGTGATGCGGCTGTGATTGTCAATCATCGAAAACACAAAATTGACTTGTTCTGCGTCCTTTGCTTAGACCTGCGCACCCAGCGATCCAGACTGAACCATTAGGTTTAACACATCATACTGTAGACTCTCTGGACGCCACTGCCTTAGAGCATTGACATAAATTAAGGTGTAAGAAGTCCAGCCATAGTGTTTGAAAGCATCTACCCAAGTAGAGGGATTGCATCTTAGTGAAAGCTAGCTCCAGGCCTGCCTGTGCTATGAACTATAAAAGGCCAACAAAACGCTCAAACGCTCTATGCACATGGTTAAGCGGGTTAACTTTAAAATTTGTAGTGAAGGAAGCTTTACTAGCTCAGTCACCTTTCACATCATTGAGAGAGAAAGGATCAGCCTAAGTATCCAGTTGCCAGCCGTAGCAAAGTATTGAGAAACTAATAACTAACTCGTTAGACCAGCAAGATTAGTATTAATGAAAAAGATCGATAGCTTATGTTTGGGTGGCATATGGAGCAAGTGATCTACATCCATGTCTTGGTGGCTCCATTTGGGTGGGGTCCTGACAAGCTAGCTGACATGATATATATGAGCCGATCTGTCTGTAGGCTGGCTGCATCAATGACGTGAGTTTATAGGAGAAGGAAAGTACTTGATACACGGTTCACAATCCAGTTAACTTAGCAAGAGCTGTCTGGCTCATGTTTAGCTCTAAAGATACGATGTATGTGAATCCACATAAACCAATAAACTCTCTCTCTCTCTCTCTCTCTCTCTCTCTCTCTCTCTCTCTCTTTCTCTCCAACACTCTAATTCTCCTCCTCCCCCGCGCCACCCCCCACCAAACACACACAACTCTGTGTGTGTGTGTCTACCTTTTGTACACAAGCAATTTGGTTTAATCATGGCCCTCGCTGTACGGGTTCCTACACATGCACAAGCTCGGCTTAATTACTGATCTATATGAGCCAAAATCTGAGCCAGATCTGATTTCCTTTTGAAGTAAATAAGCCAAGCCTGAGCACCAGCGTGTTGGCTTACTTTAAGCAGTCGTAGTATTGCTGCCCAACTACAAAAATCGAACTCTGATGAAATGGGCAATGCCAACTTAAGAGGCAAAAAAAAGAACAAAAATGGAATATTAAAGAGAAAGAGAAAAAAAAAAGGCATGCATATATGTTCTTTAGTTATGTTAACTGCCACCGATCAAACAATCGCTAGCTTGTGGCTTCCAGGCGGTAAATCCTTTGAAGTTCCTCCCACTCCCCACAGGAGTTGTGCATGGTTGGGTGTTGGAGTAAAAGATGCTAAACATGAGCTTGAACCTCATTAGCTTTTTGGGTGGAGTCATTGTTGCCAGAAATCGGCCAACTAGCAGCTCACACCCATTCTGTTATATCACTTATATTGTACGTGTTGCCGAATTAGGGAGAGCAGCAATTTTCCTTAGGGAAAAAAAATACTGCGTCAAAGCTAGGCCACTTAAGAGGCAGCAGTCAAAATTTCCATATGATTCTGAACACGACTCTTTTCTGCAACCCTTGCCTCTCCAAAACCTGAAAAGTACTTACACTGTTTTGACACATGGGCTGCTATTTGTGGTCTTGGTCTTCAATCTCTATCTTTCTGCGTTGCATAATGAGACTGCTATTTGTGGTTTGGTCTTCAATCTCTAGCTTTCCGCGTTGCATAATGAGGTGATTGCGCTAATCTTTCCGTATATATTATAATGCCGCTGGATGCTAAATAGTTAACCAATAGCTAACATTTAAGAATTTGTCTAATCATTAATTGTCATTAGAAACACTATAAGTGATAGTGAATTGACTTTAGTAAATACTGATATAGTGACTGTTTTATAACTTTTTAAATCTTAGCTATTCGACGGAAGCTGGTATTTAATATAATTAAATTGTCACATATATATATATATATATAATAGGACGCTCAAAGTTTAAAAAAAAAAAGAAAAAAAAAACTTCGAAGGAGATGGCGTGGGGAGGCGGGTCCGCTCCCCTCCGCGGCGGCGGCGATGCCCCGCCTGCCACCCAGAATAGCTGGCACTGCCCCGCTTGGCGTTGCCAGCCACCCAAAACGGCTGGCACCGCGTCGACCTCCCCTCTGCAAATAAAAATATGCCCTTGAAGCGGCGACCACCCCCGGTTACCGCTGGGACTGACCCCCGGAGAATGGGTTGGCCGTCTAAGGCTACCACTGATCACAAAAACGCAAAAATGATGGATCTGTATGACACCACTTATCCCAACTGCGGATCCATGGTTTTTATAACGTAATGTATCGGCAGTTATGAATTCTCTTGTTTGCTTCAGCAATGGATTTCATATAATGCAGATTGTTCAGCCTAACGAGTTTAAACTTCCTTAGATGAACGTGAGCCAAGCCATGAGCAGCTAGTTTCTTTGCTCAGCCCTGAAAATTTCTTTCCAAGAAACACAAGCCAAGGTTCAACGAAGTGTGAATCGTACCTTAGAGTGTTATCTGAATAGCTAGAGTCTGAACTTTTGGGCAGAGGAATATGGAAGGCTTCCGACCATGATAGTTGCTGTAGATTGGTGGCAGATGGTGCACCCCACCGATATGTTTCTAAAGAGAAGTCCAGAAGCTTCTCCTTGGCCTTCTTTTCGAATGGTTGCCGAAAAACTTTGGCCTGTTCACTACTCATCCTCTTTAAAAGATCAGTGGAGATGCCATGATTCACAACCTGAAAGAAACCCCACTCTGATGAAGCTTTTGCCATGTTCCTTACGCACTTTTCGCGTTCTTGTCTGCCCGCTTTCAGTTTATGAAGGTCTATCAATGGCAGCTCGTGTTCTTCGATGATGACGTCATGGTTCTCCATTTGTTGTTTCTCAAATAGAGTCCTGTACGTCTTATGCAAAGGAGGTTCCGATTCCTGGTTCTTATGAATAGAGCAAATCAAGCCAAGTTCAGAAACAAAGGATCCAAAGCAATGACCAATAAACCGTGTATTTTAGGATGAAACATGTAAGTAATATATTACGGTCAATTGTATTAGTCTCTTGGCAGGAAAAATGTTTACTAGGTAGCTGGGCTGAATAGTCAGCTGTACTGGTTAATCTTTTGACAGTCGATTTGACATGGCCAAAATATTCATGCCACTAATTCTACAGTTTTGTGCGTGCGTGTTTATATATATATATTAAGTGGAAGGAAAGAAATTCAATGCTATTGGCTAAATATTAATCCTACCTCATAAACCTGTTCTGACGTGTCCTTCTGACTGTTCAGCAACGACTGCTTTGATGAATCCATCATTGCTTGGTCAGACCGACCTTGTTTACTCGCCTGTGAGAAACAAAGAGAGAGATCTAGTAAGTCTATCTCAGGAGCACAAAATTAATTACTTTCTTAAGAAAATACTTTGATGCAGGTATAAACTTTATACTGAAAATCATATATGTTTGCTCCTGCCACGCCGGATGATAAAGTTAATCATGAAACAGTACACGGGCCATTGCTACCCAAACGCCATAAAAAATCTTCAGCCTCAGTTGGGTGTGCCCTTTCATGTATGAAGGCACGCACGACTCTCTCCTTCATGTGAATTGTTAAAACCAGCTAAAATAGCTACAACCAATGGAAAGATCTCAAGCACCATAAATTGAAGAGCTAAAGTTCCACAACAAAGGAGGACCAGATTCATGCTTTCTTTGGAGATATCACCAACTTTATAAACTGTGAGTCCTACGGCTGAAATGGACACATGTTCAGTTCTGGTGGCCTTCATATTTTGGGACCTAATCGTTACCTTAATTATCATGACCAGCCACTAATGATTGGGCTGACTCTTCTCCCGTACCCCAACAAGCTTTTATCGGATGATGAATGGGAAATAAGCCGGAATACTTGTATCAACTTTGTTTTTTAAGAAATGTCTCGAAGTTTGATTGAACTTCACTGGCCAACACGGCTGCTTATTAGTCGGCAACTGGCTGGACGCACTCACATTAATCATAAAGAAACAAAACTCTATGATCAGAAATTCCGGTTTTCATGATTCAACCACTTGGGGTTGGGCCATACTGCAGCGTGTCAGTGTCTCTGGTCCCTGCAGCCACTTCAATGCAGATATCCTTACAAACAATTGCAAAGGACAGACTGCAAGAAAATAATATCAAGTGTAACCTATTTATATTCAATCCTAATGCATTTTCACTGCATCTAGGGTGGGTGCTAAACTCAAAATCTTCATCTGGGCAGCTCCAAAATTGACTATGACACAGGGGGCTCTGTTCATCTGGTTGAAACAACTTGTAAACGCTATCAAATTGACATGACATCGATGTTTAAAGCTAAAAATTTACAGTCCTGAGAACAAGAGCACACATGCCCTAAATGTGTCAGTGAGGAAGAAGGGGATCAGTGGTTTGTCAGGCAAGACCTCTCACCGTGCAGTTAGAGGGGAAATATCTTGTAAAAAATATTTTAACAAAGCATTAACTAGTTAACCAATAGATGAAAAGAATTTTAATTTGGGTTTGATTTACCCTCTCAACCCACTGGCACGTCTTTGACTTCAAGGACAAGCATCTATGGAAAGGGCGATAAGGTTCTGCTGCCACTCTCAAATGATTTGAGACTGTCGCAGGTGGGACCTGACCTTATTATTGGAAGGACCCTCCGGCCCACTCACTAAATTCTCTGAAAAAATTGGTCCACAAACCTTCTCCTGCGGATGTAATGAATGGTGGGGATCTGCTGAAGCCCCAGCTTGCTAGGAACAGATGCAAAAGTGCAATCCTCCAAATCATAAACAGGTTAAGTTCAAAAGCCTGCGAAAAAGAAAAGGAGAAGAAAACCCAATGTGTGTGTGAGAGAGTTGGACAGGTAGGAGAGAGGGAGAGTCTCAAAGCTCAAATTTTTCAAAGACGCAAGTGGCTCAGCCAATAGATATCGGCACCCGATCTCTTTTTGGCACACTGCCAAAAGGAAATGAACGTCCTCTTCAGAAGTATTCTGGCAGAAACTGTGCTAAAGGGAGAATTATTAATTTTTAATAGAACTTCAGCAACATGCATGGCGAGATATATATACATGATCACTCATGAATCATTGCAGGTTAAAAGGCCGCGCACGAGAATTGTGCGAAATACCACTATAGCCTTCGGTTACTCATCATCAGTATGTCATTACACTATATTAACAAGGACATAAAAGCAACAGTAATTACTCGTGAACCCAACAAAATGAAGCTCTCTCTCTCTCTCTCTCTTCGAATAGGAATGAAAGTGATTGTGGAAGTTAAGTCCTAAGGGTGGGCTAAATTTAGAAACCTCTGCCTTTAAGGCTAATTCCCGTTGGAGGTGGATGTTTTAATGTTGATATGTATATGAGTTTTCGGCAGTTAAGACTAATTCATAGAGGCAAATGCAGTTAAATAATTCCTTCTGTTCTTCCACTCGGATGTTAAGAATCCTCTTTCAAAGAAAAATAAAGTTGAGCAACTGCGTAAGAACATGGTGAAAGGAGAGAGATGCAGGTGTTGTGTGTGTGTGTGTGTGTGTTTGAGAGAGAGAGAGAGAGAGAGAGAGAGAGAGAGAGAAAGAGATAGAGAGAGAATGCGACCACCAATTCAAGCATAAATTCCTTCACTTAAGGATTCGCTACTTGCGCTTTACAGTCACTGTATTGCGGAAAGCAACTAATAAAGCACAAATAGCAAGGTGACAAAAAATGGGTAACATAAAACGAATCAAGCATGAAACGAAGGAACACAAGAAAGAGGAAAGTCTCATTAGGAAGATAAAATTTCATAATGAGGAAATTATCCTGTAATGCGCAATAGCTTGCCATGCTTAAATCTCGCAAGGAAATCAAATCTCAAGAGATGTAAAGGATTTTAGAGAGAGAGGTGGCTGGGAGGAGGTGGGGGTGGAAGGGGCTTGCCTCCGTTCACAGGGAGGCCGCCAGAAGCATGAATTGCTACCACTGCATCCGTCTAACCTCTGCCTATCAGTAAATTAAGCGATGTGTTTTGTACTCTTCCCGTAGCATTAATCTAAAACATGAACAGAATTCCGTGTGCCTGCTCGAATAGATAAGTAACTAACATTACAAGTATCTCACGCAAATCTTATATGATCAATTTACATCTCTCTCTCTCTCTCTCTCTCTCTCTCTCTCTCATACGGAAACTCTGGATGATGGTGCTTGTGCAATCAAAAATATGTTACAAAAAAAAAAAACAAGTAAGTTTGTAATCCAAAATTTTGAGAACGCAAGCAACGTATAAAAACAAGGCAAGAAGCTGGAGAAAGCACCTGAAATCAGAACGGAACCGTAGTAAAGAAACTAGCCACCGGAAAATCAGTGTATGAGAGGAAGAGAGAGAGCCACACCAAGGAAGTGATGTTGGCCGATATTTATAGGGTGAGCAAGATAGAGAGACAGAGAGTGAATATATATATATATATATATATATATATATATATATATATATATATATATATATATATATATATATATATATATATATGATTTTCAATATCCAACCGACCGTCAATGTTTGGTCTCTGCATGTTCAAGCTGCTGAAATGACATAAATGTACTCAGAAAGAGATAACATAGCAAAATAAAGAAAGTTGTTTTTCCATTTAATCATGGTCAGAGGGCAACACTGGCGTGTTGGACAACCGAATACCACATATCCAATACACGTGCTCGAGGGTGAATGGATGTTCCATGTTTGAGAAGAAAAAGAAAAAGAAAAACAAATACAGTAACATTCTTACTAAAAATTTCCTTCTTTTCAAAAAAGGGAAGCCTGTGGAATCTCTTGTGTGACTGCGCCTACTTGCTTCCACCCAGTTCATAAGTTCATGATCAGAAGTGGAGGTTGCAATTCAAGGAATTGATGATGAAACCGTGAAATTACTGTGTGGAGCTCCATATCTCATCTCTTTTCTGCAAAAATTAAAAAAGACCACGTAAATTTTAGACCAGCTTAGTTTGAAATCCAGATAAGATCTATAAGGACAAAAGATTCGAAGGATTGAAAACCTTTGGAACCTTAGCCATACAGTTACATTCTTATGATAAAATTTTGAAAAAGATTTAAAAAGTGACTACACAAAAAGGATAAACGTGATTGCATTATTGCACTCAGTTTGGCATATTATCGCTTTCCTTCCATGGATTCAGCAGCAATTCAAATTAAGCTTATTCCAGCAACAAATTAAACTTGATACATTCAAGCTCAGCCTGTTTACCTCACCAGTACTTCACGCGCATCTATACATGTGTTTTTATGTAGTTGCTTCTTCATTCCTATAGCGCTTCCTAACTCAAAAATGGTTGAACATAGGTGGGGCCGTGAACTGTCTGTTGGTTTATTGGAAAGGAGGATAGGAAAGAGAGGGCATGTTAATTTCAACTCTTGTAAAAATTTATTGAGCTTGTTACAGATCGATATCAGTTGTCACTACCATTATGTGCATCATCTACTATAAATCTTTTATTGCAATCTCTGTGTAGTACTCACATAAAGGACTGCCGCTTGAGAGCAAAAGCCAAGTCGGCAAAGCATTATTGTCAGCCGACGAACCATATATATATATATACTTGAGTAAGAATTCGTCCAATTCTTACTGCAAAAAAACTGATCGTAGTAGCCAACTATACCACAGGTGGGATCAAACTTGGATTTTAAGAGAAAAATATTGCATCTCGAGTTTCATGTCGGCACTTCTTTTTCTCCTTTAATTGTGTTCCTCATGTCGCTTTCAGAGAGAGAATTGTAATTGACTACAAAAGCTAAGTCGGTAAGAAGTAAACTGTTCCCAGGTCCTGTTCGCCACCAACAAACCTCGTGAATGCATTGGCTTTTTCCCCATTCTTAAGACTTATCAGTCTAAAGTTGGTCCACATCTCTCTCTCTCTCTCTCTCTCTCTCTCTTTCTATATATATATATATATATATATATATATATATATATATATATATATATATATATATATATATATTATTGGACCCTACGGAGAGAAAAAGGACGTTATCATCAAGACGACTGATGGTTAGCACAGACCTGCAAATTGGCTCATAATGTCCACGCAAGTTGGTGAATTGTGGGTCTCATCGTCTCTGCAGGATTCCAGCAGATGGTCACTGGCGTTTTTGACGTCTGACATGAATTGTATCTGCAATGCAATGATAGTACACATAATCAAACAATGAAAACACTGTTCCCGATATCTTCAAAGAAGCCTGACACTTTTCAAAGTACCACTTGCTTCCGATATATTGACACGGTAACAGCACTTGATTTGCTGCAGATCCCTTACATTATTCACTTCTTCTTTATAATTTTCATAACGTCATTTCTTGTCATGTACAATAATGGCACTCTCTGCAAATCTGAATTTGCACCCCTTTTTTTTCTTCAAATTGTCAAAGACATGGAAAGAGAGAGAGACCCGCACATCCCATTAGAGTATAGATGTATATAACGACATCTATATCATGTTCTTGGGTTCTGCTTTTGAATTTGGGTTCTTGTTTGATTTTTGGTGACAAGATATACCCGCGTAGTTGCCCAGTAACTTAGAGGACCCACTGCCTACAATTAGAACGTGCCTCGACCGTGTAAAAGCTGCAACCACACCCATGCCAATGCTGTGATTTGGTCCTGCCACCTTTGCTTTAACGCCGTAGCTAGCTAGGTGCTTTCACCACTGACTATGTGTAGGGGTCGGCTTCCCATAGTCAATTTGGCCGGTTACCGACCAGATGAGCAGATGCCAATCATCTTAAAAGAAATCCAAGGTCGCGTTTGAATCATGCTACCAAAAAAAAGAAAAAGAAAAAAAGCATTTTCGCTAAAACTTGGTTTTGTTAAAACTGGCACCTTAATGAGTTCTTGAAAAAAAAAATCATTTATATGTTTGTGTGGGCATGATAAGACCAGGTTTTGAGTGTATAACCTGGATGGAGGGAGTAGTTTTCTCACCCCTGCATGAAAAAGCCACTTTCTAAAACCCAGGCTCTCATTTTCAATGTGTCCAAACATGTTCAAAATGGTGTCTAATTCCAAGGTAAAAAGGCGTTCTGCCTCCAATTCTCCAAGTATAGGGTTTAGGGTCTTGAACTAAAAGTACGGGATACCCTTTAACTTGGGTGTCGCTATCCTCATCTAACTTCATCTAAACAATATATTTATTTTCATTGTTACTTTTTCACGATTTATTCTTTTACGAGACGGATGGAGGCAGCCAGCGGTATTGTCAGATTGGTTTCAAAAAGTGATCAGGCAGATAAGCAGGTCTGATCTCAGTGCAGACATGAAATTCTTCAACGACAATTAGTCTAAAAAACCTACAACAATGTTCGTTAGTAATATTCTAAACTGAGAATGATTTTCTGCAAGAGTCACAGTTTATTATTCCACTACTAAAAAGCTATAATCTAATGGGCTATGTTGCTGTATTCATGCCTTATTCAATTATGTTTCTTCTCGATCTTGATTTTCAGGAATGTCACTACATCTGTCCAACTTTTGTTTCATTTTCTCTAGACTTTCTCCATGATCAAAATAGAAATTAACACATTTCATGTTGTTTAGGCTTCTCTTAAGAGGATGCATGTGCAACAAGCTCTCGATCTACATGCAACAACTGAGATGTCAATTTTAAATCTTGAAGAAAAGATTTGACAGTATATCTGAATATTTTAGTACATTGAAGGGGCTTGCCCACCAATTAACAATGGCTTCAAAGCCATTAGAAGATGTTGATCTAGTGATCATGTATAATAATTATTTGAATTTTTCAAGAATGACCATGTTGCACTTTGGACATCTTAACAAGTAGAAAGATGAGTGTATTAATCTTCAGGATTTACTTAGTTTGCTCTTCCGAAGCAATCACTGCTGGGAGAGTGGTCTCCCTGGCCTTTATTACTTAAAAATAAAAGGATTAATGGAGAAATATGTAAAGAAAGGAAAAACAACCCTACACAATCAATGCCATATTCCATAGAGATGGAATAATAGCTATATCAACCACTCATCTTAAATGTAAGATAATGATTGACCTAACTTGGAAAAATCTAGGGAAAACTTTACAATCAAAGCCCAAATCAATAGTACAGAAATCGATCAGTTTTCAAAATTTCAACGTGATCATAACACTTGTAAAACTTTGACTAAGTTATAAATTATATTGTTCATGTTCCCTTAATGTCTAGACATCTGCATATTTTGAACTTTATCTTGATCAATGTTATGTGAAGGACTTAAGAAAAAGAAGGCAATTTTGTTGGGCACAAATAGAAATGGGTTTGTCCAAGTTGATTTGACGAAACAAGAGAGACCTATCAATGAATGTGGTCTTCTGGCATTTCCTGACTCATCCAGCTTTTGTTAGGTGTGATCAACAAAGAAAAAATAATGCTCCAATGTCATCTACGCATGGACATCTATATTATGCTTCCTTATTTGATGTTCCAAATGCGAATGTATATGATTTAGAGCATAGTCATGATGAAGTTAACTGATCAAAAGATAGCCATCTTCATTATCTAAATTAAAAGTCCCTTTTAATTGGCAAAAATTTGTCAGGAAAACAGTCACTCACCACTAGCCATTGGTTAGTATGTGGTGAAACACACACACACACATATATATATATATATATAAAGTACTGCAGCACGATCTTCTTCATCATCCCTAGACTGCACCATTAATACCACGTATGCTGATGTTGATTGGGTCAACACCTTAGGTAGCTAAAAGTTTATTGGGAGCTTTCCTATTTTCCTTGTAACTCTCTCATATCCCAGTGACAGTGGCGAAGCCAAGGATTGCAGGGGCCATGGCGCCCCTCATATTTTGGAAAATATCAATTGACCTTCATCAATCCTATACATGTTCCATTAGTAGGCCAAGCATGTTGAGAGCACTGGCGTGCATCTTGTATGTCATCATATTGTCAGACAACATACACACTCAAGTGTTCTACATCTCTACTACATATACATCAACTATCATATCTTACTATGCCTCTATCTACCTGGTTAGAGCTTATTCATAACAATCTCCATATCTTCACAGCATTTTAGGTTGAGGGCAGCAACTAGGGATAATATTGTGGTAATTCCTTATCCTGATAATCACAAAATAAGTTCTTCAGGAGTAAAATGTTATTATAGCTGCGCATATCCAGTTCATCCTTTGGAAACATAATAAGTCGTGAAAATTAGGTCTTTTTACTAAAGATTAAGGAACAAGGAAAACTCGAAAGTGGATATTCTCAAGGTTATACCAGTTACATTAAAGGGAAATTAATAACTTAATCTAGATTTATCTTCCAAAAGTAGCATCAAGTGAGAAAAATTAGGAAAACTAATATTTAAAGGAACATCTTGTAACATGGATGCAAAATGGTCCAACCACATTTTCTTTCCGTGTGTTTCATTTTCCTATGGTATTCTTGCAATCAGCACATATATCACTAGCTAGCATTATTATATCCTCATCCTTAGAAATTTTTTTCACCATCAGTGATTATAATAACAGCCACTGTCTGCAGAACAGATCGAGCCCAAGTCTTTTAATGACATAACTCTTTTGAAAAATCAAATTAATGATTTGCTTAGTTGGGGCTTGACCTTAAGACATTCAAATTGAATGAGCGAAGGAGTTCTAAATTAGTGCGGGCTTCAATGTGATCTTGCAGATTTTACACAAGCCTTGTTAATTTGCACATGCATATATGTATGTATATATCACGGTGTCCAAAATATATATCCAAACAAAGACACTTAATCCCTGGTGCACTTATCCCATACATCCCCAACTCAAATGAAGCAGCCAACTCAAAAAGTAAACTACCATTTTCAAACAATGTGTGTGTGTGTGTGTAGACATTTATTTATTTATATTTATGTATTGAGTTTCCTTTTTTCTTTTTCCAGTTTTCAAGTCTTTCAATGAAAGAAAGAGAGTAAATATGGAAGGTTCTAAATGTGTTCTCCCGTGCAACTTGAGTTGCCTTTATTCAAGCTCGTCAGAAAGAGGAGTCATTTTAAAGCTCCGTAAAGTAAATGTTGGATTTTCATGGTCGAGTTTATTAGTTAGATCGTCATCAAAAGACACCTTTGTAAGATGGCATTAGAAAGAAGTAATATATATATATATATATATATATATATATATATATATATATATATATATATATATAGAGAGAGAGAGAGAGCCGATAAAATGGGAATATATTTAACAAAATTTGGGGACAAGAAGTCCCCTAAATACAGAAGCAATCCGCAAAAAACACACCGCAAAAACACACACAGGAAAAGGAAATATACAATACAATACACAGAGAAGAAGAGAGAAGAGGAAAGACAAAGCGGCACAGTCACCCAACCGCAGTCCTGCAACGGCGCTTTAACCGAATGGCAAACTGAACATCCCCCTGCACAAGACGAGCAACAGAATCTGACGAAGAGAAGGAGCCCCTGAAGACCCTGTTGTTGCGCTCCACCCAAATGCGCCACCAAGCTGAAATGAGCCACGGCCTCCAGACATGACCCCAGGAAGCAGTCA
>JAANDH010000581.1:86354-321562 GCA_011799765.1 Nymphaea thermarum
ACCAAGGATGGAGATCGGGCGAAAGTGGGTGACATCCGTAGGGTTAGGGCGCTTAGGCACCAGGACACAGGTAGCTTGATTGAATTCCTTCAGGAAAACAGAATTGGAGGCGAACTCATCACAAAACGCAAACACATCCGCGCTACAAACATCCCAAAAAGTTCGAAAAAATTCGACAGGGAACCCATCAATGCCGGGCACCTTACCCGAGCCGAGGGCCCAGACCGCTTTCTTGATCTCTTCATGCTGGAAGGGCCGCTCCAGAGTCATCGCACAAGAGACAGAAAGAGAGGAGAGGTGAAAATCCGGCAGCGTGGCACGGAACCTAAGAGGTTTAGAGTAGAAATCCCGGAAATGAGCGCTCAATCTGTAAGGCACGTGCACTGAGTCTTCTGGCTTTTAACTCAACTTGTTCTGGTGAATCAATTATTGTTGGGCCAACTTGTGCGACAAGAAGAGCAAGTGCATCTGACTCTGAGAGGATTGTCACAGAATGGTTCTCCTTTCAGAAATCCAAAGCACATATACGATAAAGCAAAAATAAAATTCAAAGATAAAAAAGGAAGGAAGAATGGAAAGGAAATGTTATCATAGAATTATTAAAGCTTAGAGCGTTTCAATTAGAAACTTGTTTACCCTTCTGCTTGCTCTCTTCAACATCGAATTCTCGTCATGTAATTGGCAGCTAGACATACAAGTTTCTCCTAAGTTTGTGGTTCTAAATCTAGAAACATCTTATCGACGAGTTAATTAGAAGAAATACCTATTCCTGGAAGCACTTATAATTCATATTACCTAAGCTTCAAAACCATTTACGACGTTCAAATCATTACATGAAAAACCTTTCCCTCATTGTTAAGAATCAAACTTTGGATTTTTCCTGTTCAAGCTTTTGTGCGTAGGCTAGGGGTGTCAATGGATCTGATTCAAATTGGATATACTCTTAACTATATCCGCTTTTTGGATATTCCTACTCAGATTCAAATTCAGACTCGAATATAAAGGAAAATCATACCCAAATCTGAATCAAAACTCTGATTTCACAATCCAAATCTGATTCAAATCCAATTTTTACATTCATGTCGGAATCCGATTCCGAATGTTAAACTAAATCTAACTGATTTTCAAAATGTAAGAGCATTGAAAATAGGATATTTATTTAAAACTGAATCTGAATCCAATCGGATATTTATGTATATCTGAATCTAAATCCAAATCCAACTAGATGCCATTTCTTTGATCCGAATCTTAAATTTTTTTCATATCTGATTTTTTCTAAACAATTTGGACAGATATCCGATTCAAATTAGATATATTGGCATCCCTAACTTGTGCACAGCTATTTTGTGGAGTCTAACATTCATCTATAAATGCATCACAGAAACACTATGTTACATCTAACTTTACCTTAAGCCCTCCAACATGTATATATATGAGGATTACTGCATCAATCATGTGATTTGGGGTGCTCATGGAAATGCATGTTGCTTAACTGCTTAAGGGGACAAACTGGGCCTATTCGTTGCTTAGATAAAGAGGACGAGGGCTGATCATGAACATTCTTGACGTGGGACATTTCCTCTTTTTAATTAAATTGTCTTGTTAGCTTTCTTATCAAGGTGAACATATTTGGTTTTTCAAACATATGTAGAAAACTATCAAAACACTCATTTAATAGTTACCATGGAATATGAAAGTCTGGATGTTACCTGGTATCTAATACTCAGGTTTCATTCTGCGTGATCTCCAGCTTAATTGTGTTTAACAAATGATGTAAAATGTGTTCGATTATCTGAACTATTCCTGCATGTGATTTTGCCCTTGATGCACTGGTGGGTAGGTTGGCTGATCATCGATATGTATCAATCCTTGAAAGAAGAGAAGAAAACTAGTGTGCATGCTCAGAATTTAAGGACACTACAGTTGGGAGCTCCTGAAGTACTTTCACTAGAACTTCACTAAGGAAAAAGTTGTGACAGAAAATATATAGATATTTAATTTACTGTTCTATCTTTAGTTTTGGTTGGAGATCATCATGAGTCTTGGTCCTTATCTTGGACCTTTCCATGGAAGCTAGAGGCAGCAAAGATTGAATTGAGCAGTGGAAGAAAGCCCGTGTGAGCGCATCGATGTCTAAACAGTCTAGAACTAATTTTCACTATGTAGAAAAAGAAAGATTCTGACTATTCAAGAAGCAGGAAAAGCGATCGGTCAATGTTTAGCCGATACATTGTAGTACGTCCTTCTCTTCCTGGTGCCTTAGCCATCATGCCTACATGGATGGTTACTATCATATCATTTCATGTTGTGGAGGGCACTATAGAGTATGAAATAGATGGCCATGTACGCTTTACTGTCGTACTAAATTATAATGATTCGTGGACCCTAACCATATACAGAAAAGGACTACATAGGGGCCTCGAATATTGCAGGTCTATAGAGAACAGATTCATCATTCAAAAATGAGCAGACCTTTTATTATTGCCTCTATCAATGCGATCCATTGCCCAACACCAAAAAAGTCACTACTCCAAGCCATTATATGACTGATAATGCATTCCAATCAGCTACAGTGTTATATGCGCCATACTGGTGGACGAATTTTTCGTGCGTCAGCATGGTTAACTAAAATAACTTTAGTGTATTTTTCGTGCGTCAGCATGGTTAACTAAAATACCTTTAGTTCACACTAAAAAAAAACTTTTTGTGAAGACAAAAATGAAAATGAAAAGAAAGTAAAAAAACTATAGAGGATTTCTTTTTAACAAATTACCAAAATGTCATTCCCTCCTTTACTGCGTACCATGTCCGCGGTACATGCAACTTCCTCTTCCTGACTCAAACCATTGGTCCTTACTACAAGGTCCAAGCAAAATTATTCTGGTGCTAAGAATCATGGCTCCTTTATCAATGGCAGTCATTGGGTTCAAATTATATATAAATGTAGCATGAAGGCCAGTTGCATGCAGCAGAATGGTGCATTCAACATATATGCACACAAAAAAAGTTGGGTATTTTAGAGTTTTTAAAAAAAATTATTTTCTTTTTTTACTTTTTTGTTTTTATAAAGAGGCTTCATTTTTTATTAGTCAGGTATTCCGATCATTACATACTTCAGTGCACAATTTTTTTGGTGCACCGACGGTTTGCACGTAACCAAAGACTTCCTGAATCATCCTTTTCAATCAATAAAGTTGGTATGGAGAACATGACTCATATCTGCCTACTGCATACCAAATAATTGGATGTGGAAAAGGATCATTGGGGCACAAAAGTCTTGGATCCTGCAGCCTCATGCCTGGAAATTTTGGATGTATTCAAACGTCCATGTCTGATGTGAAAACTTTAGTTTCAAGAACTAGCCATGGTACAATGTGCGTTCAGTCAAAACAAAGAAAAGAAGAAGGGGATCTGCCTTTGTGCACCTAGTTAGATGAGAGATAAGCTACGTTGAAAGAAGGTAAAGAGTTAAATACTTAGACAGTCGAGGTCCGAGGACCTCGGATACTCCTAGTGGAGATCTGCCCAACCCTAGTTTGCCAATAAAGAAAATGGAAAAGGTGAGGGAAAGAGATGTGAAACAACGACGCCATGAACCTTTCTTTTTATTCACCTTTTTTTTGTCACTATAGGCAAGCTAGGGCTGGGGAGGCTCCTATAATAAAGTCATGCCGATTTATGTGGTAAGCATCAGATAGGGAGCATCTTTTATTTTCATAATGCAATGCGAGCTACATAACTAGATAATCAAAGTACTGCAAGCAATCTGGTTTTGGAAATAATTGCCCGCAGTTTATCTTCTCAATCTTTGAGCCCAAATAAAAAATTAATGCCATCCTACATAGGTAACAAATTAAGCGACCCTGCTCTATTCCCTCATCCGCTAACTAGATTTTCATTCACCTCATTTTTTGAGCATGTTTGTAATGAATAATTGCATAACACTTTGTGTGTGTGTGTGTATACATACTTGAGTAATTGGTATGTCCATCAGGGACAAAAAGCAGACTACTTATAAGTGGCGATTAGGGTGTTTTTTTTTTACCATCTAACATTATAGATATAATCTCAATAATATGTTCATGATGGGAAATATATATTAAGTTAGTCATTTTTTGAATTTGATAGTATTTGTAAATTAACTAAAACTGAACAGCTCATATAATACCAAATTTTGATCACGAAGAAGTCCTCATTTTTTTTAAAAGCAACTTAAACTAGAGCAAGTTCTATATCAAAATAGTTTTTACAAACATATTATGATGTTTTTACTTTGTTTAAATATTTTCTTTGCAAAAATTTTAAAGGATATATATATATATATATATATATATATATATATATATATATATATATATATATATATATATATATATATATAAGAGTGTTGTCACATTCAGAAAAATAAGATGCAATCAAATGCGCAATTTGTTTTCCAACATTCGGCAAGTTGGGAAACTTTTATTTTCCTCTTGGAAAAGATCCATATCGTCAGATTCTTAATTATCTCCTTTTTGTCACATTGCAGCCAAAATTTTTCGGGTCCCAAGGAGATCTACCAATGATATACTTGATATGACTCATCCATCCAACACCACTCACGGTTTCTTCATTAGGTTCATGCATGACAAAATAATTGTGGCTCACATGCACACTTTATCTATATCAAGGCCAAGTATTTGTACACATATATCTGTCTTGATATGCAAAATGTGGTGGTTCTGCCCAATATTAATCTTGATGATGGTGTATGATGGATTTATGTTGCTATCCATGTGCTTCCAATGCCAGAAATTTGTGGTAGAAGGCACTAACATTAAAAAAGAAATCTTATATTTGAGGGGCACCAACATATAATAATTTCAATTCAAATAAAATAAATCATGTGGGTCTGCACGCTTGCGATTATCATGGAAAGGAAGCCTTAAGCTTTAGATAGAGTATAGCAAGTTGAAGCCAAGCTGCCCCAACCAGTTCTAATGGGTTAGCCGCAAGGATAGCACACACTGTCGTCATATACAAGTTGTCTTCATGCCCTACTGTTGCAAACACATTGTTCATGCACCTTGGAGGAACCGCTTTAATTTGTTTATATTATCTTTTTCCGTATTTTATATTAAATCTAACCCATATATACTTGATCTATATATAGGCATCAATGGAGTTCAGCTTTTGAAATAAGACAGGAATCCAATGTGTGTGAGAACACTTTTCTGGTTTTGTGTACATTTTTGCTCAAGAATCTTATTTAGTGTGCATAAATCTATATATCCACCAAAGTTGGCCGAAACATCACTCATTTTAAAACTCCATCCACTGGATTGCATGCACATGCAAATGTCTAACACTCACGCACAAGCACACATATTCATGAATGCTTAAGTTCCCAATTGATTTCCCGAACTTAATTTCTCTGGAATAGGTTCTCGAGACAGAAAACTTGATCGAGCCAATGAGATCAAAACTTTCGCTTGCAGCTTGTTAGTGTTTTCTTCCTCGTGGCCAAAACTTAATTAGTGCGCGTGAGTTCATGAATTAACTAACCACTGCATGTTATTTTGATAGGGAACGCCATATATAAGATGTTGATGAACTGCTCAAGAACATGGATCATGTCAACCTTATATATATATATATATATATATATATATATATATATATATATATATATATATATATATATATATATATCAATTTTTGCCTCCTATAAATGGCCATTCACATATGGTGCAGCTCTAAATATTATTTTCTAGAAACTCAGATAAACATAGAGAAAGGAATTTTAGGGAAAACAAAGTCCTAAACCCTCGTTGGAGTGGCAATAGAAACGCTTAATGTATTCGAATATCTGAACGTTTCATTTTTCCGGTGCATGAAATGGCAAAAGGGTGACGCTTCTTTTGCCGACGGGAAATATCGCAACGGCGGGCGGTTCGTCGCCGGCAGGCCAACTGGCGAGAGCTGAGGGGGATCCATGGCCTCGGTGTTAGCCGGCGCCAATGCCGTATGGTGTTGCAGCCGGCTTTCATGAAGGAGCGGGAGCAGCCAACATGGCAAGTGGCCAATTTGGTAATGGAATCAGTCCGACCTTCCCCTGGTATGATGAAAAAGGCCATCTGCTGCAGGTTGTCCAGTAGCATCAATCCAACGCGTCAGGTTCAATGGTTGGATGATTCTGTGCGTTCTTTTAGTTGCCAAGTTGTCTGCCTTGATGTCAGGAAGCCATATCCAATCCCATGTAGAGCCCTTTGCTCCATCTAATATTGAGCTGCAACATCCCTTTCAATTGCCAAATTAGGGAAACAGAGAATCTGCCTTTGTCAACAAGCCCATGTGCATGGCAAAGGATCGATGAGGAGCATGTTGGAATCATTCTCACGAGTCTCAAGTGCTACAGTTGCAGGGCAAACTTATAAGCTAAAGAGAAAGGGCCAAATCGATGAGGTGGCTTTCTGATCCGAATCAATTATATATTAACTCACACCTCGCTGCCTGTGCCAAGTAAGTTGGAGAGCAGGTGGGCAGTTAATAAGATGGAGTCGAGAAGAAACCCGGATGAAGTTACCTCAACAGTATCACTCTGTATCCTCAACTTTCACGTAGTCATCCATGCTTTTCTATGAATTTGTATCCTCAACTTTCACGCAGTCATGCACGCTTTTCCATGAATTAGCAGTAAGATTCAGATGAGCTAATTGAGATTCTAAGATCTTTGCTCCTTGGAAGATTGATTTCTCACAATTAATTAGAAAGTGTGTGTCTGTGTATGTATCAGAGAGAGATCATCCAATAACGCTACCTACTCCCTATAATCTCACTGCTCAAGTGAAGGCCGAAACTTCATTATCTTCCACGACAGAGAAGAAGCTAACATGAGTGTGTCTATGTATATAAAAGTAGCTAATTGAGAGAGAGAGAGAGAGGTCATCCAATAACATTGCAAAACCCTTACTAACAAAAGTTTTTTTTTTAGTTTAGGTGACCAAGAGGCTAATCCCACCGCCTGAGTGAAGGTAGAAACCTCCCCATTCCATGAGAGAGAAAAGCCCAACAAGAATTGGTCAATTATACAGAGTGCATCATATGACTGCTTTCCCCTCCAAGAATTGGGTCATGTTGGTGCCAAGAACGGGCACCATTTCTATGTTACGATGTTCTTCGATACATTTTAGCTTATCATAATCTCCCTAGATCATGTCTGTGCAGGAGTGTCCAGTACTGGCTCAGATCCAGAAGCTTTCTGGCTCTTCAAATATTGAACAATGGGCTAGTTCAGAAAAGTGAGTTGATCGATCAACCTACAGTTGCTTGGGCTTATCTGTCTGAAGGTATATATGGATATGGCCAGGAGATCGATCGGTTTGTCTTATATGCCCCCACTAAATAGATATTGACAGAGTCCACTTGGTAGAGCCGTTAATAGATTTCCTTCTTGGACCCACAAAATAAAGCCCCCATACTTCCATTTGAATATTTGAAGCATCTCTTAATTTGTTTCTGTCTTGTTGTCAACATGGACCATGAGAAGACTTTCAAATAACATATTCAAGCCCATGAATTTTCATTGCCCACTATTTTTGTTTTTTTTCACTTGTTTTTAATTGCAAAATGTTTAGATGAGGTAGTTACAACATTACAGGAGTTTAAGCTCAAAGTACAAGCAAGGCTTGAAATTGACTAGTCCATGTATAACATTCAGCTTGACAGTTGACACTTTTCACATTTTTCCCCTTTCCACCTGCTCATTATGCTTGTGGCGAACTGACCCCTAATGTTGTTAGCAACATCATCCTCATCATTCATTTATTTATTCTATGAATTTGATTAAGTGCTACGACTTTATTTCTATTGTCAATGTTATTGTGAGTATTACGAATAGATATTAATTCCCAGTAGGATAGAACATACTTGGTTATTAGGATGGTTGGAGACATGCCTGCTTAGGTACCTCTTTGGATTTATATGGACATGTAAGATTTTTCTTCTTCTTTCTTTTGTTAAGGTGTCGTTTGATTGACAGTATGAACAGTTCGAGTGTTTCATGAATGGAACCTAAAGTTTTGAGCAGCTTCATTGGAACACATGTAAGTCTAGTGCTCCATGAATCTTTGAAACATATTCGTGGAACACTCAGTGTTTCTACTGTCAAACGACCTCTAAAGATTTAATTTATAAATTATGACTCACTTATCTCTTATAGAAAATACCAACTAAGTAAAAAAAAAGATAGTAAAGTTTTTCTTTTTCATATAAAAGTAAAAAGTACTTCTCAACTCAGAAAGACATGAATGTCGAAAATTTTCACTCATTCTAATATGACGGTATTTAATTTCAAGGCTCATGGTTGGTAGTTACCAACACATTTGAGGCAGACTTGTATGTGGAGAATAAAGAATGTTTCTTTACTAAAAAGGTGGCCTCCTAATGGAAATTGAAGGCCACCTCGAACTTTTTCTTTACATTCTTTCATGTTTGTCTGGAATATAAACAAGCTTTCATATGCCATAATGCCAGGATTGGTCTCACATTCACCGCATCATGCCACTACTCGTACTTGAATAGAAAGTATAAGTTCATGCGTTTTCTTTTCCTTTGACGCAAATTAAGAAAAGTCAAGTCTACACGGGTCAAACTCCAACTCATCAAGTGTATGATGCCATTAACTTTATATTGATTGTCCTCATTTCGTAAAACTATTGGATATTTTTCCTCTCCCATTGAAAAACTGGTTCTTTAATTGTTTAGCTACTTCCCAGCAAGAAGCAACACCTTCAGAGTTGATCGAACTATAGACCTCCCTTAACATGCGGGCTTTAGTTTCCCTCACCTAGCGAAATGTACCAAACCCTTGTGGGAAGAATAAGTTCAAGTTCTTGAGCCTAATCATGAGGACAGTATGAACATACACTACACTTGATCTTAGCCAAAAGGCCGAGAAACGCCTTTTATAAAGGAAGAAAGAATATGCCTCGGGAGGCTTCAAGAATGGGGAGATTGCAAAAAGAAAAAGGAGTTAGAAGCATCTTCGATCAGTGAGATTTAAGTTGCAGCTTCTTAGAAGGACAATCCTTTTGAAAATGCGTGAAGCATAGGTGACAAAAGAAAGCACTCTTTAAAAAGTTTTTGAATGCCTTCTTAGCATAATACATACATATAGCTAGCAAAGACTTGTTCAAGCTCATTCAGAGAATGTACCTTCAGATCGCAATTTGTGATGATTCACAAAGAGCCGATCGAGTCTGAGTTTCGAGCCTAACAAGCATGACAAGAGTAGCTGTTTCCTTCAAAGGTTTAATTATTTGATCAAAATGCTTGTTGTAAATTTATTACCAGGCATCTATGGTAGTATAGAAACATATCCACAAAAGATCATTTGATCAACTGCATGTATGTATATCATTGCTGAAAGTTTTAAGAAACAGAAATGCTGAGAACAGCAGACACAATGCATGCACTCAGGTATAACGTGGTTCAGTTTTCAAGACTTACGTCCATGAAAGTCTCTCTTCTTTTCTGTACATCTATATTCATCTGCTTTGGTGCAGTATACATACATGGGGTTAGGAATTTACAATGGTAACTTAGTTACAGCTTAATTTACAGAAAGAAGTAAATTTTTTATGATCATGATATATTCTTCATCAGCATCATTTTGAGATCTCCTTGCTATTTGCCGCAGAATTATTGAGATTGAGGTTCCGCAGATCTTGCTGTTTGTTTCTTTTGAGCACCTTAATCTGCTGACCTGTATGATCACATGTGAGCATTTATAGAAATAGTTTATCTTTCACAAATGATGTATATTTTATGTTCCTCTAACTTAAAATATGCGTATGAGTTACATACACGTGTGACTAGAACGAAAGTTTTAGATCACGAATTAATTCTAGCATAAGTATCTCAATCTCTTGAAAAAAAATAGTGGCCCATAGTATGCCAATTTATAAGACTCGAAAATTTATGTTATAGTTTTCATAATACAAGTACTAAGACCGGCAAGTAATGTAATATTATTAGTACACCTACGGATAAGGAAAACCATTAATTCTGCATTCGAAATGTGTACCTTTCATACCTACCTATTTTAATTTAGAAGTAGAGCAAAAGATGGTAGGCATGATAGACGAGTTATAATCCACTCTCACTTTCCTTGTATGTGTGCACATAAGCAACAAAGTGCAAACATAGAAGACTATCTTTTCCGCCTTTTACGCATTCTATAAGTGATTCATAGAGTCTCGAGAGACCTTAAAAGGCGACAGTTGAACCCTAAACTTAGTTACGATGAAGATTTAAGTATATTTTATCTTCCTTTATAAGACAAACCATGACATCCTTTCATGGACAACATTTACTGCTTACTACGATCAAACTTTGTGTTTGATTGCCTCATTTCTCAAATCCGAGGCTGATCTAAGATCCCTTTTATGTAAGCACACTATATAAAGGAACACTAGATTTAACTATTATGTCAAAATAGTATTTCAGATCCTCAATTTATAGCAAAAGCCTCAAGTTGTGTTTGATAACTTTTAAATCCGTGAGATTGCATCAAAAAGTGTGTTTTCGGAGATCCACAGTTTAAACAAACTGAAAATTTCAGTGGCATGGATTTAAAATTCACGCTACATGTTAAAAACCGTGGGTTTAAGGTTGTATTGGAGGTGGGTGTCCAATCTTAAATCCATGGTTCTTAGATCACCATGGATCTCAGATCCACGGTGAAACCCAACCCCAGTTTTAAGGTGGGAAGTTTTCGACCTGAGATCTGTGGTTCTGATATTCCCAATGGTTACAAATCACCTCACATATAAAATCCAAGACTATCAAACACTCCCTAAAGGTTGCGGTTTCAATAAGTTCTCGTGAGTTGTGGTATGGAGATCCACAGATCCACAGTGAAACGCGACCCCAGATTTAAGGTCGGAAGTTTCGGACCTGAAATCTGCGGTTCTGATATTCCCAATGGTTCCAAATCACCTTACATGTTTCAACTCTTTAGTTTGAATCTTGCAATTGGGAATGTTTCAACTCTTTCACAACTGAGATGTTGAGTGCATTGCATAGTAAGCAGGAAACTCAACACTGTTCTTGAAAAATTCTTTGCCATAAAAGAGAAAACGTCCCCTTGGGTTCAACTTTGTTTTTAATCTAGATTCCTGGTTTGATACATCTTCAATTTGTATTCTTCGTATTCGAACCCAATTCAAAAATCCATACCTTACATGCAAGCACGTTAGATACACCCGGTAACGGATCTATATGATCTATATGCATTCATTTGTTATTTGGTATTCTAGTCTGACTAGTAAGTTTGGGGACGGGGCTGGGCCGCCGGTGAGTACCCAATACTTAGCTCGACTTAAGCTTGGGCTCGAAAAAAGGTGCATTGGCCAGGCCCAAGTGGGTTCGATAAACTCATATGGGAAATTTGTTTAATATTTAATATATTAATTTTTATATATAAATTTTATTATGATTAATTATATTTATATATTATTTTGTATTAAAAATATATTTTTAATTTAATCTTACCGGACTCGGGCTTGGGTTTTAACTGTCAAACTAAATCCGAACCTGAGTTTCCCGATGATCAGGCTTGGCCTCCCGGTATTACTGTTTCCGGAAACGGATCAGCCGATGAGATCCGGACTTATTCGAATATCAGATTTCCGGAGCTTTGCATACTAAGATCCGGATACCCATCACGCTCGAGTCACGTCTACATGGCGGGACCGCGCTCGAAACTGCCCTCCCTCATTTCAAGATTCGCGATTCTGTCCCTTCGAGATGCTCTTCTCCTTCCCGAATCCCAACCCGTTTTCCGAGCTTCGGGATCCTAACTTAGGGTTTGTGTGTCTGTGAATCACTTCCGTTCTGTATTTCTTGATCAATGGCTTCTCCTGATCATACTTCTCGGTCGGCGTTTGTTGGCGTTGTGCACTTAGTTCTCCTGGTTCGGTGATTGCCGCTGGATGTGACAACAGAGCTCGAACACCATGGCGGAATCTCGGGTAGGCCTTCCCCTCTAATGATAGTCCTGAATAGAGTATTTCGGGTTGAGCTTTTAAGTTTTTGTGTCACATGTCGCTCTGGTGAAAAGTAAAACATGTGTGCACTCCCTGTCTCGATTTTAGTCGTTTCATTTTTCACACAGGATCGCTGCTACTCTCGAATAGTTTTGATGTAGAATTGTTCTTGCTGGATGGACTATTTGCCCTACTTTTTGCTTGATGAGCAATGTGTGTGGCGTATATAATGCACAAACTATATATGATTCTTCCATATCTTCGTCTTCCATTTTCATGGAACCTGCACGTGCTTCCAATTTCAAGTGTACCTCGTCCCCTATCCAATCACGGGAAGCTGCGCGCCACCCACGGACCCAATATTATACGAGCAACCACGGTAGCCCGCCGACCCACCGAGCACGCAAACACACACAAGTGCATGTTCATTTTGTGCATGTTTGTTTGAGTATTCATGTGGTTCATTTTGTATTTATCCCAAAAAGTGGTCGACCTTATAATCTCTTGCCTAAATGTTTTCAGGTAATGGTTGGATATCTTCTTCCTCTTACAAAGAACATGGAGGAAGATAGTAATGTTTCAAGAGTTCCTGTTTTTCAAGGAAACAATGTTGTTGGCCGCAGCGTAGTCTCCGTGCCCGATAAAAGAGTTAGCAGGAACCATGTCAGTTTGAATGCTCTTGTTGATGGTTCAGTCGAAGTAGTGGTGGTACGAGATCTTCATCCTGAAATACACATGATTATGTTTGAGTATGTATTTCCTCCAATTGTTTGTGCTGCTTAATAACTTAAAATTTTTTTTATTCCTTGAATTTGTCTAGGAAGGAGTAAACCCAGTTGTAATCAATTCTAGAGAACAAAGAAAGAAGCTGCATTCACATGACAAGGCCATCATTGCTCCTGGTGATATTCTAGAGTTGATACCTGGTCATCACTTTTTCAGATATACCACCATGAATTCTGAGATGCAATCTGTCGCATTGAGAAACTCTTCAAATGAGGTAGACAAACAAAGTGTGGATAATATATTAGCTGTTAAAAGCAGGAGACAAATTCTTGAAAAAGAAAGTCTTTCTAGAGCACCGCAGGTCGCTATTTGTCCATCTCGCACATTGCCTGATATACTCTCTAATGTTTTCTGGGCTTTCAATTCAACTAAGTCTCTCATGTTTATGCTTGCTTGTTTAGCTTAGCTGTATACTACATTAGCAGAATTGCATGAATGTTCTTTCCAATAATCTTAAACTGCATTTGTCCTTGCTACTTTCTAGGTGAGTATGCCAACCAAGGTGTGAAATTTCTTAGATTAAAGGGCAAAAAACACATATACAAAAGAAAATTTTATACTTTAGAATTAGTCACACATAAAGATAAGGGAATCTCTAAGATGTTTCTCTTTCAGTAGTCTATCTAAGTCTCTCATGTTTATGCTTGCTTGTTTTGCTTAGCTGTCATACTACATCAGCATATTTGCATGAATCTTCTTTCCAATAATCTTAAACTGCTTTTGTCCTTGCTGCTTTCTAAGTGAGTATGCCAACCAAGGTGTGAAATTTCTTAGATTAAAGGGCAAAAACACATGTACACAAGAAAATTTTGTACTTCAGAACACATAAAGCTAAGTGAATCTCTAAGATGTTTCTCTTTCAGTAGTCTATCTAGAACATGATTTTGGTCATAGAAGCTCCTTGAAAATTTTGCTGTTTAGAGGCTTTAAAATTTAATATTTGTCAAGCATTTTGTTATTTTTCTATTACATTCACAGGGAGTAGTGAGGTGATATATAAAAGTTTTATTATTTATGGAAGGTTTGTGTTTTACCAACAATTTTGGATTCCATGTTTAGTTTGATACTGTAGGCGTGTGTACGGTTTATCCTTAAGTATTTTAATCCTAGGCTCTAATATAATGCTGTTTGGTTTGAGATTTTAATGGTAATTCTATTTTAACATGTTTTGGAACCTCATTCAGGAAAATGAAGCAAGTTATATTTCCAACAATAAGATCCTTGCAAAAGTTAAAGTAAAATCTGACAAATCCCCTTCTATTGAGAGGAACCCTGGGTGTGGAAAATCTAAAGGTGCTGAGGCAATTGCTCATTTTAGTGTTTCTGACAATATGCTGCCTTCTACTTTCCAGCTTTTGAGAGTCCAAGGTTTGCCCACATGGGCAAACAGCTCCTGGGTTGCTTTAGATGACATTATCAAGGTACTCTTTTCCTTGTTTTGTTGTCTCTGAATTTTTTTGCTAGCTATGGAGATTAGAAACCTTGTTGCAACTCAGTCTATAAAGTTTAGTTGAAAGGATGAAATATCTAGATTCATGTTAACTCATTGTTCATGTGGTGGCGTAATTACAATTAGATGGCCATATATGAAGTTCATTAATGCATCTAGTACATTTATGACCCAGAGATGTATAAAAGCCATCTGCTGAAACATATGGCTGTTTTACTGTTCTATCTTGATTGCAAGCAAAAAGAGCATGGCTACATCATGGTAGTAGCTTCAACACATGACCCTTTAAAGAACAGCGAGTAGTGGCATGGTGGATATATATCTCTGTGTGTGTGTGTGTGTGTGTGTGTGTGTGTGTGTGTGTTTCTCCAAAACAAATCCAGGTAGCAACCATATAGATGGTTTTATAGGGATGATCTTATAATTGATTTAGTAGAAAACATATGCTAATTAGCCAATTTTCATGCTTATATGTGCTCTTTATCTATTGAAGAAGCAAAAGCTCATAGAGCACAAAAACATTTTGAATCATTTTTTTTTTCATATTCATTCTAACAAAGCAAAAGTATTGCTCATAACAAGGAAGCAACGATGAACACATTTTTGTGTTCAGCTTATGTCAAAAACATCGAAGTATGATTTCTCAAGTGTTTCTGTCTAGGAGGTACCTATTACACTGACAACACACACTTGCATATAGTATATGTACTTAGCCAGTACGCATATATATCTAAATAAGTAGTAAAACTGGAATTCAGACAAAGTACTTGATAAAGAAATCATGATGACAACAGCAAAAGTTGGTATGATGATTAAGTTTCAACTTTCAACCTGCATACTGACATTTCCTGACTAATGTAGGAGGTTCAGCTTTGCAGTCAAATGAAGCTGAGTTTGTTGCCAATAGATTAACTTTACCATTCTTATAAGGGAAGTTAGATATGCCTTTTGCATATTCGGTTGAACTCAATAGTACATGATCAAATATGAACTGATCCACTAATGCGATAAGAAAAAATGTGACATTGGTTGTAACTTGTAACGACCCGACTCATTCCTATGCCAAACTCAGGCTCCTAATTTAGCAGATTATGACGTGTCTCCTAGCAGCTTTGGTTCTTGCCTCAAAAAGGTTAGGGATTAGGATAGTTAATCATTTAATCAATGCTTTTATAAAACCTTGAAGATTTCCATAAATCTTCAAGATGGGACTAAGCTTCCTTACGGTAGGACGTTACAACCTATTCCTCTTAAGGCACAGACATCTGCACATGTGATAACTAGGTCCAAGTGTTAAAACTTGCTCTCATACCAACTATAGCAACCTAATTCATTTTCTCACTGAGCTCAAGCTCCTTGTTTGGTGGATCCTAATGTGCCCCATAGCAGCTTTGACTCTTGCTTCAAAAAGGCTAGGAACTGTGTTAACTAATTATTTAGCTAATCCCCTTATAAACCTTTAAATATTTCCAGGCACCTTAATATGGATCTAAACTTCCCATAATGGGACATCTTTTTCACCCAATAACACAAATTCAAAGTCATCCTTTTAGGTAAAATTATTGTGAATTCTTGTAAGTTCAAAAAGAAAAGCCAACAATTTTCCTTGAGTGCATTTACTGGTTCTGAAAGACATTCTCTATTCATATTTTGATAATGCACGGGATGTTTACTCAACTCGTAAAGTTGCATGGTTCAGCCATAGCTGGTGCTCATGTACACCAATGTGCACAGTCTCAGACTCTCAAGCTGATAAGGGCTGTAAACCATTAGATAGACAAAAAAGATCATTTTGCGATTTTCTTTCCTTTGAAGAATGGTCCTCCTTCGGATAGTTTATCTGCATAGGATATTTATAATCTCTCAAATGTACAGAAGTATACATGAAAAAGAAAGTACTTCCATTGATGGGGTCAGTCCTAAGTCATAGTGGTACGTGGGGGAGCCCACATACCCATACCGGCGTACTCGTACCAGGACTGGGTACGTTTGGTTCGGTTCCAAGTCGGAACCCATCTAAACAAAAAAAAAAACATTGTCTCGGTCTCTATGTTTTTTTTATGAGATTATATGTAGAAACTATGAAAGGAACATTGTCTTAATGATGTGATGATATCAATTTTTTTTTTTAGAATTAAAAATATATAATTATCGCTGTACCACCGTACCAAGATTGGCGAAAACTCTGTACCCGTACCAGCACCCATACCCGTACCCATTCCTATGTGACATAGGGTTAGTCTTTGGGTGTTGAATGCCTTGATGATACAGTAGTGAAGATTCTGGCAGGCATATATTAAACAATACAGGGAAGGACAGACAACTATTAGTGGTTCTGGCAAGTGGCATGGAGATACCAGTTGTTTTTTTGAATTCTACAAACTGAGATCTAATGGCAATACTTACTTTAGGTTGTCTATTATTTTTGCATAACAAAAGGTGTTTGTTTTCTTAATTGTTAGGGGGAAGTTCTTGTTGCAATCCTCTCAAATTATATGGTGGATATTGATTGGTTGTTTTCTGGACGTGGTGATCCCTAATTACAACAACAGACTCCCTTTATAGTTGTTACCGAGTCAGTCCCATGAACCTGACCTGAAACCTAGGACCCGGTAACTAACAAAAGTGGATCATCAAAAAGGACTATGTGAGGTAAAAAAAACAATGTGGAACAGTAATTGAATAAAATGAAAACACACAAAAACACAATAGTTGATGCAGTTCAATAATCTATACATAAGAAGAGCCTATGGGAGAAGACTGGGTAGAAGAAGCTTTTAGCCCCTGCTTGTTCAGTGCAATTTCCCGGTCGTCCAATGGTCTTTAGTCGTTATTCAGCCTGTATGCCTCCGGATGACATCAAAACTTAGGTGAGATTTACATGACTTTGAGGGTTAAACATCAAATTTCTATAGAAGATATCTCTTAAGTTATATATAATCATAAATTTCAAATTTTAAGTAAAAAATGAGTAGACTAATTAAAATAAGTTGAAATATAAATCCTTAATTGGCCATAGAGAATTGTATCTTTTTCACAAGTTTAAGAAAACTTTCGCCAATTGCCTAATTGATCTACATTGTGATGGTGCATTATCATGAGCTTCAAAATCAAGTGCTATTTGTGAGAAACCTGGATTGTTGACTGCAATTGCTGCCCTTTTGGCTGAATTGATTGATCCAGAAGAGAGGCATGGAACATAGTCAATCACGACTCTTGTGGACAATCACATCCAAGTTGAACGTATTTAGTCCATCATTTGTTCAAATAGAAGATTAATAGAAATCTCCTCAATTGAGGGTGATACTTTCAAATTTCTTGTCTGTTAGTGCAAGTATTGAAGGTTTTTTGTGAATAAAATTACAAGCATTCTTTTAAATACACAAGAAATCAATATAATAGAGATCTCCCAAATGGCCTTGACCAATCAATTTTCTGGACCTTGTATCTGCATTCAACAATCTTTTAATGTGAACAACATATCATGATTCATAACCCAGGTTTGATAATGGAGAAATGGGAAGAAGGTTTTAAGTGAGCTTTGAAACAAATCAAGCTGCAAAAAATGGTTCTGAATTTTCAAAAGCTTTTTGAAGCTTCCTATACCTTTGATCTCAAGATTTTGAAGTCTTATGTGATTTTGAAGTGAAAATCCCTTTTAAAACAAAGTGCATACCAATAGACAAATTACCTTTCCAACCAAGTTAGTGAGCAAGGGTTGATCCCATAAGCGACAAAGAATGGGGAAAGTGGATAAATACATATATAAAATTTAACTTCATTAATTGCAAATAAATGCTCCATGAAGATATTCTCGTTCAGTGAGTGATGACATAGCCACAAATATCATGATTTTCGAAAATATCGACATATTAACAAAAAATGAAAGAAGCAAAAATAGGGAAAAAATCACTATAGTTTGAAAAAAAAAAACTTCCAAATCAATTTATTGCGGTTTTTCCATTTTTTTTATTTCATCTTTTATTTTCAACTTTTGTTTATTTTTTTTTTATTTCCTCTTGTTTTGGGTATTTAATGTATAGCTACAAATATGGTTCTCAGGAAAATATTGGCGAGGTTTTTTCAGGTATTTTTTGGCGAAGCTATTTTCTCAAAAAAATCTCAGGAAAATATCGTCAATTTTTTTAAAAATGGAAGAAAATCAAAAAATTATGTAAAAAAAAAAGTAAGGAGGAGACATAAAACTAACATTTAACATCCACAATACCATGAATATATTCAATATAGCAAACTAACAAAGCTACATAAGGAAATTGTCAAACTGAATCAACAAAATACACAACCATAGCAGTTTGTAGTTTGTAGCCTTCATGGCTTTAATAATGCAAAACAAGTCATTATCATTCTTCATTAGAAAATTACAAAAAGCAAGTCTTAATCTTCATCACATGAAGTAGAGTCAGAGTCTTCATTTTTCCTTTGCCCATATATTGTTGTTTTTTTGTCTTTCAAAATCATCATTATTTTCTTGATTATCTGAAGACAAATTCTTCTCCATCTTAGTATTTATATTTTCGTCAGCAAATGGGTTCACATGGTATATGTACTGGATTTGCGTTTGTCTTCTGTATTTCTGGGGCCATGTTTTGCAAGTGCATATTCGTCCTAATGAATACCAAGTCAGTCAATCTTGATGGTGCAAGACTAAGTTTTTTTTATCTTTGATGCATTGGCCAGAGATATACAAATACTTGTTGGTCTGATTTAGTGGTTGGTAAGATATAGACATGAGATTAATGAAACCAAATTGCATATTTCTCATTTTTCTATTTTCCCCTTGCTCTTCTTCTGTCTGCTCCTTTCCAATGCCTTGTTTTTTGGTTTGATCCTGAGTAATTGGAATAGCAAAATTGGACAATGGACAATGTAAGATGATTCAAGAGCAAGAAATTTTAAATACTTGTTGGAAAGGGTTATCTTTTTCTCGATGCCTGTTGTAGATTTAATGCTTGAACTGTTTCTAATGCACATATGTATGTTTTTCATTGCGGATATCTTCCGGAACCATTTTTGAGGAATGATAGTGTAAATTTTCTTCTGTAAAGCTGATTTACTTTATTTCCTGTTTTGTCTTAATCATTAAAAAGAGGTGCTTCCTTTTTGAATTGTTTGACATTTGCTCCAGAATTTGGTATTATTTGGAAATCTCTTCTCCTTAAACTTGTAAATATATTCTACACACACATATTCACACATATAATGGTCAGTCCGACACAACATATTTTGTTGTTAGAATGGTAATGTTGATGATTCAATAAAAAAAAAAGATATTTGATCCAAAGCCACATAACTTTTGCGTCCAATTTCAATTTTAAAAGAGGGGGGACGATATAATGTCACATGGGTATAGACCACAGCAATTTGAAAAATCTTGGCTACGGGACAGCTGTATATACATGTGTGTGAACAAATATCTTAAAAAACATAACAACCTGTTTTGCGTAATAGATATTCACCATTGGATATGTTCATCATAGCAAACATGTGCAGTTTACGTTGCAGTTTTACATCATCAACAAACTGTTTAGAATCAAACTGATAAGTACATAGAAAAAAAAGTGTGTTTGCTGTTATGAATTATCAGTTTGCTGTTACATACTACGAAAACATAAAAAACATCATGTTGATTTCGTTCGAGGGATGCTTTTTCCCCACGTCTATATGCGGTGAGTTAAAAAAAAAAAAAAAAAAGAAAAAGACCTAGTTCTTGGACCAACATGGACTTGGTCAATTTTGACAGAGTCCAAAGGTGGTCAGGTACATCCTTGGGCATGTTGACTGCAGCCGATCCATTCAAACTTCAAAACTGTGTTGGGGCTGTGTCCTGAACCACACCTCCACCTGTGTTGGGTTGTGTTGACATGGGTGCATCGCCAAATGTAAAGTGTCTGTATGGCATAGTTTATATTGCACTCAAAAGCAACCAAGGGCCATGTCTAAAGTTGTGCCATATTAACTTGATCAAGTTAATTATAATAGAAGGTCATGTCTAAAGTTGTGCCATGTTAACTTGATCAAGTTAATTATAATAGGAAACTAATGTGAATATTTACGAGCATATAAATCATTCTATTTAATTACTCATCTATAGGTTAAGGCACTTGTTTTATTTTCCACGTGGCCTCATTGAAGTACATTGAGATCACCTTTCAAAGGTGATATTCTTCTACAAATGTTTACTATGAAATTTATACTAAATGTTGAGTGAGCTAGAATTATTCAGCAAGCAAATTACTAATTGTAACTTTAACAATTGAAATTTGGGAAACCATTAGAAAGATCTTGAATAATGAGTAGCCTTAATCTGACCTTTTAAATGCTTTGAAAGATGTTTGAGTATATGTAAGTCTTTAAAATGGATGAGAATCCAAAGAAATTTGCCTACAAAGCTTGCCGTTATTATTTGAAGAAAACATGATTTACTCTATTGCCTCACATCAAGCAACTTGGGCATTTTTTTTTCCCTTTGTGTTTACTAACTTTTGTAGGCATTTTTAGAGTTTAGAAAAATTCTTGTCTCCAATAAACTGATTCTATGATTATCTTTGTTTACTAAAAGTGATAAAGTAAGCAGGAAATGCTTACTTAAAGTTATTAGAAAATCAGCATTATAACCTAGGGTCCTACAGTACAACCAAGGTTGAAAAGCTTGATGCAAGATGCATCTTTTTGTGGAACATACCAAAGGGCTTTTGCATCATTCTTTCTGCATTTAAGGTAGAGATCTGAAATATTATTATTGAAGGCAACCCAATAGAAAATTTCATTCTTGAGTTATTGATTTTTTTAGAAATTTAGTGATCATTGTGCTTCCATGCAACGGTAATATCCATTTAAATGTAAGTGATTGTCTAGTCCTATTGAAATGTCATTTAGGTCTGTAACTGACACAATATATCATGGTAAACCATTTTACCGGTCGCTTAAATCTGATTTCCTATCTTTTTTTCTGTATGAATTTGTTTCCATTCTTTGTTGAGAGCAACAACAGGTGTTTATCACATTGAATTCCAAATTCTACGTTGCTTTCTTGAATTTTGGTATTTCTTTCTTTATGTGAAATCTTATATTATTTGTGCCTTTTATGTTTAAAAAGCTTTTCTGTTTCTTTATTTGATAATCTTTTTTTCGTTTGTCCTTCTCATGTAGGTCTTTTTGGAAGTAGCCAGAGGATATTTAGCAACTGTGTTTCGTCATTGAAGAAAGGCCTAGCTGATCTTGTTACAAAGAAGTCAGTAAAATTTGAGAAAGGCCGTCCTCATTTGGAAAGTGTTATCAAGAAATATCTTCTTATGATTTTTGAAAACGCCAGCTCATCCAAAGATGCTTTAAGGCTACAAACCTAGATTATGGAAGTGTTTAGGAATCCAATCTTCCACATAATGTGTTCGTGATGTGGTTGTGATACTAGATAGACTGGAACGCTTGTTTCTTCATGCTCTTGATGCAATGAGAAGAAAACTTTGCATGTATCGTTGTTCTCTTTATTCAAAACCTTGTACAAATCGAACTAAGGAGCAGTTGATTTGGATGTTGAGAGGAAAAATTAAAAATCTTTTGGATAGGCTGCCAGATAATCTGGCAAGAGCTATAAGAGTGGCAAGCTTGTCAATGAAGTTGATGAATGAACATTTTGATAGTACATTGCTAGAGTTTTTTGAGGTTCGTCATGAAATTGAAGCTTTGCATAATTAAATCCTTAAATCTATTTGGTATGTTCCTAATCTTCCACTTGATGAAGTGAAGGAGCTGCAGTTGTTATTGGAACTCGATGCCAATAGTGATACACATTTTGGTAGGACTAAAATAAAGAACTTCTTAAAAGTGTCTTTTCCAATGCAATGAATTGGAGATTCCATAGTCAATTGAGAGAAAAGATTGAAGATGAACTGATAGAATTGACTCTCCAATTCATCGCATTGGAAAAAACACTCGATTAGGAAGTTTTTTATTTTAGTCGTACTAAAATGTGTATCATTGTTGGCATCGAGTTCCAGTAACAACTGCAACTCCTTCACTCCATCAAGTGGAAGATTAGGGATAGACCAAATAGTTTTAAGGATCTCATTCTGCAAAGCTTCAATTTCATGAGGAACCTTAAAAATCTCTGGCAATGTACTATCAAAATGCCTATTTATCAACTTCATTGACAAGCTTGCAACTCTTAGAGCTCTTGTCAGATTATCTAGCAACCTATCTCTCAAAAGTTTTTTAATTTTTCTTCTCAACATCTAAATCAACTGCTCTTTAGTTCGATTTGTACAAGGTTTTGTATAAAGAGAACAATGATACATGCAAAGCTTTCTTCTCATTGTATCAAGAGCATGAAGAGACAAATGTTATGGTCTATCTAGTATCACAGCCACATCACGAACACAAGATGTGGAGGACTTGTTGACGAGTCGGATATGATTTTCTTTGAAATTTTTTGGATCTTTAAACACTTCCATAATCTGGGTTTGTAGTCTTAAAGCATCTTCGGACGAGTTAGGGTTTTCAAAAATCATTGGAAGATGTTTCTTGATAACACTTTCCGAACAAGGACATGTTTTCTCAAACTTGACGGACTTCCTTGTAACAAGAAAGCATAGAGACTTGTTGCTCAGATCATCAAGCATAGGCAGGAAAACCCTCCGAACTACAATTAATTTCCTTGTTTGAGATGCCGCCACATCCTCATTAAAGGGAAATACGATTTCATTGACAAAATTCGCTAGACAAATGCTCATGTCTTAATTAGTTGCAAAGGAAGTTTGGAGGTACATTGTTGCAAAGTTTGATAGAGTGAAATTTCCCCAAGGTGCAGTTGTAGAGACGTCCAAAAGATGGCTTCAAGCTAGGGTAACGGGGAAATGGAGGCATCTATTCAAGCCCATGAATTTTCATTGCCCACTATTTTTGTTTTTTTCACTTGTTTTTAATTGCAAAATGTTTGGATGAGGTAGGTACAACATTACAGGAATTTAAGCTCAAAGTACAAGCAAGGCTTGAAATTGACTAGTCCATGTATAACATTCAGCTTGACACTTTTCACATTTTTCCCCTTTCCACCTGTGTGGCGAACTGACTCTTAATGTTGTTAGTATCATCATCCTCATCATTCATTTATTTATTCCATTAATTTGATTAAGTGCTACGACTTAATTTCCATTGTCAATGTTATTGTGAGTATTACAAATAGATATTATTTCCCAGTAGGATACAACGTCATTGGTTATTAGGATGGTTGGAGACATGCCTGCTTAGGTACCTCTTTGGATTTATATGGACATGTAAGATTTTTCTTCTTCTTTCTTTTGTTAGGGTGTTGTTTAATTGGCAGTATGAACACTTTCATGAATCTAACCTAAAGTTTTGAGCACCTTCATTGGAACAGATGTAATTCTAGGGCTCCATGAATCTTTAACACTCAGTGTTTCTATTATCAAATGGATTTAACTAAAAATTCTGAGTGATCTATCTCCTTATAGAAAATACCAACTAAGTTAAAAAAAAAAAAAAAAGATAAAGTTTTTTTTTTCATATGAAAGTGAAAAGTACTTCTCAACTCAGAAATACATGAATGTCGAAAATTTCCACTCTTTCTAACATTACAGTATTTAATTTCAAAGCTCATGGTTGGTAGTTGCCAACAAATTTATGGCAGGCTGGTATGTGGAGAACAAAGAATGTGAGGCCAGTTCTTGGAATTATACTAAAAAGGTGGCCTCCTGAACGGAAATTATAGGCCACCTCGACCTTTTGCTTTACATTCTTTCAAGTTTGTCTGGAATATAAACAAAACTCATAATCACCTCCTTATGCCACTACTCTTATGCGTTTTCTTTTCTTTTGACGCAAATTAAGAAAAGTCTAAACAAGTCCAACTCGTGAAGTGTATGATGCCATTAACTATATATTGATTGTCCTCATTCCGTAAAACTATTGGATATTTTTCCTCTCCCATTGGAAAACTCCTTTAATTGTTTAGTTCTCAGCAAGAAGTAACACCTTAAGAGTTGATCGAACTATAAACCTCCTTTAACATGCGGCTTTTAGTTTTCCTCACCTAGCGAAATGTACCAAACCCTTGTGGGAAGAATGAGTTCAAGTTCTTGAGCCTAATCATGAGGAGACTAAGAGCATACACTACACTTGATCTTAGCCAAAAGGCCGAGAAAGGCCTAGGAGCTCAAGCATTGAATGACTCTTACTTAGGTCCGCTGTATATGCTGACAGATTTGGAATCTAATGAACTCTTAACATAAAAGCTAATCAGCAACATAAACAGAACGGGAGAAGCGTAAAGGAAGAAAGAATATGCCTCAGGAGGCTTCAAGAATGGGGAGATTGCAAAAAGAAAAAGGAGTTAGAAGCATCTTCGATCAGTGGGATTTAAGTTGCAGCTTCTTAGAAGGACAATCTTTTTGAAAATGCGTGAAGCATTGGTGTAAAAAAAAAAAAACACTTTAAAAGGTTTTTGAATGCCTTCTTGACATAATGTGTAGGGCTGCAGGTAAGTAAATGAATAAGCCCATCTAGCGAACACTTGTTCAAGCTCATTCAGAGAATGTAATGTACCTTCAGATCGCAATTGATGGAGATTCACGAAGAGCCGATCCAGTCTGAGTTTCAAGCCCAACAGGCATGACAAGAGTAGCTTGTTTCCTTCAAAGGTTTAATTATTTGATCAAATGCTTTTGTAAATTCATTACCAGGCATTTATGGTAGTATAGAAACATATCTAAAAAATATCATTTGATCAACTGCATGTATGTATATCGTTGCTGAAAGTTTTAAGAAACAGAAATGCTAAGAACAGCAGACAGAATGCATGCACTCAGATATAACATGGTTCAGTTTTCAAGACTTACGTCCATCAAAGTCTCTCTTCTTTTCTGTACATCTATATTCATCTCCTTTGGTGCAGTATACATTCAGGAGGCTGCAAATTTACAATGGTAACTTAGTTACAGCTTAATTTACAGAATGAAGCAAATTTTTTATGATAATGATATATTCTTCATCAGCATCATTTTGAGATCTCCTTGCTATTTGCAGCAGAATTATTGAGATTGAGGTTCCGCAGATCTTGCTGTTTGTTTCTTTTGAGCACCTTAATCTGCTGACCTGTATGATCACATGTGAGCATTCATAGAAATAGTTTATCTTTCACAAATGATGTATATCTTATGTTCCTCTAACTTAAAATATGCGTATGAGTTACATACCCGTGTTACTAGAACGAAAGTCTTTGATCACGAATTAATTCGAGCATAAGTATCTCAATCTCTTGAATAAGACAGTGG
Source organism: Nymphaea thermarum (assembly GCA_011799765.1). NCBI lineage: Eukaryota > Viridiplantae > Streptophyta > Magnoliopsida > Nymphaeales > Nymphaeaceae > Nymphaea > Nymphaea thermarum. The sequence goes on from JAANDH010000581.1 coordinate 111,929, forward strand.
CCCATCGTATGTTAATTTATAAGACTCGAAAATTTATGTTATATTTTCATAATATAAGTACTAAGACCGGCAAGTAATGTTACATTATTAGTACACCCATGGATAAGGAAAACCATTAATTCTGCATTCAAAATGTGTACATACCTACCTATTTTAATTTAGAAGTAGCGCAAAAGATAGTAGGCATGATAGACGAGTTACAATCCACTCTCACTTTCCGTATATGTGTGCACATAAGCAACAAAGTGCAAACATAAAATACTATTTTTTGCGTCTTTTACTCATTCTATGAGTGATCCATAGAGTCTCGAGAGACCTTATAAGGCAATAGTTGAAACCCTGAGCTTAGTTACGATGAAGATTCAAGTATCTTTGATCTTCCTTTATAAGGCCAACCATGAGATCCTTTCATGGACAACATTTACTACTACTTACTACGATGAAACTTTGTGTTTGATAGCCTCATATCTCAAATCCGAGGCTTCTAAGATCCCTTTTATGTAAGACACACAATATAAAGGAACACTGGATTTAACCATTATGTCGAAACTGTATTTCAGATCCTCAATTTATAGCAAAAACCTCAAGTTGTGTTTGATAGACTTTAAATCCGTGAGACTGCATCAAAAAGTGTGTTTTGGGAGATCCACAGTTTAAACAAACTAAAAATTTCAGTAGCATAGATTTGAAATTCACGCTACACGTTCAAAACCATGGGTTTAAGGTTGTATTGGAGGCGGGTGTCCAATCTTAAATCCATGGTTCTCAGATCCACGGTGAAACGCAACCCCAATCTAAGGTTGGAATTTTCCGACCTGAAATATGCGGTTCTAATATTCCCAATGGTTTCAAATCACCTCGGATATCAAATCCAAGACCATCAAACACTCTCTAAAAGTTGTGGTTTCAATAAGTTCTCGTGAGTTGTGGTATGGAGATCCGCAGATCCACAGTGAAAACCCAGATTTAAGGTCGGAAGTTTCCGACCTGAAATCTGCGGTTCTGATATTCTGATACATGCTTCGAGCGGCCAAGATGGCCGACGGCTGCCCGTGTCTACGTCGTTTGGGACCGGAGCGAGGTGGTCCTACCATATTCCCAATGGTTTCAAATCACTTCTGATTTCAAATCCAAAGCTATCAAACACTCCCTAAACCTAAAGGTTGTGGTTTCAATAAGTTCTCGTGAGTTGTGGTGTGGAGATCCGCCTATGATGGGTATGACCCAATCCATCCAAAATGAAAAGGAGATCATCAGTGCAGCTCACGTGAAGCTGCACAAGTTCCTTTCTCGCTTGAATTGCATTGAAATGGAAAGAGATGATATACGGAGGCATTAGTTTGTGAAGGAATGTCTCCGTCAACCATTTTGTTTTCTAAGTTTATTTTTTTCAAAGATCCTCTCTAGTTTGAATCTTGCAATTGGGAATGTTTCAACTCTTTCACAACTGAGATGTTGAGTGCATTGGATAGTTAGCAGGAAACTCAACACTGTTCTTGAAAAATTCTTTGCCATAAAAGTGAAAACGTCCCCTTGGGTTCAACTTTATTTTCAATCTAGATTACTGGTTTGATACATCTTTAATTTGTATTCTTCAAATTCAAACCCAATTCAAAAATCCATACACTTACAAGCAAGCAGGTTAGACACCAGGTAACAGATCTATATGCATTCATTGGTAAAAGTTACTTGTTATTTGGTATTCTGGTTAGTAAGCTTGGGCACCAGGTTGGGCGGCCGGCTAGATACTTGGCTTGACTTAAGTTTGGGCCTGAAAAAATGGGCATCGGTCAGCTCAGGTGGGAAATTTATTTAATATTTAATTTATTAATATATATATATATATATATATTTATTATAATAAATTATATTATATATTATTTTAAATTAAAAATTTATTTTTAATTTAATCAGATCGAATCCGGGCTGGACTCGGACTTGGGTTTTTGTCGAACTAAATCCGAACCTGAGTTTCCCGATGATCAGGCTTGGCCTCCAGAGCCGGTATTGCTGTTTCCGAAAACGGATCAGCGGATGAGATCCGGACTTGTTCGAATATCAGATTTCCGGAGCTTTGCCTACTAAGATCCGATACGCTCGACACGTCTACATGGCGAGACCGCGCTCGTCCGCTGTGTACGAACTACGAAGTCGAAGGCCTCGAAACTGCTCTCCCTCATTTCAAGATTGGCGATTCTGTCCCTTCGAGATGCTCTTCTCCTTCCCAACCCGTTTTCCGAGCTTCGGTCTCCTAACTTAGGGTTTGTGCGTCTTTCGATCACTTCCGTTCTGTATTTCTTGATCAATGGCTTCTCCTGATCATACTTCTTGGTCGGCGTTTGTTGGCGTTGTGCACTTAGTTCTCCTGGTTCGGTGATTGCCGCTGGATGTGACAGCAGAGCTCGAACACCATGGCGGAATCTCGGGTAGGCCTTCCCCTCTAATGATAGTCCTGAATAGAGTATTTCGGGTTGACCTTTTAAGTTTTTGTGTCACATGTCGCTCTGGTGAAAAGTAAAACATGTGTGCACTCCCTCTCTCGATTTTAGTCGTTTCATTTTTCACACTGAATCGCTGCTACTCTCGAATAGTTTTGATGTAGAATTGTTCTTGCTGGATGGACTATTTGCCTTACTTTTTGCTTGATGAGCAATGTGTGTGACGTATATAATGCACAAACTATATATGATTCTTGCATATCTTCGTCTTCCATTTGCATGGAACCTGCACGTGCTTCCAATTTCAAGTGTACCTCGTCCCCTATCCAATCACGGGAAGCTGCGCGCCACCCACGGACCCACTCTTATACGAGCAACCACGGTAGCCCGCGGACCCACCGAGCACGCAAACACACACAAGTGCATGTTTGTCGGAGTATTCATGTGGTTCATTTTGTATTATCCCAAAGAATGGTCGACCTTATAATCTCTTACCCAAATGTTTTCAGGTAATGGTTGGATATCTTCTTCCTCTTACAAAAAACATGGAGGAAGATAGTAATGTTTCAAGAGTTCCTCTTTTTCAAGGAAACAATGTTGTTGGCCGCAGCGTAGTCTCTGTGCCCGATAAAAGAGTTAGCAGGAACCATGTCAGTTTGAATGCTCTTGTTGATGGTTCAGTCGAAGTAGCGGTGGTACGAGATCTTCATCCTGAAATACACATGATTATGTTTGAATATGTATTTCCTCCAATTGTTTGTGCTGCTTAATAACTTTAAATTTTATTTATTCGTTGAATTTGTCTAGGAAGGACCAAACCCAGTTGTAATCAAATCTAGAGTACAAAGAAAGAAGCTGCAGTCACATGACAAGGCTATCATTGCTCCTGGTGATATTCTAGAGTTGATACCTGGTCATCACTTTTTCAGATATACCACCATGAATTCTGAGATGCAATCTGTCTCATTGAGAAACTCTTCAAATGAGATAGACAAACAAAGTGTGGATAATATATTAGCTGTTAAAAGGAGGAGACAAATTCTTGAAAAAGAAAGTCTTGCTGGAGCACTGCAGGTCGCTGTTTGTCCATCTCGCACATTGCCTGATATACTCTCTAAAGTTTCCTGTGTTTTCAATTCAACTAAGTCTCTCATGTTTATGCTTGCTATTTTAGCTTAGCTGTATACTACATTAGCAGTCTAAGATGTTTCTCTTTCAGTAGTCTATCTAAGTCTCTCATGATTATGCTTGCTTGTTTTGCTTAGCTGTCATACTACATCAGCATATTTGCATGAATCTTCTTTCCAATAATCTTAAACTGCATTTGTCCTTGGCACCTTGCTACTTTCTAAGTGAGTATGCCAACCAAGGTGTGAAATTTCTTAGATTAAAGGGCAAAAAACACATATACACAAGAAAATTTTATACTTTAGAATTAGTCACACATAAAGATAAGGGAATCTCTAAGATGTTTCTCTTTCAGTAGTCTATCTAAGTTTCTCATGTTTATGCTTGCTTGTTTTGCTTAGCTGTCATACTACATCAGCATATTTACATGAATCTTCTTTCCAATAATCTTAAACTGCATTTGTCCTTGCTGCTTTCTAAGTGAGTATGCCAACCAAGGTGTGAATTTTCTTAGATTAATGGGCAAAAAACACATGTACACAAGAAAATTTTGTACTTCAGAATTAATCACACATAAAGCTAAGTGAATCTCTAAGATGTTTCTCTTTCAGTAGTCTATCTAGAACATGATTTTGGTCATAGAAGCTCCTTGAAAATTTTGCTGTTTAGAGGCTTTATAACTTAATATTTGTCAAGCATTTTGTTATTTTTCTATTACATTCACAAGGAGTAGTGAGGTGATAATGATATATAAAAGTTTTATTATTTATGGAAGGTTTGTGTTTTACCAACAATTTTGGATTCCATGTTTATTCATTTAAAACTTTTTATGTGATAATGACATGGGTGAAGTTTGATACTGTAGGCATGTGTACGGTTTATCCTTAAGTATTTTAATCCTAGGCTCTAATATAATGCTGTTTGCTTTGAGATTTTAATGGTAATTCTATTTTAACATGTTTTGGAACCTCATTCAGGAAAATGAAGCAAGTTATATTTCCAACAATAAGATCCTTGCAAAAGTTCAAGTAAAATCTGACAAATCCCCTTCTATTGAGAAGAACCCCGGGTGTGGAAAATCTAAAGGTGCTGAGGCAATTGCTCATTTTAGTGTTTCTGACAATATGCTGCCTTCTACATTCCGGCTTTTGAGAGTCCAAGGTTTGCCCACATGGGCAAACAGCTCCTCGGTTGCTTTAGATGACATTATCAAGGTACTCTTTTCCTTGTTTTGTTGTCTCTGAATTTTTTTGCTAGCTATGGAGATTAGAAACCTTGTTGCAACTCAGTCTATAAAGTTTAGTTGAAAGGATGAAATATATCTAGATTCATGTTAACTCATTGTTCCTGTGGTGGTGTAATTACAATTAGATGGGCATATATGAAGTTCACTAATGCATCTAGTACATTTATGACCAAGAGATCAGAGATGTATAACAGCCATCTGCAACAAGGAAGCAACGGTGAACACATTTTTGTGTTCAGCTTATGTCAAAAACATCAAAGTATGATTTCTAATTGTTTCTGTCTAGGAGGTACCAATTACACTGACAACACACACTTGCACACAGTATATGTACTTAGCCAGTACGCATGTATATCTAAATAGGTAGTAAAACTGGAATTCAGACACAAGTACTTGATAAAGAAATCATGATAACAACAGCAAAAGTTAGTATGATGATTAAGTTTCAGCCTGCATACTGACATTTCCTGATTAATGTAGGATGTTCAGCTTTGCAGTCAAATGGAGTTGAGTTTGTTGCCAATAGACTAACTTTACCATTCTTATAAGGGAAGTTAGATATGCCTTTTGCATATTCTCAACAGTACATGATCAAATATGAACTGACCCCTAATGTGATTTGGTAAGAAAAAATGTGACATTGATTGTAACTTGTAACGACCCGACTCATTCCTTAGCAGATTATGACGTGTCTCGTAGCAGATTTGGTTCGTGCCTCAAAAAGGTTAAGGATTAGGATAGTTAATCATTTAATCAATGCTTTTATAAACCCTTTAAGATTTCCATAAATCTTCAATATGGGACTAAAACTTCTTTACGGCAGGACGTTACAACCTATTTCTCTTAAGGCACAGGCATCGGCACATGTGATAGCTAGGTCCAAGTGTTAAAACTTGCTCTCATACCAACTATAGCAACCTAATTCTTTTTCTCACCAAGCTGAAGCTCCTGGTTTGGTGGATCCTAATGTGCCCCATAGCAGCTTTGACTCTTGCTTCACAAAGGCTAGGAACTGTGTTAACTAATTATTTAGCTAATCCCCTTATAAACCTTTAAATATTTCCAGGAACCTTAATATGGATCTAAACTTCCCATAATGGGACATATTTTTCACCCAATAACACAAATTCAAAGGCATCCTTTTTGGTGAAATTATTGCAAATTCTTGTAAATTCAAAAAGATAAGCCAACATTTTTCCTTGAGTGCATTTACTGGTTCTGAAAGACATCCTCTATTCATATTTTGATAATTCTTGGGATGTCTACTCAACTCGTAAAGTTGCATAGTTCAGCCATAGCTGGTGCTCATGTACACCAATGTGCAGTGCACAGTCTCAAGCTGATAGGGGCTGTAAACCATGAGATGGACAAAAAAGATCATTTTGCGATTTTCTTTCCTTTGAAGAATGGTCCTCCTTCAGATAGTTTATCTGCATAGGATATTTATAGTCTCTCAAGTGTACAGAAGTATGCATGAAAAAGAAAGTACTTCCATTGATGGGGTCAGTCCTAAGTCACAGTGGTACATGGGGGAGCCCACGTACCCATACCGGCGTACTCGTACCAGGACTGGGTACGTTTGGATCGGTTCCAAGTCGGAACCCATCCAAACTAAAAAAAAAACATTGTCTTGGTCTCTTTATGTTTTTTTTTATGCGATTATATGTAGGAACTATGAAAGGAACATTGTCTTAATGATGTGATGATATCAATTTTGTTTTTTAGAATTAAAAATATATAATTATCGCCGTACCGCTCTACCAAGATCGGTGAAAACTCTGTACCCGTACCAGCACCCATAGCCGTACCTATGTGACATAGGGTCAGTCTTTGGGTGCTGAATGCCTTGATGATGCAGTAGTGAAGATTCTGGCAGGCATATATTAAACAATACAGGGAAGGACAGACAACTATTAGTGGTTCTGGCTAGTGGTATGGAGATGTAAGTTGTTTTTTTGAATTCTACAAACTGAGATCTAATGGCAATACTTACTTTAGGTTGTCTATTATTTTTGCATAACAAAAGGTGTTTGTTTTCTTAATGTTAGGGGGAAGTTCTTGTTGCAATCCTCTCAAATTATATGGTGGATATTGATTGGTTGTTTTCTGGTAAGTTTGTTGTTGCTTCCTTAGTCGAAACCCAAGTCAACTGATTTTAAGTTGTGTTTGCATTATTACTTGCTTTTGCTTGTTGCAGATTCATGATTTACTTCTTCAAAAAAGTCTATGAAAAAATAGTTACGGTGGTAGGAAAAATATGATTAGAAATTTTTCCAAATAACATCTGGAACCAACTGATTTGTTGCATCCCTTGATTTTCGCTGATTTTTAAGTAGCTTTATATGTATAATGGAGGAGTTGAGAATAGTCCTATATCAATAACTTTTAGGAGTTTTCAGGGGTTTATGTGTCATTGTGCCTTGTCTTCCAGCTAAAGGAGTAGGACAAAAACACTTAGATTAGTTTGGAATCTGGATTGATTTGTTTCAGTTGTATCAATGCCAAGTTCGACGCTTGAACCTGGGGTCCCACACAGATGCATGTGTCTAAAGGGGGGAATTATAAGAAGCCAAGTACGTGAGGAACAATTCCTATATTGAATATTTTGAAAATTTTTCAGAGGCTTGTATACTTGTTTGCCATTTCGTTACGAGTTGGCCTAGCTCTTAGCCTTTTAGGCGTTGAATTCAAGCCCACTATACAACTGGTTGTGATCTGCTAGACCAACACTTGGATCAGTTTGAATCGGGTTTTATAGGCATTGAATCATAAGAAAAATTGGCTTGCATGTTCTGAAGTCTTAAGATATTGATTGGCTTGAAAATAAGGTGCGAACTGTTGAAAATATTTCTTTCATGTCATTATTTAAGTATCTATCTTATTGGTCACTTTGTTCCTTCACTTTCCTGGAAATGGACCTTTTCCCTCGTTGTTCACCATATATTGGGTGAATGATCAGGATGATTCTGTGCTACACAGATTTTTCATTTTGTTGTTCTTTTCTTATCTTGTGATCTGTAGCAATCTTCCTCCCGCTGTGAAGTCCTCTTAGACAGATGTGACCATGTTTCATCCATTACTGTTTAGTTAAAGATTCTGAAACCATGATGTGCCGTAAGACTCGTAACTATCAGCATTTATTCATCCATCCAATTGATTTTATGCTGGGAAGTCTTATTCTCGCCATTTGCTTAGTTTAGCTAACTGTATTTCTGCAGACATATCTCTGTTTTTTCTTAATTGTTAAAAGGCTTTTTTTTTTAATTTGGTCTAATTTCTTGCAGCCTGCCCACTACTGAGAAAAATTCCTCATGTGCTTTTGATTCATGGAGAGAATGATGGTATCCTGGATCACATGAAGGTGTCTAATAATTTTTTGTTGAATATCTTCTTTTTGTTATTGTCCAATAAAAAAATCTGAATTTATTTTCTTACTGTTCATATTCGTAGAAAAATAAGCTCATAAATTGGACTTTGCACAAACCCCCACTTCCTATTGCTTATGGGACACACCACTCAAAGGCGATGCTTCTTGTTTATCCTCAAGGGGTGAGGGTTGTAATACATACAGCCAATCTAATCTATGTTGACTGGAACAATAAGACTCAAGGATTATGGATGCAAGACTTCCCATGGAAACAACGTCAAGATTACTCAAAGACTTCTCCTTTTGAAGAGGATTTAGTTGATTACCTTGAGAAATTGAAGGTACTATCCATTTTCTCCTTACCCTATCTAGTGAAACTACAGCCAGTTATTTGGTTGTAGTGGATACATATTGCACATGGTTGACCTTATCAATATGTCATAACAGAATTTGTTAATATTTGATTCAGTTTCTGGGAAAGGCCAATGTCACTCACATGGATTTGATTTTCTGTTTCTCCCTCTTCGGTTTTGTTAGGAGTTTAGCTTCGGAATACTATTTGTTGCCTTCCTTGAAGTCTGACTTGCATTTTATTTATGGAAGGTATACAAGTTGATTTGCTTTGGAATAACTGCAGTGGCCTGGACTAAATGTCTCGATTCCAGTTGCTGGCAATGCAACGATCAATTCATCCTTCTTCAGAAAGTTTGATTTTAGCAGTGCATCGGTATCTCTTTGTCTCTTGTTACTGTTTTCTTGCAATGGTTGGTGTATGGACAAGATTACGTGAATAAGAAATAAGTATCAATGACACATACTAATTAGATTTTCGATGCTCAGGAAAATTGGAAATGCATTCATGTTTACATGTAGTTTTATCAGTTCATGCTTTCTTGTTATCCGTCATGGAATACTTTTGCTGATCTTTTCTTGAGTCAACGTTAAGCTCCATTTAGAGCTTCTTGTCTGTCATACCTTCTAACATTGATTGACAAAAGCATAAAGAAAATATTCTGATGGATCATAGGTGCGATGTCTTTGACGTCCATAACTACTGATTAGGTGTAGATTGGGTGCAGGCTTGAGGGTTTGGTATTCTTCTAGCATACTTATACTGGTGAATGTATTTTCAAGTTTGAAATTTGTTAAGCCTTGTTTGGGAAACTGTTATTGCATGCGAAGAAGCGTGAGTCATGGAATGTTCTTTTCATTTGTATAATAATTTCATCCAGTGTACTTTCTTGTCGTTGTTGCATAGACCTGTGAGTTGAAGTGACCATGCCATATGAGGTTGTGGTAGAAATCCTTGGCTATGAAAATGCTTACAAGCTTTGAATACTCAAGCACATTCTCTATGGCCTTCTGTAATTTCTACATGGGTCAATAGCTGGTGTTGAATTATTCCTTTTTGTTGGTTCTGCACATAGATACAGATATTGCTATATTTTTGAAAATATTGGGATATTAAGGAGAAAATAAAAAACAAAAAATACACGATATTTTGAAAAAAAAATCAATTTATTACATTTTATCACGATTTTGTGCGATTTTTTCATTTTTTTTTTTTGCTTTCATTTTTCTTTCTACTGTTGTTTCACCTACCTTCACTAGCTACCCTCCACATGCTCGCTATTTACACCTTTACAGAAATTCTCAATTCGACCGATTTGGAAAAGCCTGTTGTTTGATTGGCTCAAGCTTCATTTCACGCAAGTTAATATGCCAATAACAAGCCTTCCCACCCACACAGACTTCCCTGTTCTCCCAAGGTCGGGGGGATGTGCAATCCCGCCACCAGTGGAAGAGCAAGAATTGAAGGCTTTGCTTTCCGGGCTACTGCTAGACAAGCTTGGAACAAGCAAGAAGGTGACTCACCAACTTCTTAGAAGAAAGATTGTTTTATTTCCTCTTGCTTTAGGAATTTAATGTGATCTCCTAGATGCAGTATGATGCCTATTACTTCATCATTTTAACTAATTATCTTTTATTATTTCTTACTAATTTTTCATGTTTTTTATTTCTACCTAATATTTTGAATTTTTTATTTTTTAAATCTCTGAGATTTTCTAGGAAGAAAATAGTTTTGCTGAAAAACAACTGAGAAAAACCTCACTAGAAAAACCCGAGAATGATTTGTGGCTATGGTTCTGCATTACCTTAAATCTGTCCATTTTGTCTGCATCACATTGGGCACTGTTGTAATCACTTGAGAAGGATTTTCTCAAATTTCTGACAATTCTAGTCTGTTCATCCAATTTCCATGGTTGTTGAAAAGTTGAGAGAGTTTAAATTGTGACTTCAAGCCTCAAGGCCTAATTGAGAGTGCTTTTCCGTTGGGACTCTAGAGTTGGTCATAAGGTTGACTTCCTATAGTAACGTTGTTATGCTTGAATGCTTTCATGTTTGGCAGATCATTGCACCTGCTCTTAAGTTTTATGATTAACCTACTAAAGTATGAAAATGTTAGTCTGCATCTGCACACCAACTTTTATTTATCAGCAACTAATGTGCTTGTTCTAGACTATGTCACATAGGTACGGGTGCGGGTACGAACCATTTTCAAAAAACGTGGGTACGGCCGTACACACACGGATATATATATATATATATATATCAAAAAATTTCAAACAATAACAAAATGCTAAGGGTGTTCCTTTAAATACATTTTTCTTGAATTTTTCTGATTTTTACTAGTTTTTTTCGGATTTTTTATGATTTTTTATAATTTTTATTACCATGGGTGTTCCTTTAAATACATTTTTCTTGAATTTTTCTGATTTTTACTAGTTTTTTCAAATTTTTTAAGATTTTTTTTTTATTTTTTATAATTTTTTAATATTTTTTATTACCATGAATTGGATCAGTAGAAATGGAGCGAGTTGGCAAGTAGGCCCAGATCCAAACTACTACATATTTAGTTCTGTATCAAAAGTTGAAGAAGACTTTCATCACTTTAAAGATTGATAGATGGTTACCTCATTCACCAAGCTCCATGGTGGGAGCTTGAGCAAGGGCGGTTCGGTGGCGGTGTTTGGAGGACTTAGATGGGGCACGCTTTTTCAAAAAAAAAAAGGACAAAACTGAACAAAAAAAAAGACAAAATTGGACTTTGAGCGTACCCAAAAAAGGTAAAAAATAACCTTCGGTGCGTTGACCGTACCCGGTACGGTCAACGCACCTTTCTGCCGTACCCAACCCGTACCTGTACCGGTATCGTACCGGTACCATACGGGTACGCCCCCCTTTGGGGCGTACCCATGTTACATAGGTTCTAGATATTTTGCTCAATTTTATGTTAGTCTATGCAACAGAGAAAGTAAAACGGGATTTTGTTGTTTTTGTATAAACGTGCTTATCATGTCATGTCTTACAAGTTTTGTAGTTTGGCACTTACCAGCAGTATTCTGATTTCAGGTCAGACTTATTGCATCCGTTCCTGGATATCATTCTGGTGGAAGCTTGAAAAAGTGGGGCCATATGAAGCTTCGATCTGTTTTGCAGGAGTCCCTATTTGACAAAGAATTCCAGACGTCCCCTATAGTATACCAGGCAAACATGTCCTCTTCTCTAGTATCTATGACTTATTTCTGAAGGGTTGCTTTTTAACTAAATCGTAGCTGCATAGTGCATACTAACTCAAGGTGTAAAGGGCTTGTGCATAAGGATATGAACCTAATGAGTCGTAAAGTACAGTCTTTGTTGTTGTTTTGAAAGTTGGGTGATTATGGCTCATAGATACTTGCACTGTTGCACAGTAGACAGTGAATGAAGTAATATCCTAGTTGTCAAGGCGTCTAGGCGTAATTAACGTATAGCAAACTGTACTTAAAGAACAGAAATTATATAATGTAACTGTATATACTATACACGGTATAACAGTGTATATTAAAATTGCAGGACTTAATTTGAAGGAAGGTGACTTTTCGCCTTCCCATGGACAAGGCATGCTTGCACCTAGTCCAGCACAGGTGCACCTAGGCGTCATGACTTAGGCGACGGGTGTGCACTCACTCCTAGGCATGGACTAGTCCATGCCTTAACAACAAAGAGTAATCGCAGTTTGATTGCTTTGCTGTAGCGTGAAACTCTGAAAATCACACACCAGGCTGTAGTCATCTATAACCAAAATAAATGCTCGAGATTACAAGGCTTTCTTAGTAACATTAATCTTCCTCAAAGAACAAAAGCAGATAAAATGACCTAAAATGGTTTCAATTTTTTCTTTCTTTTGGTAAATGTTGTGAACTGAAGGCAAAGTTTTACAATTAAAGCAAGGGACAAGAAACAAGAAAAGTACATTGAAATTTTAAATGTAGACGATAAAAAAAAGAAGCTTATGATTGTAAAAATTATGAAAGCAATCCAAATCCACATTATTTTAAAGCTGTATTGCACAGATGCAGCTGAAGATATTGGGCCATGGTTATTTTTATGAAGTTCACTACATAATTCTTAAGAGAAAATGAACTGGATCTAGAATGGAGTATGTCAATGACATAATTTCCGATTTTTCTTTTATCCTGAAAATGCTACTCACGTTGTTTTCCATCACAAATGTTCTCATAGCATTCCTGTGTCTTCTCCCTCTCTCTTTGAGCGATGTTCAAGTATTTGACCTACATGCACAGCTTTATGGTTGGCAGTGGGCAAAGCTTGAAAATTCCAAGTTTAACAATTTTGATTAAAATTTAGGTAATATATATTTTGCAGTTTTCTTCTCTTGGCTCTCTTGATCAGAAGTGGATGGATGAGCTATCTGCATCAATGTCTTCGGGTTTATCTGAAAATGGTTCGTCCTTAGGATTAGGAAATGTGCAAATAATCTGGCCCAATGTTGAAGATGTTCGATGCTCTCTTGAGGTAAAGTCTGAGTTGAAGCATGTTCTTTCCTTTCCTAGTCTAAAACTAGGCCTTTTGTTTGGTTTGTCCTAGCAATGCAGTAAATAGCGATGTTGTCCAAGATGTAAGTAGTCACATTAAGTGGTTCCTCCAAAGAAATAAATAAATGTAGTATTGATTGTTAAAATTAATGATAAAAGTGAAATATTTCTCAAGGAAAAGCATTTGATTATCAATTTGTAACAATAAGCTAATTAATATGCATGGCAATGTTAGCACACAACATTTTTGAACATGAAAATCTAATTAAACTTTCTAATTTCTAGAACCTAAAAGCCTGAAGTAAAACCTAAAATTGCTAATCTAAACAAAGGAGGGAAAACTTCAATCCCTCGGCATCATCGTTGGTTCCATGTCAACATTGTTTATCATAGACTTTCTTTATTTATGATTCTAATAAAGAAAAAAATGTTAGGAAGATGAGTCCGTGTATAACATGACACTAAGGATCCTAAAACTATGTGGAAGTATTCAAAGTATAATAGTGTATAAACTATAACTGCGATCATATATATATATGTGTTTGTGTGTGTGTAGGAAAGGTTGATGTTAACTTCTACTAATCCTAACGACTCCTGATTTCTGAGTTTATCTCTATCCTTATTGAATGCTTAAGATCAGCACTCAAGGAGAAAAAAAATAGTAGTCATAGTGCAAAATCACATGTAACATAAAAAAAATGAGAAAAAAAATTCATGAAAACAGAAGTAGGAGAAAAGATCTAAATTGCTGAGCTGTTGGGTCCAGAGGTGAGCCTAGGTATTTTCAATGTGATGGGCTGTTTAGGAACATCTGGCCTAGGAAACCAGCCAAGCGGTGGGCCCTATGTGCACCTTTGATGATATAGGTCGTCAACTCTCCTTTTTGCTATCTAGGCTGCCTGAGCTTCTTATGCGCAAGCATAATTCCAGGAATTCCTTAGGAACCAGCAACTGACTGCATGGTGTAGGCAGTTATATATATATATATATATATATATATATATATATATATATATATATATATATATATATATATATATATATATATATATATATAATGTTCTAGGCACCGGAAATATGTGGTGCTTTTCAGTCATTGTTTATTATCTCCTAAGGTGTTGTTTTTCTCTTATGGTAATGCTATTCGTCCTTTTTCTAACAAAATGTGTTATTTTCCTTTAAGTTCATGCCTTCCTGTTCATTCATTGATCTCCTCCTATGCCTCTCCTAAAGAAAATTAAATGAACAGTCCCTTTGATTTTTGTCTGAGATAATAGTAGATTCAAGGTTTAAAATTAGTTATCCAGTGATGTAACAGAAAACTTCTGTTAATTGATTGTCATAACTTGTTAATGGGTCTTTGGGACTCATTTCGTACTGTCATTATTCTACCTGACAACGTCCTAGTGAAGCATCGCATGTGGAGGTCCTAAGATGTTTTCATTTTAAAGTATATGTTTCTTGAGCAATGTATGAAACTTTATGGTCCCTTGAGATGGTGGTTTGTTATAAACAGTCTGTCATGCCTGTGATTTCATAATCGTAGTTCTATTGTTCACTATTTTTCTTATTGGATCCTCTCTTTTTTTTTTTCCGTATGAGATTTGGTTATTTGTGCTTTTATTTTTCAGTTTTGTTTTTGTTTCGCTGCCTCTTGCTCTCTCTGTACAGGACTGTTATTTGTGCTTACATGTTTCCCCAACTGAGTAGGGTTATGCTGCTGGTAATGCTCTTCCAAGCCCTCAAAAGAATATAGAGAGAGCATTTCTTAAGAAGTATTGGTGTAAATGGAAGGCCATTCATACTGGTCGTTGGTATGCAACTCTTTTAAATTTGAAGTGCACTTTCTGTAGCTGTATAGAATCTATGCATTAACTTTTAGTTTAAACTTTAAAGGTTATTGAGCTTAATCAAGTTTTTGATTCTTCAACCATAATGAATTGTTTCACATTTTGAACTACTTTTATGGGAACAATGTCCAATGTCAGCAGTATCTGCTGCTTGGTTCTGATTTCATGTCTATTTTCAGAGACGCTTTTTCTATGTAGATCAGTAATCTAGGTTGAGGAGGTGGATTGAATCGGTTCACTTGAAATGAGTATGGTAGGATTTGGACCTCCTTTACCTGAACTGGTTCCAGTCCAGATTAATTTCTTCTCGACCTGGCTTAATGACAGCCGCTTGTTGGTGGTTCATTTGCATCCATTTTATGGTGTTTGCTTTCTGGGAATCAAACAGTTAATAGACAGTGATACTCTGAGTAATTGACTAATCTAACAAATGTGAGATCGGTATGCGCCTCTCTCTCTCTCTCTCGCGCACACACACACACAAGCACTTGCACACACACACACCCCACATGTGCTGACTCTTCTAGGAAGCTGCTGAAGCCTTCAGCAGCTTAAATGATTACATCAATTATTTATGATAGAGATATTTACTTTTACTGTTGATTACTGTTTTCTAATTTTTTTATTTCCTGCTTTCAGTCGTGCAATGCCTCATATCAAATCATACACTCGATATAATGGACAAAAGCTAGCGTATGGACTTATCCCTACTTTCTTTATTGCTGTAATTAAGATACCTTTTCCTCCTTTTGCTAGGCATAGTGAACCAATATTATGTAGAATGATTTGCAGTTACACTACTTTTCTGCAGTTGGTTTCTCCTTACTTCGGCAAATCTCAGCAAAGCTGCATGGGGTGCACTGCAAAAGAATGGATCCCAACTTATGATACGCTCATATGAGGTAAACTGCAAAAGGCAGAGGCATGTCCCAACTTGTGATGCATTGTTGTGAGGCGAATTCTAAAACAGGCACTAAACTACCTAAAAGTTTTACATCTGCTTCTTTGGCATTAACGTTTATCCTTCCTTCTCATGCTTTCTTCTTCAAATATTACAAATAATAACTATGAATAGATGAAGGCAGATTGTGTGAGTTATTGCATGTTTGGTATAAACTATCTGATGCCTGCCCAAATAATTTTGATGTTGTCTCAACATTTAGCGACATTTAGTTATTGACCTTTAGCATAGTTGAGGGATTTTTTTCCTTCAACAATTTTGTTCATGCTTAGTTACCTTAATTACCGATTTTTTAGTCATGTAACAGAAACAGCAAATCTATTAATTTTCCCTCATCAACACCTTTATGTTAGAGCCATTTGTTGTCTTTCCAGCTATCACAGAGCTTGGTACCTATTGATTCTCCTCACTTGGGAGATGACTATTTAGGCAAGCATGATTTTCCGACCCTTGTCCAATATCATTCCCTTCCAGCAACAGGGAAGCGTCAGCCAAAAGGATCTTATTTTATTTCACATCAACATCAATGCGAAAATGGGCCATGAGGTGGATAGGCCAAGTACCACAAGGTAATGCTACGGTCACAAAAATATGGACATGGGAGCATGCTACAGGCGTGCTTCCTCTCTGCTTAGTACTACACAGTAATGATAAGATCACAAAAATAAGGACACAGCAGCATGCCACACAAGGTGCTAATGATAAGATCACAAAAATAAGGACACAGGAGCATGCCACACAAGGTGCTCTCTCTCTCTCTCTCTCTCTCTCTCTCTCTCTCTCTCTCTCGCGCGCGCTCACACACACACGCACACACACATATCAATTTTAAAGCAATATAGCATGAATATTGTCAAGGAAATTTTTGTTGATCAGCTCCAAGACTTTACAATTAGAATCATCCAATAAGAAAACTAAGTTCACTTAAATCATCCAATAAGAAAACTAAGTTCACTTAGAAGTATGTTGATTACATGTTTTAAAAGAAAAAGATACATGAGTAGGAAATAAGAATTTAATTGGAGATAAACAACTAGTCTCCTTCTTCCGGGAAGTTTGGAATGTTCTGTTATATCAACATGAAGTAAACTATGCATGCAGCCATGTGATAACTTGCCCTTTCCTAATGCGTTTAAGAAAATGTGGACTTTTAGTTGCCCTTCGTGATGAATTGAACAAAAGATGAGGACTTGTGGTGAGCTTTCTCTTAAGAATAGCGGTTTGAGAGTGTTTAGTAATGTTTCCTGGTGTATGTGGCCAGCTTGGAGTGTTGTTCTTGCCATCTCCCATCTCCAAATCTCGTTCTTCATTTTCTTGCACGGACAGTGGCAGGGTAATGCAGGTTAGGCTTTGATTATTTAAATTTGAAGCTTCAGTTTGATTTTGTTTTCTTTTTTAAATCTGCTGTATCTGAAAGTTGCTAAAACTCTTCAATTTCCTATTGCAAACCAAATTGCCTCGTGTAATCTGCAGACGGGGGAAGGGGTGTCACAAAGCAAACTGCGAACAGAACTTGTCACCCTTTGCTGGGAAGAAAACAAGAATGTGAGTTCTTCATCTGAAATTATACGCCTGCCAGTGCCGTATCAACTTCCACCGGTGCCATACGATGATGAAGGTTCGCTAGCGCTTCTTTTGACCTGTTATAATCCGTGGTTTTGTTCCACTGCTTACCAAGTTTTACAGGCTGAACTCGTGATTGTTATTCCTCAGATGTTCCTTGGTCATGGGACAGGCAATATCACCAGAAGGATGTCTACGGACAACGCTGGCCTCGTCACGTGCAGCTCTATTCTGATTAGGAATTTGTCTGTCAAACTTTCGGTTTGTGGTTAATTAACTTGTCGGGCATTCTTTAGTCAATGATATTATCGAGTGTTGACGTGAGGAAAATGCAGGGAAATTTGTGTAGAGTTGTATCCTTCTGATATTTAATTTGTTAGGTGATTTTGGTATGTAATTCTAATCAGTTGAAAAACATTATTATCAAGTGGCATTGCTATGTTTGCGATAAAACTACATGAAATTGAAACTGGTATAATTTTATTTATCCGAACGTATGGTTAGTTGAAGCTTTCTTTGAAAAAGAATGCGGGGTCTTTGAAAAAAGTACCTTTAGAAAAGCTGAAGCAAATATAATTACTGGGTCGAGACTGTAACGTTTTCAACTTGACACCTTTCACGTCTTTTTCTTTCTAGGGCCATTTTACTATAACCCGGTTAAGACCTGGCCCTCTTTTGCATATGACTACAAGGTAAAAGCGATGCTCCATTTTTACAGGCTTCAATCCATCTGCCAAACAGGTTGTTGAGTAGATCTAAATAAGCAATCCGAGAAATTGTCGATGTAGCCCACAGAATCTATGGTTTGCGTTGGGGGGTTAGGTGGAGAAGAAATGATGATTAGGTGTTCTTAACCTGAAATTCCGTGCTGCTCCAACTCCATGACCTAAAACTCTGACATCTACAAAATAAATTGTACAATATTGTCATTTCTTAAGCTTGTAAAATTTTTTCATCTTATTGTCTTAGTTTTCCCCTCCTCATCCTCCAAAATATCAGGCTGCTTCTCTGTCATGAAGTTGATTTCTTTGTTCAGTGTCTTGAAGTTTATTTCTTGATTCATTGAATTTACGTAAGAAAGAAGTTTGGTGTCTCGAAGCTTATCACTTTATTCATTGGATTTACGTAAGAAAGAAGTTTGAGAAGCAGCTCAACCTCCCCGCAAAAGAAGGTCCCCATGCGTGTCGTTGTCGTTGATCCGTCCATTTCCTCTGCCACAAAAAAAAAACGAAAAAAATTGAAGGTATCTCCACGAAATTTCTCTTTTAAATAAAAGTTAAAAAGAATAGTCCAGAGAGGCTTAACAAGAAACACGTCGACACATTTTTCTTGTTCAAAATTGCCGACAACTTCTTCAATTTTCTGGAAGGACCGAGAGTGACCCAAAACGAAGAACGGGCAGAAGCCAAAACCGCCTTCCTGGAAGAATAGAGAGAGGAATGACGGGTGAGAAATAATGAAATAATGAGTCGATAAAATGGAAATATATAATAAAATTTAGGGACAAGAGATTTTCTAAGTACAAAAACAATACGCAAAAAACAAACCGTTTTTTTTATTACGACCGATTCTGGATGGACCCGAGTAGCTGGATCAGACTGGAATGCGGGTCCACTTCTTGTTCAAACCTATGAATCTGGATATGAATGAACCTGGTGGTGCTGGATTCCGATGAAGCGGTGAGGTCAGGTCAACAACTTTATAGTTTATCCGCTTAGATTGGGAAATCCAAAATGAATATCCGGATCTCATTTCTGAGGATTCGAACCCGGAAAAGGACCGGCCTCAAGAGAAGGCCGAGCGAGAGCGGCCGAGAAAGAACCGGTTCGGTGAGCGGAGGAGTCGTTCGCGTTTGGTCGGCTGAAATTGGCGTGGAATTTTCGACGGCGGTGAACGAAAGCGACGCCGATGGAAATTGCGTGTGAGGCGGTGCCGGCCAGCTCATGTGTATGACGTGTCGCGCGATGATTGGATGGCTTCCCCGCGGTGGGTGGGTGGAAGACGTAAGGGCGTGCCCGTCTCGCGTTCATAAAAGGCGGCCTTTGGGCGTCCCCTTTCCTCCATCGTCGAACGATTGTATTTTGATTCTCTTTCGGCTCTCTGTGATTCTCTTTCGGCTCTCTGTGATTTCCTCCTCCTCTTCTTCAAGGTTCGTAACGATTGTATTTTGATTCTCTTTCGGCTCTCTGTGATTCTCTTTCGGCTCTCTGTGATTTCCTCCTCCTCTTCTTCAAGGTTCGTAGCGTGGTCTCCCTCGCTGTTTTTCTCGGTTGTTGAACTTTCTCTTTCCGTTGTTCATGGGGGTTCTCTGAAATTGCTTTGCTTTGGGGTGAGATTGGGCATGTCTTTTGATCTTTTGGGGGTGGAGAGCAACCGATCCTGAAAGAGCGTTCGGTTGCAATTTTTTATTTATTTGCCAAACTATTGTTTTCTCGATCTGTTTAATTTCTTTGTACGTCCTTTTGTATTCTTCAAAAGTGGATCTAGGATGCGGCGTCCGTCCTCCTTCTGTAGATGTCGATCTAGTAGGATGTTTGATGGTTCTGTCATATATTGATGTTAGATCTTGAATCTCATTGGTCTTGTCCCTGTTTTTGGTAGATTAGGGTTTCTTTGGGGATTCTCTTTTTTTTTTTTTTCCTTCTATAGATCACCGTCTTCGGTATAGAATTGGTTGTTGTACCTGTATTTGCTTTAAGATGGTTTTTGTTTTCGAGTTTGACGGTCGATTTTTTTCTTGCTTCTTTTGCTTCATCTCTCCCTTTTCCTCCCTGTTGCGCCTGTTCAGGCCTGACTTTTTTCTCTTGTCTCCTTGACAACAGATGCAGATCTTCGTCAAGACACTCACCGGGAAGACCATAACTCTCGAGGTCGAGAGTTCCGATACCATCGACAACGTCAAGGCCAAGATCCAAGATAAGGAAGGCATCCCCCCAGACCAGCAGAGGCTGATCTTCGCTGGAAAGCAGCTCGAGGATGGCCGCACCCTGGCCGACTACAATATCCAGAAGGAGTCAACCCTCCACCTTGTCCTCCGTCTCAGGGGTGGGATGCAGATCTTCGTCAAGACCCTCACGGGTAAGACCATCACCCTTGAGGTCGAGAGCTCCGACACCATCGACAACGTCAAGGCTAAGATCCAGGACAAGGAGGGCATCCCTCCAGACCAGCAGAGGCTGATATTTGCCGGAAAGCAGCTGGAAGATGGCCGCACCCTGGCCGACTACAACATCCAGAAGGAGTCCACCCTCCACCTCGTCCTCCGTCTGAGGGGAGGTATGCAGATCTTCGTTAAGACCCTCACTGGGAAGACTATTACCCTTGAGGTCGAGAGTTCGGACACTATTGATAACGTCAAGGCCAAGATCCAGGACAAGGAGGGCATCCCCCCCGACCAGCAGAGGCTTATTTTTGCCGGAAAGCAGCTGGAAGATGGCCGCACCCTTGCCGACTACAACATCCAGAAGGAGTCCACCCTCCACCTCGTCCTCCGTCTGAGGGGAGGCATGCAAATATTCGTCAAGACTCTGACCGGGAAGACAATCACCCTTGAGGTCGAGAGCTCGGATACCATCGATAACGTGAAAGCTAAGATTCAGGACAAGGAGGGCATCCCCCCAGACCAGCAGCGACTCATCTTCGCTGGAAAGCAGCTCGAGGATGGCCGCACCCTGGCCGATTACAACATCCAGAAGGAGTCCACCCTCCACCTCGTGCTTCGTCTTAGGGGAGGCATGCAGATATTTGTCAAGACCCTAACCGGGAAAACTATCACCCTGGAGGTGGAGAGCTCCGACACGATCGACAACGTGAAAGCGAAAATTCAGGACAAGGAGGGTATTCCACCGGACCAGCAGCGTCTTATTTTCGCTGGGAAGCAGCTGGAGGATGGGCGCACCCTCGCGGACTACAACATCCAAAAGGAGTCGACTCTTCACTTGGTGTTGCGTCTCAGGGGTGGGATGCAGATCTTTGTCAAGACCCTGACTGGGAAGACCATCACCCTCGAGGTAGAAAGCTCGGACACGATTGATAACGTTAAAGCAAAGATCCAGGACAAAGAGGGGATTCCACCAGACCAGCAGCGTCTCATCTTCGCTGGCAAGCAGCTTGAGGATGGTCGCACACTGGCTGATTACAACATTCAAAAGGAGTCCACTCTTCACCTTGTCCTTCGCCTCCGTGGTGGTCTGTGAATTGTCTCCTGTTGTCTGAAGGAGCTGGTCTGCTGTCATTGGAAATCCGGTGTGTTTTTTAGTTTCCACTATGCGTCGTGTCTTTTGTTGCTTCCGTATGGTGTGATAGATGATTGCCATGCGGCAAGCAGTCTTCATGTTTAGTTTCCGAGTATAGTCTGTTCTCGTGGTCTCTGTTTATGCAATGAGGCTACTGCTAAATAAAGTCTTTGTTCTAGTGTAAGTTGCTGTGCCATATTTGCCTTGAGTTTTCACTGCTTTTGGTTTCTTTGGAGCGAATGATTTTAGAGGCATGTCCCATAGAATTTATGTTAAAGCGAATTGCTCATTCGCGCTCGGTCGAACGGGGATTATGCTGGAAACCTCATGCTTCGGTGGTGAAGCTTCAAGATATTTTATTCCATGTAGCAATGTGTCTACTGCGGGCTTAGGTTTTCGATGTCTAATAATCTTCCAACCAGAAGGAGAAACGTGCGCACTACGTCTAGGTTCTGGTCCTGTCTATGATCGTGTTTTCGTAATTTTGTTTTCCCGGTTTCGATTAGCCTACTGCATGAGCAAACCCCTTTCGTGTTGGTTCGACAACGGCCTAAAAAGCAACGGATTTGCGCCTCAGAAACAGTGTTATGAAAAACGATGTGGACGATATGTTTCGTTTTGCTGGTGCGAGCCCTGCAGCTCCTTGCACTTGTCGCTGATGCAGATTGATAAATGCCGTATCATCCTGTCGGGTGTTACAGCTCATCCTTTTTCTGAAAATTCTGAAGTCATACGCTGCTTAGAAGACCAGAAGGCCATGGTAATTGGTAAATGTGGCCAAATTCAAAACCAATCATCCTCCAGAAAAAAATCTTTGGTAATTACAGGACGGACTTAGAAACTGGTTATGTAACACGTTTCATGATATCAAGTGCTAGTATCCGTGGGATAACTGTAGGTGGGCACTTACGATTAGATCTCTTCCTCTCAGTTGTGCAACTCAAGTCAAGGAACCATGAGCACGAACGAGTTGGTAACGCGGCAAAAACAAATTAGCGACTACATGCACATTTTCTTTCCTAATACTTATCCATTGATGTGTGTGAGTTCGGGGCGACGTTGTAGACGATCATAATCTCATACAAAGTTACTCGATTGTTATGACAACTCCTTTTGATAATTCAAGTTCGTCGTTCTTACTGCTCGGCCATCGCGTCAGTCTTCCTCTTCTTCGTCCTCATCATAATCTTCCTCCTCTTCCTCTTCTTCCTTTTCTTCTTGTTCCTCCTTTAATTCTTCATCGTTAACGATGAAGCCTCCAAGCGATTCATCGCCTTCATCTTCATGTTCAGATCTCTTTTGACATTTGAAATGCTTCTTTTCTCCACTTGATGTCGATCCTTTAGCAGGATCCTGGGAGCCTATACTTCGCGTTCTCGGTCGCTTACCATTTCGCAGCGTTGAAATCAACTCCTTTTTGTCGTTGCTCTCACCGGCCCAATCTTCATCATCATTGTCATCTCCTCGCTTCTTCTTCCTCATACCAGCTGTTCGTCTCTTGGACACTTCTCCTTCGAAGTCCTCACCATCCTCGCTGCTGTCGCCGGCGTCGTCCACATACCAATTCCACTTAGTAATATCCTTTAACTTACTCTTGTAACCATCAAATTCATGGCCAATCACAAGGAAACCAAATTCTGCCCAACAAAAGATTTGTGTTGACGAAGTTCAGTCGACACAAGAATCAAGCCCGTCTAGTACATAAACTGCGAACAGGAATAAAACAAACAGTTAATTGAGGAAAACTGACCTTTTACGGGATCGATGGAAGACGCATCAAACGATTCCAACTTCAAATCTTCATTATTCTCCCCAGTCGCTTCCTTTTCGTCTTCGTTAAGCATATCTCGTATATCATCCTCTCCCTCCCTCTTCTTCCTCTCTTCTGTCGTCCTTTTCCTCCTCTCGACGGCTTCTGCTATTCCCATTTCTTCCCCCTCGTAGACGCCTCCCTTTAAGAGGAAAAACTTTGGATTCTTCACTGAAAAAGATATCTTGTCCCCGATTCTTAGGTACCCACTTTCTGGTTTCCTAAAGAAAGCGGGACTTGGAGCTGGGCTGGGGCTGCCCCCTTTCCCGCCATCACCTCTGATAACGCAAACTGGATTCCTGCCCAGAACGTGGAAGGACACCACGGTTTCTCCATCGCGTCCCTCATTTTTGCTTCCGGACGGAGGAGATCGCAGCTCAAGAGAGATTTGAGTCCTCGAAATCGTTGAATCATCGGAAAACAAGATGGGATTGGCTTTCCTCCCTACTTCGACCTTCTGCCCACTTTGTACTTTGATCTTCTCGCCTTCGTTGCTCTCCAGCTCCATCTGCGGGCAACCGCTAAACCAGGCAACCGACTAGGGACGCTTCAGGCGCATGGTAAAGGAAGACCTAATGACACCGACTTAGTCGACTTAAGAGATTATATTGTCAAGTGACGGTCAAAGAAAGCCTTTAAAACAGAGCAAGGTTGTCCAAATCTTATACAACGCACAACCCTTCATTGCGATTGTTGGTTCAGATGCGAACTAAAACCAGAATGAGGTTACCTAATCAACAATATGGTATTAAAATGTTTTCCTTATGAAAACTCCTATAAGTCGCTATCTTCTTCCTCCTTTTAATTGCAATTATCTTATCCTATTAAGTTAATCTCGAAGACTAATTTTTAAATGGTTGAGTCAAGGGACTGAATCTGTCAATGTAGCTTAGTTTCACAAAGATATCGGCCTGCCAAAGCTGTCTTTCTTGTTTTGGAAAAAGGAAAGCATAGACTCAAGTCACAAATAAACTAAATCAAGCTAGGGACAAGAGGAAAGAGGAGGGAAAGATGAGAGAAAGGGGAAAATGTGGTGAAACAATTAGTCTCAAGGGGCACTGGCTGAACTCATGCGAACTCACACGAGACATAAATGGTTTTACCTTCCTTCGTTCTCCCTTTTCGGTCTTACCCTTGATTTCCATTGGGTAACGAGCTGGGAATCTAGTTTCTGTCTGGCCAGTGGCCAGTCAACTATTTTGTGATGTAACGTTGTTCTCCTTCGGGCATCATCCTCGACATCTTTCCCTGCTGACTCTTCCGGCCTCCCATCATCAGAGCTTGGAGTTCTACTCCGAATTCTCTGCTGTGCCCACAAATCAGAATGCTGGTTAGATCTGCAGGATTTAGTGATTTACTGCTAGATTTATATATATATAATTATCTGACTGTCAGTGTCATTGTGCATCTCAGGCATCCAACTGTTACAGAAAGCACGTCTTTGTGGCTAAGTTGGTGTATTTTTGGTTGAAGGTAATGACTGAAATGATTGATCTTTTTGACAGTAAGATGGCAGTATACACAGTTTACAAGGCATTTTTGGGTGGTTGGTTTCGTTTAGTTAATGTAGTTCGGTCGTAATTTGACACTTGATGACAATTACAGTACAATCAATACCCTGAAGTGTGTTCCATAGGTTGAATTTGTAGAAGGTGGACAGGACATATTGAATAAGCTGCGTTCTTTTTTCGGCATTTACCATGGCTTGTAAATAAGTTCTAGTAATCATGTTTGTTTATTTCAGGACTAAGTGTCGCTGTTAATCTGTCTTTTCCAGCATGTCTCGAATAAGCTGTTCGCTCAATTTGCAGAGGTTCTCGTTGGAACTGCATCCACAAGTCAACGAGTTGTTAAGAAAAGATATATTCAAGTTCTGGTTCCCTGTCTCTCAATAGTTAAAGTGTATGTTCTGCTTTGCAATCTCTTGATGCAATTCCTTTTAAGCTAAAGGTCTGGGAAGGCACAAGGACTAAAAATAACCATATGCTGCTGTTATTCCTAAAGCAACTGGGTGTAGTTTAGAACAGAAAAGAAGTGACTTTACACGTCAAAATTTTGCAAACGAGAGAAGCAATAGTTATGCCTTTTTTCTCTTGAAATCGAAAGATACGCCACCTGCGGTTTTAGGTTACCCGTGTTAATCTATGCCATGATTTTTTTTTTATGATGTCTCTCTTGTCTGACTGAAAAGATTATGGTTCTTACACATGGTATGTTGCATGGTGGATCAAGAAGTTATACTTGGTTTAATGTGAAAAGAATGATGTAAGATACAAAAGCAGGAGGTCAAACAGAAGGGTCTATCTTTGTGTGTGCATTGGGGTTAGGAAATGTTGAGCAGAATAGCATTGTAGACAAGGTTCATTCTGGGGTCTAAGCGTTCCAATCGCAGCAGCGCCCAGTAGTATGGTGAAGGTTTGGCGATTCTTGTAATGTGGGCTAATGGAAATAATCATCTTCAACCGGTTAAATTTCATGGCTTCATATTACAATATTTTCATTGATGTTTTGTTATTTGCCTTCACCGATCAATAAGACATATTCTTCATGTTATCTTCCTTTCGGCAAGTATTTGGTCTACTTTCCAGCATTCATATGAATGAGCATAAGAGTAAGATCTCTGTCATTAATGGAACCAAGGTAAAAATTTAATTGTCAAGCAGGGGACCCAGACTGAAACAACACAGGTATACAAAGCCGTAACAGGTAAAACAGAAGTCTTATGACAGGCTAGACAAAAGCTACTCAAAGATACGAATTCACTTGAACTGTGATCAAGTTTCTTATTCAATAATACCAAATCCACAAACAGGCAGGTCACTAGGAGTCTTAAATGCAACTTCTCCTCTTTGGAAGAGGAAGTTTGAAGTTCCTGAACTTGAAGTAAGCTTGATTAGTGTTATTTCATAATCCTTCAAGGTTATTTACAATCTTAGATATGAGATTATATTTTTGGGATGTTACAATTTTCCACACACATCCATACATGTGGAACCATACATTTGAATGCTGAACAGACTTTGATACCATTGTAACAACTCTGTTTGCTTATTTCAACTTGTTCTTTAGAGGAACCATGACAACCAATTATTTAAAAACTCCCTTTAAAAGTCCTTCAAAATTATTTATCATATTAAATACGAATCCAGTTCCTAGCATTGGTGCGAGCTCAGCGGATTCAAGCTGCACCAGTTTCCAGTCTTAGTTCCGATGGTCTCGTCCAGGGTCCAGTCAAGCAACTAACCGGATCTAGCCGAGGTGTTTTTGATTATAAGCTCAATATCCGACCCGAGGAAACCCGAGGAATTCACCGTACCTAATCCAAATGATTTGGTTTCTTAGTAATAGTCTCCACTTCCCTTTGCCTAATTCGGGTCAGATTTGTGCTGAACTCGGGATGACATCCGACCCGTTCATAACCCTACTTAGGGTTTTTGCTGCTTGGGGCGGACCCCGAGCGAGACGAGAGAGGAAGAGAGAGGGAGCGAGGAGCCGCCCGTCGGAGCAAGTCGACCCTGCCGCCGTCGCTCTGTAATTCTTCGCCACCATGGGTCGTATGCACAGCCGCGGGTATGCACCACCTCTCTTTTTGTCTCTCCAGTTTTGTGTCTGTCGGTGGCGATTCATATTGTTTCTCTTCTTTTCTCAACAGAAAGGGTATCTCCTCTTCTGCCCTGCCATACAAGAGGACACCGCCGAGCTGGCTCAAGATCTCATCTCAAGATGTAAGATTTCCTCTCTCTCTCTCTCTTTGCGTTTTTGTGTGTGTGAATGTTTTGTTTAAAATATGGGTTTAATTTCTTTATTTTTCAGGTTGAGGAGAACATCTGCAAATTTGCTAAGAAGGGCTTGACTCCATCTCAGATTGGTGTCATTCTTCGTGACTCCCATGGTATTGCACAGGTCAAGAGTGTGACTGGGAGTAAGATCCTCAGGATTCTGAAGGCTCATGGTATGCCTTGCATTCCTATTCTCTCGCGTTTGTAATGTCTTCGCTTTGTGTTTTCGAGGTTGCAAAAGCACCCATATGCTTGTGTAACAACAATACAGGCCTTGCACCTGAAATCCCTGAGGACTTGTACCATCTCATCAAGAAGGCTGTTGCTATTAGAAAGCACCTCGAGAGGAACCGCAAGGATAAGGATTCCAAGTTCAGGTTGATTTTGGTTGAGAGCAGGATTCATCGGTTGGCTCGCTACTACAAGAGAACAAAGAAACTTGCACCTGTCTGGAAATAGTGAGTCTGATTCTCTGATCACGTCGCTACTTCTTTTGCAAGTGTTACTTTTTACTTCATGTCTTTGGGTTTCTCATGTAAATGTAGGTATTATTCTCTGCTTGTTATGTGCTTCACGTTAATTTTAAGGCATTAGGGATCTGTTAGTTTATGTCATTCCTTTGCTTCTTTTACTTCTACGGTGTGGTTCTCTTTATTTTACTTCTTTAATTAACTTTTGTAGATTCTTCCTCGTTTTAGGCTGTTCCATTATAATTACGTGGTTCTATAACCTTGCAAATTAATTTATTTATAGGCTTTCTGTGCTTATACGTAGTATCTGCTGTTTGTTTGGTGGATACATGACAAATAATTGTTTTTTTGCTTTTGGTGAAACCTTTCCCCAACAATAACTTTCGAATAAATTTTCATAATTACCAGTTGGATAATGTTTTATGTCAAGCAAGGATAATGATTTATGTCATGATTCCCTTAGATAATGTTTTTGAAATATGTAATGAAAATATTAGGAAGACGGATAATTGTATATTGACTTAACATGATTATTTGTGGTGGTTGGGGAGAAAAACGAACGTATTTAGATGTAGGATGCACATAAAGGGAAGAAAGTACAGGTTATTATAATGTGAGTAAAACGCATGCAGTAACAATCTAATTCTTTTTAATGAGTGGGATAATGTAATCACTCTGTTAAATGAAAGTTTGGGTGGATGATTAATAGTGAATATCAGATAGCCCTTCTTTTACATGGAAAACTTTTTTTTTTTCTAAATATGGTTTGCCAAAACGAAGTTATGATGTGATTGGATGATACTCCTCAATCCAATAAATTGAGTTAGGAGCTGTAGAAGCAGCCCGTTACCAACTTTTTGTACACCTGGTTTCAACCAGGCTTTGTTTAGATTGTCATCCAAGCAATCAATTAGTCGAGACTTAGATAGAAAACTTGGTTAAGAATAACAACCAGGTTCAAAACCTGCTTTTCACCTGTCATCCAGACAGACACCGTCATTTTGGATCTTCTTTCTCACAAGTACTACACAAACTTTAGTGATGAGGTTAAGGGAATTTGTATAATACACCAGTCTTGAGCTTATCGATGTAGCAATACAATATGGTGTGCATAGTTACACACTAAAAGAAGGAGATGATGATGCTGATGGCTGGTTGTGGCAGTATTAGTGTCAGTTCTAGTACTATGAATAATAATGAGGATACCTGTTAATTTTGGGAGAAAAGATGAAAGCATGTCTTGGAAGTTTGGCAATTGACTTGTGTCAAAGATGGCAATCTTATTTTCAGTTGCAAGTTTTGGATTACACCTTATGATCTGCACGTGTATGTGAATGGCATTTTGTCTTGTCATCTGCATATGGGGCTTCCACAAGAATGTGTGCTTCTTGTTTACATCTTAGTTGTCGTAAGTTTCATATGGTATAATTGAAAAACAATTGGAAATGTATGTGGATGATGTCCGTTGTGCTGTCTTCTTTCCTGAAGCTACTGTGGCATCTAAAAATGTGTTCCTAGTTTTCTACCTATTTCCAAAGTGGAAAAACAGCAAGACAGCAGAACTCCTGTCCCATACCTTGCAAACTTCTGGCAATGAGCCGTGTTTCTATATTTGCTGTACAGTATTCATTTCCTATTTTATTTGATCAGAATCACATTGGTTTCCTTGTAGTTGTTTATATCGGCTTTACCTTGTGAAACTATTAAGTTATCATGGCATGAGATTTGATTCTTTTGCTGTTGAGCATATTGAAACGAGACCAACGTCCTCTTTCTTCTTTTCCAGTGAAGCAGCTACTGCAAATGCTATGGTATCTTAAGGAGGGCCATGTTCCAGGAGAAAGCATTGTTCAAGTACTTAGTTAGGACGTGGGTGGTCTGTTGTTTCTCAGACATAACACTGCATCGGCCAAGTGAACATTCTGTTTTCGTGTCCCATCTACTTGTTCTTCTTTCATTTGACCCAGACTCAGAGTTTTGTTTTCTGTTTTCGTGATAATCATGCATAACTAGTCTATTTATCAATTTTTTGTTGGCGAGGAGACTAATGATATTTAGAATTTAATGGGTTATCTTTTAGCTTGAACACCCAGTTGGGCATATGAATTGGAATCTTCATCTTTACTTGTAACAAGAGCTATGGTTTCCCAAAGCAGTTCGTATTATTAAGGTTCAGTTGAAAAAAAAAATGTCGAAGTTTGGGAAGGAGGATTTCACCTGTTTGGAAAATTTTCCGTACATTTGGTTGTATGGTGTCTGCTGATGATTTGCTTTGGTACTCTTGCGTGATTAGGAGTAATATTTCATGGAGTCAAAGCTCTTACCCATTCCTTTGTCCTTTTAGGGCGTAGCTGTGTTTTTGGTGCTTTGGGTACCATACTCTTCCCGTTTTAACTTGCACATTAGTGGTCTATCATTTGCAGCATAAGGTAGATGATGCTCGAGGATTCAAAAGAGGAACTGGCACATCAGTCCCTGCCTCGATTGAGCTGATGTGCTTTCGTACTTGAAACCCTATTCTACTTGACGAGCTTTTTTGGGAAATTTTTTCATGATTTTATAATGATGATGGTGTGCTTGGTACCCGAAAACCTGAACCTAGTAGATGAGCTTGATGCGGTTGTGAAGACTCCTTCAACATAGCTTCATTGACATTTTAAATCCACCGTGCCTGTTAGATGAGCTTGATGCGGCAGACAATATGATTACAAGAAATAAAGCACATTGGATCCGCTCTGGTATTTAAAAACCCGAGCTGAGATGGGCTTGTTGCGGTTGTGAAGTATGCTTCTTTTTTTCGTCGACGTTTAAATGCAACCATGCTAGATCAACTGCAATCCTATCTGAGACCAGCGTTTATTAGGCGTTCTTGTAATCTTTTGTTAAAAATTATATCCGTCAGCTAAAAATGGTGTTGTGCCAGCGATTCAATGTCTGGTTTGATCCAAGTCTCGGTGAAGCCAACCATTGTCACCGCGAATGATCGGACTGGAGCATTTATTCGCAATGTATCCGCACTTTATCTCTGACGAACCAAAAAAATCAGAAGTCTCTCACGGCTTAGACGGCAAAATGCCTTATCCTAGTTACCTTAAGTACTGTTCTGTATATAATGGTTAAGAACTACTGATGGCAGATAACGAGTTGAACTTCATTGTGATATTTATATCTTGTAAAGCAAGCTGCTGTTGTAGTTCGTAGAGCTTAATGGGCTGTTGTTGCGATGTTGGGTAGGCAATGAGAAGGCACCGCGGGTTTTTTGGATCCCATTAATAGAAAATAAAAAGAAATTTCTAAGCCTGCTTTCTGATCATAAACTGTACGTTTTGTGATCATAAAACATATTTAGTTGTGATCGTAACCCATGTGACGGGATCTGCCTCCTAACCTGAATGGCTGCCTCTCATTTTTACAGCACGAACTTTCAAATGAAGTCCATGGGACGTGAATGACAACACAACTTGTTAGCATCTCTTTAATCTCAGCAGCTGGATACACAAGTTCTTCACAACTTTTTAGAACAATTATTCATAAATGGAATAAAAGAATCGGAGAGTAGACACACAATCACAAGGCAAACCCAAAGATTTATAACTTCTCTTATGGGTCACGGGGAAAGACAAGAACAACTCCACAAGTGAAGCTAAGTATGAATTACACACGCAGTTCAACGAAATCCTTCAATTTTTCTCTCCTTTAGCCACCACCACCATTGCTTCGAAGACAAGCATGCTGCTTCTAGAGGGAACTCAGTCAAAGGGCCAGCAATGTACTTCCTCTGTAAACTAATGTGTGTTCCTTTTTCTATACGACAGACTTGTACACCACAAGCAATAGAGAATGTAGATCTAGCACAAGCTCCCTTTAGGCTCAACATGTTTCTGCATCAGCTTCTCTGCTGATGCCTTCTGTTTTGGAGGCCTCGATGACTTCGCTGCAGAACAACTCTTTGATTTTTTGCGCTTTCGGGGGCTTTCGGTTGTGGGTGTACCAACAAAGACATCAGGGCCCTGTTGAAATGGCTCAGCAGACTGAAAATCTAAGTTCCCAACAAAGAAAAGAAGCAAAATTAGCTAGCCAAAAGATACCATGCATCCGCTTTAAAGAGAATCAAACTTCTACGATTGCTTTCGCATAAAGTATGTAAGATGCTATCTCCAAGTATCGACTAAGATTTATGAAAAGCAATAGAAATGTCATGTATATATATATATATATATATATATATATATATATATATATATATATATATATGTGTGTGTGTGTGTGTGTGTGTGTGTGTGTGTGCCAATTAGCTTTGCTATTTAAAAGATATATCATTTAGACAAATTGGTTCGTAAATGAAACAATGAAACACCAATCACAGTGTTCCGTCTATTTGTGTTGGGATTCACATTGAAACTGCGGAAGCTCTTCATTTCAGTGGCTTATTATAAAACTAAGAGCTATAAAACGACAAGGTTTTCAAGTGATGCCAAAAAGTAGCATGAAGAACTAATAAGACTATTGCTCTGTTTACAATGATAGATGGCTCTCTTGATAAATTGTGTTCTCCTTGTACCCTCAATCCTCCAGACAACAACTACAGTACAACAATAGCCCAGTAGTTGTAAGACATCCTCCAAGTCTAAGTAACTTATAGGGCTAATACATAAAAACCATTATTTACAACAAGCATAGATAATCAAGACCATTCCTCTGTATTTCTGTTCTTTCACAAGAACATCTTTCAAAGAGAGGCTTGAATAAGAAAACACGTTTGAACTATTTGGATTGAGTATGATGACATTGGAAATAATAAATCATAGATAACTAGCACATTCAAACTGATTTAGATATCCTGCTCTTATAGCTCTTAATATGCTAATTCTGAAACCATGATCAACTCTGAAAACAGAGAAACAATGAACTTGCCATCTGATGTCCAGGAAGCCACCTCCCCCGATTTTCCAAAGTTGGCCAGTGATGTTGATGAGAATTCAGGAGCTGTCTTATATTCATTCATCTGCACAATTTAGAAAACATGTCTAAGTATCAAACGAACTTTAGATATAGAAGCACACCCGCTTCTAAATTTGACGAGAAGCGTTACGTGCAGAGAGAGCGAGGAAGCCAACTTTAGAGAAGGGAAGCGGGTTTGCTTGTAGAAATTAGATTGCACAATATCTAGTCCCGGCACAGGCAAGAGTTATTAGCTACAGCGTTAGCCAGAGTTCTTCCTAGCCGCTGCGGTTTCGAGTCCGTCAACGGACTTCTGAAACATATAAGATAGATTGGATCCGCACAAATGCAGAAATAATGAATTTAATCTAGACGATTAAACATATCAGAACTTCCAAGTTGGGAGGAATATTGGTCCACATTTCTATCTACCAAGTTCACTGACTGCAGAAATTGATGCACAACTTCTAATTTTTCAAGTAACACTAGGCATAGAACTCATGCCATGTTGTTCTGATTTTTGTTTCACTTGGCCAAAGAATATGAGAAAGAAACCATATCCTGCAGTGCTGATGGCATATTAACTAGCTTGCATAACTGTATCATCCTTCACCTCTTCTGCTCCTGTAGTTTGAAGAAAAGAATCTTCTTCCCCCAAGATGGTTTTCATTTGCTTCTCGTATATGAGAGAATATGACAAGTATTAGGCCCCGATTCATCAAGTTTTGCATCAAATCAGCACTGTGGCTTTTCTACAATGGCAAGACTTGGCAGCAGAAGAAAATGGCCTTGCTCTTTTACTTACCCAGCTTGGAGTACTCATGGATGAACCATCCCAGCCTACATGAGCCACATGTCTTACGTCTGTAGGATACCCTATTTCCATTTCATGATCTTTGTAAACTGCAAAACCCAAAAAAGAAAAGAAGCAAAAGGAAAAAGCGAATAAGGAGATGAGCCATGAAGCTAACATTAAACGATTGAGCATGAGATAAAAAATCTATCACTCTTTGGCGGTGAACAAGCATACCAAAAATTTGCTGTATGTATTTAATCCCCTTGAAGAACCCTTTCATCTTGGTCGCCATGGATAACCGGTCTCTTGCACCACCACAATGCTGATCATCAAGAGAAGGGGGGAAAGAAAAAAAGAAATAAACTAAAATGCATTTTGTAACATAAAATGAAACACAATGTGAGGAGTACCTTCCGTAAGATCCACACAAGAATGGAAATCAATCTAAAGACTTCCCATTCGTATCATCTTCAGAGAACGTGGTTGAACATACTGAGGCGTTACTGCTGTGCATTCAAAAAGGAAAAGACTATTATAGAAGGCGATATTAGAAGAAGGCAAGAGATAAAAAAACAGACAAACAAAAGAAAAAGCACACCACCTAGAGGATCGAGACGTAGATGGCTGTGCATTTACAGGAAAAATGGGGAAAAAGAAAAAGGATAAGCGATACGGAGCAGCGGAGGGAACAGGTGACGAGAGAATCTGAAAGAAAATCAGAGCGTGAAGAAATCGATGCTCACATTAGGTGTTGACTGAGCTTCGAAAGAACCACCACGACCAAACATCAGGGAAGACGGTGCTGTCCCTCTCCCTCCCTCTCTCTCGCTTTCTCGATATTGGTGGTAGGGGTTATTGGGAAACCGAGCACAAGCTTTTGAAATTGATCCTTTTCTATATCAAAGAAGTTTCCACTTCACCTATAGAAGACAAGAGAGGACAGATCATCGCGGAGAGAGAGAGAGATAGAGAGAGAGCGCGGGAGAGGGAGAGAGAGTATTGTGCCGTGCTGTCATCTGTTCACGCAGCAATGCCGGCAACGTTTTCATCGATGCACGATACCTCTCTCTCCTTCTCTCCTTGTCAAAGGCAGTAGGCTAGTAGCGTCCCTGAAGGCCAACAAAATTTCCTTGCCCCCCGTTTGTTTCACTGGAAATCTCTGTTTTTCCTTACGAAAACGAGTCATTTCTTAAATTCAGACAACCTGAAACTTTTCCATTGTACTTGGCTGAGTGGCTCGGCAATCGCCCAAAAATCTATTGAAGATTGTGTTTGCCAACCGTTGGGCTTTCGGCTCCTGAAGGAATCTGAACTTGATCAATTTGATTTAGTAAACCGACTAGCATTGATTAATTATGCAGCTTTGGATTTGCTTGCCTTTTGTATGGGAATGTGAATCTAGTGGACGGTCGGGCATTGATTGCATATGGAGTGTGCATTTATTACACAATGTGTGCTGCATCCGGCTATAGCCAGCACTCTATTAGGCATCAGTCTATCCTCATTAAATTAACATATATATATATATATATATATATATATATATATATATATATATNAAGGTAATGCTGCGAAGGATGTTTAAAATCAATGTAATCTTTCAAAGAGAGAGAGAGAAAAAAAAAAACAAAACAAAACAAAAAAAAACATCCCTTGCAATTCAATTTCAAACTTGTTCCTGTTGGTGTTTAGACATCGTAGGCAGCTGGTCATAAGTTCAAATCTCACTTTAGCCTCTTACAGTGTTGAACCGCTGCTGCTAAAGAGAAAGTTCTTAAGGTTCTAATGCGCCTCCACTCGAAAGTTCTGCATGGCGAGAAAAGCAACCATAAATACAGCAAATTCAAACCACTGCAGCTTCATTTTAAACCGAAAAAGTTGGTACTTTTTAATTTCTATTTTTACACTCCTGCTTTTGTTTATAAACTTGTTCTTCTAGCAAAGTGAATCACCTCAAATCTTTAATTTGATTATATTCCAATGACCAATCACAATATCAGAAAGAATCTGATACTGAATATAGAGATTTTTCAGTTTGATGATTTGTTTAATTAGTTGGTTTAGAAGAAAGATATTTGAGATTGTTGAGAGCACGTTGCTTCCGGAGTCGATGACGTATTATGGAAATCTAAATCCAACGCGTTTTCTCATTGCAAGATTGTGCTGAGCAATGAAAGGAAAAAAAAGAACAGGAAGAAGCACCAACATGGAGAGTGCATTGACTTCAGCTGCTAGTTGTTCGTAAGTGGGCCGTTTTGAATTCAATTAAAAGTTTGAAGCAGGGAGGCAGAGAAAACGAACTGTCACGTCCTGCTTGTCAATACAACAGGTTAATGGAAGCAAAAATTCTTGCAGATTTTCTTTTCCAAGTTTTCTTTTCTTTTCAATTCAGTGACAACGAGTCACAGATTTTCAGTACGTTGATCTGAAACCAGAATATGTGTCAGCTACAATAAATTTTTCCATTATCACACTGTAATGACTTACATTATTAGCATATTAAAAATTGATATAAGTAAACAATGTTGACTCAAAAGGTTTATCATAACATTTTTCATTTTCCAGGTTAATATAAGCTTACTTTAGACTCTCATTTAAGAGTTTTAAAGAAAAGTGTAATTCTTATTAAAAATTACAAAAAAGCGGTCTCATGCTTTAAATTCTAGGCAAATGCAACCCTGAAAAAAAATCTTTTTATACAACACTGATAAATATCTCAAAATAAAAATACAAATAAAAACGTGACCGTAATTAACTTCTGCAAGGTTGGTTGTCCAAATTTTGTGAATTTTTTCACAACCATAGATGATTTTGTAGTCCTTTTCCTTTTTTCTTTAATGAGGTCGAAAGCAGGCCATGGAACTACTTATTTTTAGTTCTAAGAGACCAAATACCAGCCTTACCTCTTTATGTGTATTCATTCAGCTTAAATCTTCTCAAACCGCTTTCAAGATGCTTGTGTGGGCATTTGACCACACAGCCCCTTGTGCGGGCATTTGACCACACAGCCCCACACAACAATTAGTTATTTGTGCGTCGATTTTCTCCAACCATTTGCTCATTGCTGTATTGGTGCCGCAACATTCATTTGATTAGTGCTACTCAATCGTTTCATCATCTATTTGAAGGATTCAAGATTTTTGAATTAGTATTCCTCGGCTAAAATTTTTAGCTCCTTCATTAGAGCTCAAGCTCTTTTAGTTTTAGGTGAGAAAAGCTAATCTCAAGTTCGGAGTTTGAGCTCAGCTCTAGATGATCTTAGAAGGGTGGAACTGGTTCTTTTAGGGGCACTATTTTTAAAAATCTCATTGCTTTAAGGGGCATAGAATAAGTAAATAGTATATAATTGTAAGGCAACTATGTAAAAATAAAGAGAAATTTTGAATCTGGGGTGGGCAACTGCCCACACAAACCTATATATAACTCTGCTACTGATTTGAGTCAAGCTAAAATAATATCAATCTCGAGCTCGTTAGCTCGAACACCGGTTAGGTTCTTGTTCACGAGCTTAAACAAACCAATCTCGAGCTCCAATAAAATCTATCATTGTCCCGCTCAAACTGACCTTGGAAAGCTAAACTCGAGCTCCTATTTTGAAAATGTCTTTTAACGTTACTTAGATAACCAAATCGATAGGGCATGCTGCTGATTTGGCGAACCGACCAATTTACCAAAAATCTGCTGGTTCCAATGGGCCACAAATATAACAAAAACTAGTTTTGGAATAAAAAATAATAATGAAAAAATGTATGAGAATTAATTAAATAATAAAAATGCAGAAGCATTTTTTGAAAATATTCAAGAACGAGCTTCTACAGCTCTTGAATCGACTACCACATCGAGTTGTCTTCCAACAAATAAAAAGCCAGGGAGTTCTTAATTGGTGTGGCGTGGTACTGGTTTGTTGAGAAGCACCATGCATATTTTCTCTCCTCCACGCAAACAACCAAGAGCGGAGCTAGAATTTTTTTTCAAAGG
This sequence comes from Nymphaea thermarum, assembly GCA_011799765.1. Lineage (NCBI taxonomy): Eukaryota > Viridiplantae > Streptophyta > Magnoliopsida > Nymphaeales > Nymphaeaceae > Nymphaea > Nymphaea thermarum. Next base: position 149,371 of record JAANDH010000581.1, read on the forward strand.
CGGCTAAACAGTCCTACCTTTGGATTCAGATGGAGCCAAATTAAACCTGAATCCAAACACAACTAAAAATTTTCAATATTTTCAATGTATTTTTTTTTTTCAATCAGCCGAGGTGGGGCTAAGGCCTATGGCCCCTCCCCTCCCCTGTAAACAACGTCAACGCCTTCTTAAATGTGGACCAAAAAGACATGCCATGCAGACAGCCAACCCAAGGCTCATGCAAACGTGGATCTGGTGGAAGTATCAGAACCAATTTCTTGAGAGCTCGGCCAAATTTGGGTGAGCGTGATGAAATCTCGTTACCTCTCAAACTCGTTTGATTTTTTTTTTAATTTGAAGACTTGGGGTTGTTTTGGATGTCTTGAAATAACACTCATATTATGTTTGAGTTCGCATATAGCTATGCTTTTTTTTAATACAAAAAAATCGACAACATAACAATTCAAAACAAAAACTAACCACCTACCAACCTTTTTAATATTTCCTTAAGAATGAACTCGGCGCAATTTATTACTAGAATCTGAAAACCAAATGTTTTGATCGACATTCTATCTTTACAAGACCCACGGATCTCTATGATTTAGATTTTATTGCTGGGTCACAGGTTAGTGCTAATAGAGCTATTCATAACTTGGGGGCGTACGGATATGTTCCTTTATTAACTTTGATAGTGGAATTGGATCTGAATTTGGAGTAAGAAGGAAGAGAAATAGATCGGCCAGGTGGGTTTGAGTCCGGGTCCGGATTTTATCATGCTAGACACGACGTACCGAATTCAGGGGCATTTCCGTCCATTCGCCCACTCCCGCGAAAACGGGGGCGGTGGTAAGTGGTGACATCGTTCTCGTTCCCCTCCGACGGAGGAGAAAAGAAATCGCAAATTTCCCGGGAAATGTTTTTTTGTGGACGAACGGCCGAGGATGGGTCCGAAATGACCGTTAGGCCGCTCCACCTGCCCGAAACGTCGTCTTCCGCAGCTTCGCTTTACGATGTTCGGGTGAAAACCGTTGCCTTCAATTATCTTCTTCCCCCGATTCTTTTCCTGCTCGTAAATCTTCGCGGCATATTGGTTTCTACGAGCTTCTTGCTGAGAGTGGTTTCAATTTTCCTGTACATGATTTTTGGTCGTTGAGATGAGTTCCGGCTTGTTGATGTTGCTGTACGGGAAGTAAGTGGAAAGTTTCTGATCTTTTTGTTTATGTTTCTAAACAAAAATACCAAAAAAAAAGAAAAGATGATTTTGTTGGTCTTGCTTTCCGATCAAGATGAAGATCTAGAGACGGGAGCTTCCATTTTGCTGATTTAGTTTGTCTTTTTTTCGGTATGATGTTCGAATACTTGTGCCAATATCTGATGGACCATGTTGAGAATGCGTTTTCTGCAAATTTAGTATGCAATTTTTTTTTGTTTCTTGTGATCGGAGGAACGAGAAAATCAAGATCAGAGAGTGGCTTCTGAAAAGAAAATATTCTTCCGTTTCTCAATTGCTTTTAGTAGATGGATTAGCAATTAAGCCGCTTCTTTTAGAAATCATAGCACTCCCTTGTGAAACGTTAACGAATACCTGTTAAACTCTCTGTCTCTTCCTCTGCATGCAAATGCTTGACGTAGATACATATTTTTTAGATAACTATCAATTCTAGCCGGTTTGTTCATTTCTTTCGGATTTTCCTGATGGTTGTTTTTCGATCTAGGGTTCCTCCCATCTACCAATGGATATGACAAATTGTGGTATCACTAACGAATCAAAGTCTCACCTTCGTGAAGCTTAAAACCTTGTTTAGGAAGGAGATTTTCTAACCGGAGTGTTGTCAACGATGGAAACTATTAATGGTGATGTTGGTCGGACCGTGAACAAGCCCATTGCACCCACTGCAGATGAGGAAGATGTCTTGAGCTCAGACAAGAAACTGAGGAGTCAGTCTAAGGGCTCCATGGGAAAGGCCACAGATTCTTCTTCTTCTCCCTCTTCTTCGAGTAGTGGATCTGAAAATGAATTCCAATTGGAGGCAAGTAAATCGGAAAATGCCGTAAGCCAGAAGCCTTCACATACGTCGCCTCCCGAGCACGATCAATCAGAAAAAGCCTTGACATCACCACTTGAAAAATCCAGTGAGGGGAGAAGAGATGACTTGGGAGCGCAGCCTGGATTAACACCGGAACCGATGGGCGATGAGCAGAAGAAATCGACAAAAGATGGTGTTCTTGATGGTCTACCAATGGAACCGCCGCCGGTCCAGGCGATGGCAGAGACGGACGATGGTGACATGTATCGAATCCCATCCTCTGTTTTCGCAAGGACAAAATCTCATGCACCCATGGAATGGAGCATGGCATCCAATGAGTCGCTATTCAGTATAGGGGGTTCAAGTTTCTCGAGGGACCATGTGTTTCTGCTAGAGAAGTCTGGTGAGCTTGACATGTTCACCTTGAATGCTCTGCAGAATTGTTCAATTCCGACAACGGCGGGTTCAAATAATGCGGGGATGATGGGGTTGGAGGAGCCAAAGCCAGTTAATGTTGATGCAAATGATAGTACACGTGATGGAGGAAAAACGCAGAAGCAAGTGACTATTGCAGGAGAAATGCATGTTGCTGATCCTGGTGGTGAAGAAGAAAACTTACCTGTCTCTTCAGCTGCTCCTCAGTCACCAAGTCCTAGACCTTCTTACTGTAGCAGTGCAAGCGCAAAATCTTTCACCTTCCCCATGTATGCTCTCTCTCTCTCTCTCTCTCTCTCTTTTTGTGGGAAGTGTCGCGAGTTGGATGTGTCTTCCCTTTCTTGATAAAAATGGACTATGAGCAGGATGGAACCTTCGGATTTTCGATCTGTTGAATGCTCATTCATCTTCATCTCGAGTAATAAAAGCTCAAGCCGACCCTGGCTTGATCATACTGATGGCAGTGATCTCACTCTTTTATTTTTAATTTGCAGATTAACAGCGGAAGAAAAGAGTGGCTCTGTGAAGGTGGAACCAGATCCTCCCCAACAGCCTATTCCTATCGAACAAGCAAGCTGGTTTTCTTGTATATACTGTTGCCCACGCTGCTGTTGACAGAAAACACACTCACTTGTGTTCCCATGAGATTTTATGTCTATGAGCCCTGTGAGAATATGCCCATCGATTTTGCTTGATTCAGGTTGCTGCTGCAATTGAACTGAAAAGGAAAATTTCGAAATGGGTCTTCGTGGCTATTCATGCTGCCATAGCTCATTTAGGTAGTGTTTCAATTGGTCTGATGTTTCTCTTTGGCATATCCAATAGGAAGAACCAGAAGTTTCCACGGCCATCTTTTGTTGCTTATGCTTTTGAAGTTTGAACTTCGTTATAGTTACATGTGCGAGTGGAATAGCACCGTTTTTCTATTTCTAGGGGCATAAATATTGGTACCATCTTTTCTTGTTTTCATCTTTATATACTGATGAAAATAGGGAAAGTAATTTTTCAGAGATAAAGCAAATGGATGTGGCTGGGAAAGATGAAGATCTAATTATCATTGTCTGCTCCGTGATTATCATTTCCTTTTTTCTGGAAAATACTATTACAGCGTGGTTGATAATTGATAAAACCTCAAACCTTTTCTCCTTTTCTCTTGCTTAAAATTTCTCCAGGATTTTAACTGCAGGCCAGGACACTGTTCTTCGAGTATTCTACATGCACTGCAAAAATGTGACGGTCACGACGAGCCATCCGGTCTTCTCTAATGATGGATGATGGTTTTAGAGATGCTATGTTACATTTTATATAATGAAAATAGATAAACTTCAGAAGTGATTTTGAAATGAAAAATCATATAAATCTTTTGAAGAGGAGCCAGTTCATGTTCGGGTCATGATTCGTCTGTGCGACCCTTCATGTCAAGGAGCCAAGTATGTGGGAAGTGAGAGGATCGCACAGAAGGGTTCCACTTCAAACTTGGAAACTGCTTTTTTCTCATTTGAAATCTCATTTTTCTCCATCTCCCATCTAATCGAAATCAGACCATACCATTCACCCTGAGCTACAGATGCGCATGATTATGGTTCTTCTGGCCTCACGTATACTCTGCAATCTTTTACATGTATTAGTGTATTAATGGTAGTAGCTTGACAAGAAATCGAATGGACTAAAACCGCTGAGTGACCTCATGGACTTATCAAACTATGGATCCTAGGTTAACCTAAGATCTACACTTAAGATCTTTACTTTATTTTTTTGCATTGAGAAAGGTAGGATTTAAGATAGGAGGAGTGAGAGTCTGATCTTAAATCTACAATTCTCAAATCATGAAGATCTTAAATCTGATGCTATCAAACGCCCATTTAAGGTTTAAACAGTATTGTTCCTGATGATGATATGAGCACCACATTGGTTCTGCCAACTGATACTGCACATGGGCCAACTTATTCCTTTTCCTATTTTAAAATTAACTTAAAATGCTTTTCCTAAGCTAACTACAATTTTAAGCGCAATTCCTTAGCAAGGTGGAGGAACTCCTTTTTGACAGCATCCAACCAGCGAAAGAATGTAGCTGTTTTTGAGTACTTTCTTCCTTTTCATGAAAGACTCTGTAATTGGTGGACTTTATACCTGATGAAACCCACGCTACACGTACTCTGTGTTTATCTGTAAAGAAGGAAGTACCAGCTATACTCGGCCAGCGACCAGCGCAACCAAATCCCTCAGGGCTACCATTTAACTTTGATATTAATGGTTTTTCAGAAGAAAGAAAGAGAAGAGAAAGCTTGGTGCAATACTTGGGAGGTGGCGTGCGTATCTCTACAATATTATGTGTGGTCTCGACTAGAAAACCATATCTTCTAGTTAGGATTGCGATCCAAAAAAGTTGGGAAGGTATGGTCCAGTAGAAGTAGCCATGCACCTTCCCCTTTTTTTCCAAGAAAAAATAAAATTTTCTGGGCAGATCTTTGCCCTGAAGCAACCACAAGGCAAGCGTGTTGAATGGTAGGTAGTAAAGGATGTCAAGGCCTCATTGTGAATCAGATCTCCTAGATTGAGCCTTCTCGTTCCTGAGTAATGGCATTCAATTCCAAGTGATCTTCAGTATCAATAACCAGCCCTTGCATGCATGTATTTAAACCAGGGTTTTCCTTTAACAACAGGTTCATTTCTTTTGGTGGTAGAAGTAGTCTATGACTGCTACGTCAATGGATGTACTCGTTAACTAGAGTGTCGTGCTTGCTACCATTTACATTACAGAATCATAATGCACATAGGAATCTAACTGCTGATATGACTTTCATCGGACTAACTGCCAACAATTTATGCGAAGCCCCTGGAGGCACCTTCAAACCTTCTTTTGCCATTGGAAAAGGACAAGACGTTGGTTACAGATATGGTAAAGGCGACCTTGTCAGCAGATTGTTAGGACACCACACGGAGATCGTCTATTTAAGGGTGAAGTTTTCAGAAGAAAACGAACGTGTTCGATTTGTCCCTTTTATATTATCGACAAAGAGCCCGCGGGTCCGATTCAGCGGGAAAGGAGTACTCTTTCAATTTGCTCAATTCCATGGCGCCTGCGTTCTCTGCTCCTTCCTTGGTCATCTTCTCTTCTTGTTTTGTATATTTATAAGCTACTTATTAGGAAGAAAATGAACAAAACTTTTGAGAATTTTGTCCGTTATGTGCTTTCCTTCCTTTTAACCAAGCACGCAGAAGCATGTGTAAATACACAAATAGTGCATGCAACATACACACACATTCGCTGCCTAGCTCTTTATTGCTACTGCCCTGTCTGGATGGAAAGAAAGTAAGGAAAATAAATGGAAGGAAAAGAAATGATAGGAAAGGAAATGGAGGGAGAAATGAAAGGAAAGAAAATAGAAGGAAAAGATGTCACATGCCTTTTGTTTCCATCACAACCTCTCCAATTTTGGAGGAGGGATTAAATTTACATTTTATCTTTCCTTTCTTTTCCCTCCCCCTCCTTCCATTTCTTTCCCTTGCATTTAAACAAGTTTGTTTGTTTTTCTTTTCTTTTCATCTCTCTTAATTAGTCAACCAAATACATGAATGACTGCCTTTTTTCTCCTATTCTCTTCGTTTCTCTGCATCTAAACAAGCATTAGTTCAACTGAATATGTATTTTCACAAAGAAGGTTTTTAATGTTCTATTGTCACTGATTGTGTTTTTTTGGAACAAAAAACCTATATTTAGGTTAAAAATGATTAAAATGAAAAACACTTGGAAAAGGCATTTATTTTTCAAAATAATGTTAAAATGAATTTAGCATTTTTTTCACCATTTTTGTCTTAAGCTAATTTACCTCCATTTCTATCTTTATTTGGAACCTTGAATGCTTCTTCGTATGTCAATCCTCGAACCGCTAATGCCTGTTGTACCGTCTCATATTTGATATCACCATAAGTGCAACAAGGCATTTCTATTATTACTAAAACATCATGTTAATCATTTATCTAGTTAATCGATTATATTTTCTTATGAGTATATCATTTATTTTATTTCTACCTAATTTTTAGGATTTTTTTAAATTATCGAGGCTTTTTAAAAAGTTTTGTAAAACAACAATTTTACCAAAAAAAACCCCATCATTTGAAACTGGACAACCAAATCCGTGAAAAAGTTATGATCATTTGACCACTAAAGACTGCACGATATAGGGCTCACAGGAAAGTAATATCAACGGAAATAATACATTTTGAAGAGTTTGTACTAATTGTGGTTACTTGGATGCAATTTGCTGACAAAATTATATATTCAACAGATGGCAGAGGAGGAATGGAGATTCGAAGCGGAGGTTGCTGAAGTAGAGAAATGGTGGAACTCAGAAAGGTTCCGGCTAACTCGTCGTCCATATAGCTCAAAGCAGGTGGTGTCTCTTAGAGGCAGCCTAAAACAGAGCTACCCATCAAACGACCTAGCAAAGAAGCTGTGGAGGATCCTCAAGACCCACCATGAAAGCAGAACTGCTTCAAGTACCTTTGGTGCACTGGACCCAGTCCAAGTAACCATGATGGCCAAGTATTTAGACACTGTTTACGTCTCAGGGTGGCAATGCTCTTCCACCCATACTACAAGCAACGAACCAGGGCCTGATTTGGCTGACTACCCATACGATACAGTCCCTAACAAAGTAGAACATCTCTTCTTTGCTCAGCAATTTCATGACAGGAAACAGAGGGAAGCTAGGTTGAACATGAGCAAGGAAGAGAGACAGAAAACACCATTCATAGATTATTTGAAACCCATAATTGCAGATGGTGATACAGGTTTTGGAGGCGTAACTGCAACTATGAAACTTTGCAAGCTGTTTGTTGAACGCGGAGCTGCCGGCGTCCACATTGAGGATCAATCTTCTGCAACCAAAAAATGTGGTCATATGGCCGGAAAAGTTCTGGTTCCAACAAGCGAGCACATTAATAGGCTTGTAGCTGCGAGGCTACAGTTTGATATTATGGGTGCAGAGACCGTTCTGATAGCTAGAACTGATGCAGTGGCTGCGAACTTAATCCAGACCAATATAGACACTAGAGACCATCAATTCATACTGGGAGCCACAAATCCCAATTTTAGGAGGAAAAGCCTGAGAGACGTGTTAGCAAGAGCTGCAGATGAAGGTAAGTCCGGGGAAGAGATGCAAGCCGTAGAGGATGAGTGGTTAACAATGGCGGAATTGAAAACCTTCTTCGACTGTGTCAAGGATGCAATCAGTCGGTTGAATTTACCAGAGACAGAAAAGATAAGTAAAACAAATGAGTGGATAAGGCTATCAGATTATTCTAGGTGCTTGTCCAATTATGAAGCTAGAGAAATAGCAGAGAGACTTGGTGTGGCAAATACATTTTGGGATTGGGATTTGCCTAGAACTAGAGAAGGGTTCTATAGATTCAAAGGTTCTGTATTTGCCGCCGTAACACGAGCATGGGCTTTTGCTCCCCATGCAGACCTAATATGGATGGAGACATCAAGTCCTAATGTCCAAGAGTGTACTGAATTTGCACAAGGGGTGAAATCTCGTTACCCCGAGACCATGCTAGCCTATAACTTGTCACCATCTTTTAACTGGGATGCATCAGGAATGAGTGACGAAGAAATGAAAGACTTCATTCCAAAGATTGCTAGATTGGGTTTCTGCTGGCAATTCATCACACTGGCAGGATTTCATGCAGATGCATTGGTGACTCATACCTTTGCAAGTGACTTTGCAAAGAGAGGGATGCTAGCCTATGTGGAGAAGATACAGAGGCAGGAAAGAGCAAATGGGGTTGACGTACTCCAACATCAGAAATGGTCAGGTGCAAATTATTATGATACTGTGCTAAAGACAGTGCAGGGCGGCATTTCTTCTACCGCTGCCATGGCGAAAGGTACAGTCACCATTTGCCGCTTCTGTTTTTTCCCCCTCAAGTATGTTTGTTCTGACAATTTGATCTTTGATTGGTCTGTACTTACACTTGGTACATCTGCAGGAGTTACTGAAGAACAGTTCAAGGAAGCACCGAGGGAAAGAGATTTGGAGATGACTGAAGGCAGTGCTGGTGTTATTGTCCATTCAAGAATGTAGGAACGAATCCATGTTTCTGTTCCAGTGTGCAATAAATAAGCTTTCCTTTTCTTTGTTGTAACCTGAGGACAAGTAATTTTCACTACTTCAAATAATGAAAATCTTTACTTGCATTCATTATGCCAAGAGGTCAGGAAAACTTGCCATTACATGTCATCTGAAGGTTCACTGTGCTGCTGATTAAATGTGTGTCGCAAGCATGTGCATGTGTGCGAGAGAGAATGAGAGAGATGAAGTGCAGTTTTTGCACTTACAACATGACTGTGTCCAGGATATGAAAATCGCATTGCGGTGGTGTAAAACCATGTCGCTATTAGCCAGTGCCTTGACCCTAGGCCTGTGCCTGGAAATCAACTTCAGTTAACAACACAAGGCTAAGCACTAATGATCTAACAGAAATTTGCCCATGCTTCAATTCACTTGTGCATGTTTAGAAAAATAAATTGCCTATCCTGTCAAGCCATTGGTCTTGCTTCACTTGTCTCTATTTTCTATATGGGTTCAGGCTTACTATAGCATTATGGCATGCATTTAAAAGCGTGCAACTTTTGTCACTTGCCTAGTTATGAAGAACTTGCAACAGCAAGGCATACTAAAGTTGCAAGACTAATTTTTCGGGCAGGACAATTTAATCCAACAACTTTTTTTATTCAATATATCATGTGGCTCTGTGCCTTGCAGAAACTTAACCAGGTGATTTGGTTACGAAATGTGAGCTACAAGATAATGTGACTCCGTACCTCATAGATATTGAAAGAAATTATAAATGCAAGCTGCAGTACTATAAAGCTATAGATATTGATAGGAAAACATAAATTGATTCCATCATACTAAAATTTGTACGGATACTATACAAGTTCTGAACGTAGGCAGAAGCTGCATTTCTTTTTAAATTAAATTGATGCCTTAGGCAGTCAACAAATACAAGCTGCTTTAAGTTGGAGCGGTAAAAGATAGCTTCCATTGTTCCATTTATAGCTTCTGCATTGCTCATCCCAGTGGTGCTTGAGCTTGATCAAGGTTCTTCATTGGCATCAGAAATCCTGGGGTTCTCAAAACGAGAAGAATAGTGCTCACTAGTTTCACTTGCCTCGGGAACATACTCCTGTTGTGCTATGTAATAGAGAGCAGTAACCACATCACTGATCAGAGGACGAGCACTGGCTTCCTCTTGGAGACACATGGCAGCAACAGCAACTGCTTGATGGAGACCCTTGATTGGAAATCTTCCTTGTAGCAGGGGATCAACAATTTGAGCATACATTTTCCTCTCTTTAAAATACGGTTGGGCCTTCACATTCATTAGTTGAAGTCATGATATGAACAAGGGGTGAAGAAAGAAAAATAAAGCCAAATCCTTGCCACCTGCAACATCGTGGAACACAGTGATTGGAAGAGGGAAACATACCCAAGTAACAAGATTCTGCTCCTTTGGTGGTCTTGAATTGTCAATGGCTCTCCGTCCTGTGATTATCTCAAGAAGCACAACACCGAAGCTGTAAACATCAGATTTGTTTGTCAACTGCCCAGTCCTTGCATACTCTGGCGCACAGTAGCCATATGTTCCCATCACCCTTGTTGAGACATGACTATTCTCACCAATTGGACCAAGTTTAGCTAATCCAAAGTCAGAGAGTTTTGGATGATAATTTTCATCCAGTAAAATATTCGATGCTTTAAAGTCGCGATAGATTACTGGAGGATTAGCCTGGTCATGCAAATACTCCAAGCCCTTGGCAGCGCCCTCTGCTATTCTCATCCGTATGCTCCAGTCTATAGGTTCCTTATCTGGTGGAACATCTGCATTACGAATTTGAGCTTCCTAATTATATAGTTATAAAGTTGTACCACTCATCTTATGTTGAAGGCCACTTGAAATATATGAAAGGAAGATAGTATGTGAAGGCAGCCTAAGAAATAATCTCGGGACTTGGGTGACAACATGATCTGGCTGAGTGAAGTTTTAACAGGCTCTCTCAGCAAAGCAAGGGCCAAAAGGAACAGAAGACTTGGTGCTTACTGAAAAGATGATCCTCCAAAGAACGAAATGGCATGTATTCATATACCAGAAGCCTTTGATTTCCATCTGAACAATATCCTATAAGTTTGACAAGATTTGGATGGTGAAGCATGCTAAGCATCAGAACTTCAACGAGGAATTCTCTGTTTCCTTGCAATCCATTCCTATCGAGTTGCTTCACAGCCACATCCTGTAAAACAAAGAATATCCATTATGAGACTGCAGTTTTCGACTAGAAATTTACCAAAGGCAACCTAACTGATTGGACTGAAATGTGGCTGAACTAGCCACAGTGATGAGCCGGAGGTTCACATCTTAGCTAGCGAGCGAATGAAAGACAAAGGGAGAGAGAAAGAGAGAACTTACTTGACCAGTGGTCTGAAGATACCCTTTGTAGACTCTTCCAAATCCGCCTTCACCAAGAAGACAGTCAGACCTGAAGTTTTTAGTTGCTGCTGCTAACTCACGGAATGTGAACGTAGTTGCAGCAACTTGTTCTTTTCCGATTCTGAGTACCTCGTCTGTGAGACCCTTCTCTGCAGCACCGCCTGGATCGTTTAGAACATTTGAAATTATACATCATCCGGGCTGCATATAACTATTTTTTCACCTCATGAGTCGAGTAACTTAACTATAAAACGAAAAATTATGTCTACATCGAATTTTCCTCAAGCTGTATCTCTTTATTTAGCTTTAGAACATAAAGACAACGAATCCATGAAACCCAGACCGAAACTATGAAGTTCAGAACCAGCTGACAAGAGGGCAAGAATATGTAAAAGTGTGACCGTCAATTTTCATATCCACATCGCTCTCATTTAGCAAAAGATACACGACCATTGCAAACGAGTTAGCCTAAGGTAACTTTAAAAGATGTGGGCATCATGTTTTTTTCATGTAACTGGAACTATGAATGCCATTTCTACACTCTATTTACTGAAAAGTATATAAGCACCTTTTATGTGGCTTGGGATTGGTGAAGCCATGAGAGCTGGAGTTTACCATATTTTTTATGTTCTGACCGCAAATGGAAAAACCACCGGCTCGTATTGCACAAAAGACCATAAAATCAAGATATTTTGTTAACTTGGTTTCATATAAGTCAAGATTACAGTGGGTTAGCAAGCATAAATGCATCTGCATGTTTCGGATTTTTTTTCTAAATGTTTATAGCAGACCGTCTAGTATGGTATTAGGAAATAAGTCTACATACACACGAAAGTAAGTAAATGCATAAGGAAGGTAGCATTCGGAAGCAAATGACTCACCATATCTGGTATGAGTATTCTTCACTAACGTGGCAACTGAAACCACTTGATTTCGTCGCCCTTTCTTCGATGATTTTCCATGGCCATGTCTCAGGCTCAAACATGGGAAGCAGTTCATGTGTTCTCCCCTTCTCATGGCTTCACAAACTACAAGTCTCGATCCCTCCTTATTTGTTTAGAAGACCAACCGAGGCCTATCTCCTCAGCAACAATTCATCATAGATCAAGGTGGCTCTGCTACAGACAATAAAACTGGTTTTCTACAAAATGAAAGAGAAACTTAGAGAACGAAACTTGGTTTGTCACCATCTCGAGTCTAGAAACTGTTCGTTCTGTCCAGTTGGGCGTGTGGATTTTCCCAGCATAGATTTTGGGAAAGAATGGACGAAGAAATTACACAGGACGGGAACTATGAGAAACAGACACACGCACACACACACACAGAGAGATAGGGAGAGAAAAAGGGAGGGGGCGGAGAGAGAGAGAGAGAGAGAGCAATTCTACAATAAGGGACAAACAAGTGCTTGAAAAGATCCAGAAGAGGAGTTGACAGGAGAGAATGGGTTGGAAAGCCCAACTCAGAGGAAAGAAAGGGAGCGTTTGGCTAGTGACAGGAAGAGAGTTACCAGCCGTTTAGTTCCGCTGGACCCTCCGATACACAGAAACACAGACTCCCATTTGGAGATCTTGACAAGAAGAATTTGTTCGGAGTTCTGGGTGTTCTTGGTAGGCCATGAGAGAGAGAGAAAAGAGAGAAGGCGTCTCTTAACGAGCAGAATTTGAATTGTAACCAACATCATGTAACGGCCACGCGGTTCGTTTGTGGAAGGACTAAACTAAGCCTTTGCATTGACGGTGAGGTGGCCTGCTCATCGTTCTTGCTGTGCTGTGCCCTTAATTGGGCATTCAGCTGCCTGGATCTTCCTATCACCCTGCTGGCTCCTCACTGTCAGTGCTCCATTAGCAGGTACTAAGAGCACAAGATGTAAGAGCTGCCAAATTAAGACCTTTTAATCAATCTCAAATTCTATCACTTGTGCTCCCTGAGTTTCGTCATTATCTCTTTTTGTAAGGCTTGGTAAGAAAACAAATGTAACAACTGCCAACTTAAGACCTTGAATCACGTCCAAATATATATTTTTCTTGGTTCCAGTTATCTCATGGAAGTAATTCGATTTGAATACGATATACTCTTACCGATATCTTTTTTTTTTAATATTTATATATTTGAATTCGAATAGAAACAAAAAAAAAAAAGTTATATTTGATAATCTGAATCCAATCTTAATTCGATTTTTACATTTATATAAACCCAAATCAGAATTTAGAACTAAATCCGGGTGATTTTTAAAATGAAAAAACATTGATTATAGAATGTTTATTTAAAATTAAATCCAATCACACATATATATGTATATCTAAATCCGATCAGATATCACTTATTGAATTACTGTGAAAGGCGTGTCTTGTGCGTCGAGGCCTTGACCAGGTTTTACAAGTTAAACCAACCTGTTAAGGTGTCAAAAGCTCTTGCTGGGAGCAGATATGACTTGTCCCAAAGGTCATCTTTCTCACACCTCAGAGCTCATTCTGATATTGTTTCAATCAAAGTGCAGAATTTGAATAGGTTTGTCGCACCACAAATGAAAAAACGAATAAAACTTGAAAAAACATGAATAATACGTGTTTTTCACTTTTTTTTCATTTTCATGCTTTTTGTTCCAAAAAAACAATTTTTTCTTTTTTTGCTGACTTATTTTTGATGTTTTTTTCGTGCTATTTTTAAAATAAGACCCTTGAGGCAATGACTTTAAATTAAAGATTTCAGTAAATATTAGAAAAAGATATCCACAAATCATTTAGGCAAAAAATTTTCTTTAGGGGAATTGACTATAATGAATCTAACCATGTTATTTTACATAAAAGAACGCACATATGAGTCTCGGGCGAGCGCCAAGAGTAGTTTTATAAACGTAAGGAATAATGGGGACTTCTTCAGTATGACTTAGTCTAATCCTAAACTTGGCCTTCTCCATTTGCTTCAGTGAAGGCTAAAACTCTTATTTTTTTTTCAAAAGCAAAGCTCGGCTCTAGAAGGATTCGATTATTTTTTCAATGACTTTTCAAATGTCATGCAACATGAAAATGTTAGAATGAAATGATATCAAACGTGCTTTAAGAAAGGAACGGCCCTTAATGCACAATCCTTTCAGGAGTTTAACAACCCACCATTGGCAAGACTCGAAGGGGTCGTAGATTGGGTCCGGACTTGGGTAGGAAACGAGACATTTATTATATAGAGTGTTGTGATCCCATTGTTTACTGTCTAAGAAAGTCGCACCAACAACAATGAAACAGATGATGATGTGCCTTCTACATACCTTCGCGTCCAACCAGCTATGCTTCACCACTTAAGGTTACACACAACCCTTCATGGTTGCAATCCCAACCCAAGGTTCATTTCGCTTACTTTGTTTTCTTTTTGACATGATACTCCTCTTGTCACAATCTCACTTTCTTCGGCCCATGCGGCCCGGCGGTCGCTTGTCCGCCATAAGCCTAAAGGAGCAAACGGGTGTGCGGATAACTTGAAAATAACGAGTGCGTGCGAAAATCAAAGATCACAAGGAAATGAATGGATGCTTTTGCAATGGGTATAGATTGCATTCATCACGAGAGTAAAGAGGTTTGAAAAGAAAGCACAACATTACTGGCATAGGATGGCCGAGGCCTCTTACAATGATTCAAATGTCGACTATCCCAAACACAGAATCTCCAACATGCACTAAGGTTGGTGGGAGAGTAGGAGAGTTCTCCGTTGCAAATAAACAAAAACATAAACCAAAGACATTATAAGCAAAAATGAAAGTAAGCAAAACATATTCAAACACAAAAGAACACCTCTTGCTATTAATTAAATTTCAAACTTTCCTCCCCACAGTTAGATTTTCAAAATTTTATTCTTTACTTTTTCCCGACGATGGAAAATCCATGCCTGGTTCTCCTTTTCTGAAAGAACTCATCAACGATTCAAGTCGAACCACCTAGGTTCAGACATCAAGTATTAGATTTGGATTTGGATTTAGCCACCTAACCCACATACTGAGTCCGGGTCCGTGCCCCACTGGGAGATCCCGTTACATGGATCCAGCTTTAGTCCTAATCGGATCTTAGCGACTCATCGACACCTATGGCATGGTTTGGAGAAAATAAATAGTTAAGAGAAAAGCAGTTGTCGTCTCAACTGGTATTGATATCCAAAGTTTTTGTGTCAGGAAACATTTCGATCTGTTAGCTTTTTCTTTTTCACTTTTCCTTTGTAGTCAGATAAATTGGCGTAGATTTACTTTGGCTTTTGATCCTATAGAAAAGATGTATACATGCTTCCGTGTTTGGACATTCAGTTTTAAAGATTAACTACCAAGAAAATCTTGTTCTTGAGGCTTGAGAAAGAAATAGGGACAATGAAGAAGAACGAAAGAACAGTGGGATTGACGTGAGCTAAACTTTCTGCAACTGAAACAAAGCTTCTGATTTCAAGCTTGGCTTATTTCCACGGCAAGTGAGTCAACCCCAAGTTCATGAAGAAATTAAGCTAAGACGGGCTAACTCACGTCATCCCATTTTCAATTATTACAAATTAAACAGCAACTTTGTAACACGAAAATTTTGCCAGTAAAATATTCGATAATCTTCACGAAAACCACTTGCACTAAAGTATGTTTTACACTAAATTAATGATCATAAACAAGTTGGCATGTTGATATTTTTTTTCAAAATTAATAATTTTTAGCAAGAATTTAAATGGTCTAATTAAGTTGAGTTGTACCATCCTCTCGAAAACAAGTTAGGATGTTGGTATTTTGTCGATTAGAGCAAAGGCATTTGTCTGTGATAAGTATGTAATATATGTTTGATGCATGCTCTTAACGAGGTAATCGAGCTCTCATGGGTCGAGCACATAAAATTTCAGCCGACTAATTCCGGCTGAGCGTAAGCTAATCCTACCTTTCGAGTAAAGGTTGAAGCCTCTCCCAGGTCCAGGGCTGCTTTGGATGTCTCGGAGTGATATCCCTACTTCAACTTGCACATCACCGATCTTAAGCATCGACTAAAACTCAACTCGTTTAACAAACAAGTCGAGCTCTGCCAGATCGCAGATCTTGAGTTGCTCCACTATAATTGTGCAGCCCTACCCCTAGTACAAACCCAAAATGCAAAATGAATTTGGCCTTCTAGGGAACTTAAACTTATGAACGTAACTAATTACCACATATCAAAATAATTGGGTATTACCCAATCAGACTTGGATTTGGTTTCGTATTTGGACATGCAGGAGCTCAAACTTGAGTTCTAGTTTTACATGAAGTTGGAATAGGATCCACTGAAACGTGATTTTTTTTATCAGATTTCATCAATTCAATAAAATGTAAACCGAATCACAACCTGATTGCAATCGTTTTCATATTTTTGTTCTTCCACCCAGCACACTGAATTCAAGTCAATAACAGAAAATACCTCGAACACATACAATTGAAAGGAAAAAGTTGTATAAATAAAGAATTCAACAAACCCAGGAAGGAAGGTATGCATATGCTTTTAGTTGAAAAGCAAGTTATTCGGGAGGATGTATTGAAAAAGCAGATGCTAAAGCACCAGTGCCACACTCATAAAGTTCCCGTATGTTTGGCAAGGTATCCTCACCTTCTTGAAGGGTAGAACAAGGAATATAGAATAGTTATGTCACACACCCAATTGAAAATGCTATAAGAAGGCTCACCTGCAAAGTCCTTCACTCAGCTCCTATCAGTCCTCCTCCTCCTCAAGCTTCCAACTTTCCCCTCATCTCTTGGCCCTTTTGCCCATCCTTGTCGCCGAATTCCTCGTTCTGTTCATAGATCAGAATCATGTCTCTGACATTTAAGAGAGCAAGACATGCAGCTTTTCTTCTCGGTTTATTGTTGGTCCGATTGAATGAAGCGACTGCGACGGTATTCCAGGTTGGGGGCTCAGAAGGATGGACTGTCCCCAAGGATCCCTCGACGCAGCCCTACAACCAGTGGGCAGAGAAGAACAGATTCCAGATAGGCGATTCTCTGCGTGAGTCGATGCTTCCATTTGCTTTAGATTTGATTATTTCATTTAACTCTGCTTATCTCTGGATTTCCTATATTCAATTCCATCGTCATTTATCTTGGTTAAATAAGTATAAACAGAAATGAAAGTGGAACAGTACCTTGTAGCAGAGTTATCAGATAACCTTCTCCCCTTTGTCAGGGTGAGGAAGGTAGAATATTCTTCAGATACGGAGATGGCAAGATTAGCTACTAGGTCTTTTATTTAACTTTATAATATCAGAATTGACATCTGAATTAAAGTAAAAGCTTGCTTGGTTATTGCAACAAAATGGATATGTACAAGGGAAGGAAGATTGGCCCAACCCTTCACCAAAAAATTGAAATCAAACATAGTCACCAAACTATGTCTATACATTAAAGTCAACAAAAAATTCATATGTCTATACATTAAAGCCAACAAAAAAGTCATGGGGCTCATGGGCATGTTCCATGATCAGATCTGACGACCTAAATAAACTGTCACTGAAATTCTCACCTGAAATTGGCTAAAACACCTAGTCCAACCAGCATTCGTCCTTCTCCCTTCCAACGACTGTGTAGCTTGTTAGAAATTGAGTTTGTTATGATATTGTTGGGCATCTGGTTCAAGGTGACCATAGCAACAGGAATCAACCATCTAAAAAAGATGGCAATGGTCCAATGGATGAAGGACTACTGTTGTTGGTCGCTGTGGAACTCAAAGCTAGAGATTACTCGAGAACTCATATTCTTGGTCTGCGTGCAGTGTTTGTCTACAAAGCAGGCAGCGACTCTGTGCTTCAAGTAAGCAAGGATGACTACACCAACTGCAACACAGCAGCACCAATCGCCTCGTTCACTGATGGTCGCACCACGTTCACCTTCAACCAGTCGGGCCCTTACTACTTCATCAGTGGAGTCGAGGACAACTGCAAGAACAAGGAGAAGCTCGTGGTCATAGTGTTGGCTGACAGAACCAAGAAACCCTCCACTCAACCACCAGTCTCGCCTCCTGCTGCATCGCCTCCTGCTACTTCACCTCCTGTTGAGTCACCTCCTGCTCCTTCAGGTGCTGGTGCTCCTGCCCCTGAAGCTAGCAGCCCTCCAGCTTCGCCGCCAACTGTGGAAGTGCCTCCTTCTGGCAATGGCGTCTCTTCTATCAAAAAAAGCAGCAAACTGGCGGCAATTCTCCCTGTCTTTTTGGGCCCTCTCATTCTTAGTGTTATGTGAGAGTGTGGGAGGTTGTGATCGGAGTCCTGGAATCCTTTCATTCTTATTGTCAGTTTTTGCTTCTTTGTGATGGATGATGGTTGAGCCTTGTGTCTGTATGATTCTTTGATCTCGTGCCATTTATATCTGGTTTGATCTTTTTCCTTTTTGAATGTCTATTCCTCTTCCTAGCGGGATTGCCGATGTAATATACTATACAGATTCACTGATTGATTGTACTTAAATTGTTCAATAAAATGTAAGACCGTCTTTTGTTATATTAATTCGGCCCACTTCTTTTCGCGGACAGTTTTCCCGAAACATGGAAACTTCTCACAAACAATCCAAGTTTTCTTCTTTACTTTTTCTTTCTGCAGAAAACGAAGATCCACTAATACCTATAACTTCATCCTCAACAGTGTAAAACTCGATCTGAAGGCACCTTCGACCTCGTGAACTGTTTAGAGCCAGCGACTTTAGCAGATTACTGCCAAGTGCAGCAAGAGGTTGCAATGAAGTTTGAATCCGTGACAAGCCAGCTACCAGACAGGACCCCCTTTCTAGGTACAGCAATCCTTTGGTTCTTCTGGCTATGAGTTCTGCAGGAGTTTCACCCTTTCTCGGGCCAGAATCGGAGTACCTTGATAAGGTAGTACCTCTTGTGCCTCAAACAGCAAAATTCAAGTTTCCCAAATCCATGCCATTTACTATAGGTTATAAAGAACTGGCCTGCTTTCCCAAGCAGAGTCAGCCCAACTCATAGTAAATGAAAATGATGCATGAAACAAAGTAGAGAAGCAAATGTTCAGAAAATCTTTATATAGCACAAGATTTGATTCAGAGAAGCAACATGAAGAGAAAGAAAAACCAGGTAAGAAGCTACTTTTGAAAAAGGAAGAAGGATTTTCTGGTACCTATGTTCTATCATGCTTCAAAGGGCATAGCATAGCCGGTCAACTGACGGGCTTGTAAAAGTTCAATTGTCAATTCAATTCTTGTAAGCATTATGCTCCTGAGTTAATAAGGTGAAACACAGTACCGAGCTGAAAGTACACTATCTCCACTTTAAACCCTAAGACAGCCCAGAACCCTGTGGGAAGCTCACTCAGGGTGGGCATGCTTTACCTGAACTAGGGTCTACCATTAGAAACCTAACCCACAAAGTCGTGCCATGCCTAGCATCTCCCTTGACAAAAACAAGTCTCAAATCCAGTTCGCTTGACCATCTGATGCTGATTTGCTTGCAGCCTTGCTGAGGGAGTTATTCAACCAATCTTCCCTAGTGCTTAAATATATCCGATCAATCATGAGCTGGGCAGTAATTTTGAAGCTTGTAATGTGAAAGCTAGAGAGTAATATAAACTATGGGTGTCCATCAAACCAGGTACCCGATGGACAGTCAAATGCCAGGCCCGTGATCAGCAGAGCCTGGGCCAGCTATCCAACTATTTGACTGGCTCAAAGCACACCTTTAAACTCTAGCTCTCCACTTTTTTCTTGTTTTGTTTATCTTTTCCTGTCAGTCGGAATGCAGATTCTTCCTCAACGAGACACCCTCTCTCGAGAACCGTGCTAACATGTACAAATTTCTTTTCTTGGTATCTTTGCAAAGTGCAACCCCTCAATGGGTTTCACCAACGTCTCTAACGACCATCATACAAGGCAAAGCAGGCCTTGGGCCGTGAATTTTAACGGTCAGGCCCGACTCTTTAGCTTATCAAGCCGGGCCCTGGCTGCGAGCAAAGGCTTCGGGCCTCCCGATTGAATCCCGAGGAGTACAGAAATAATAAGCTCCAAAAGAAAGATCAATTTTTTCACGGCAATGCTTACCACAAAAATATTTTTATGTAAGCTCTGATAAATTTAACACAGGAAGCTGTACCATGTCCTTATCATCATCTTGCTTAAACTCAGTTTTACTAGAAAGGCTTATATCGACCAAAGAGGCCCTTTCATCTGACACAATTTAAAGGGCCCATACGGTAGTTGATTATATTGGAGGTGCGGCATTTGCTTCCTGCTATATCCTCAATGCTTCAGTTCGATTTCATAAAACAAGTGACATTCGACGGGGCCACCTTTCAAGCCTGACTTTAAATCTGTTAGGGAAGCAATCAAACGTACTTCAGAAAAAAATTGATCAATTTGCATGGACCAAGCTAGCGCGGTTTCACCATTTGCTATTATTTGCAAAGTACAACAATGGTGGTTTAGACATCTTTTCTACAATCGTAAATCAATAATGAAACTGAAACAAAATTAACTTTCTGATCATCTGATGGCGCCAAAGTGGCCTATCACTATTACATTCTCAGGTTACATAAGGGAAAGAATGAACAATATAGAGCACCTAAAAATTTCAGAGGCCTATGCGGAAGGTGTAATTGAGCAAAATTGGCACCTCTTTGAGCAACAGAGTTCCTATCACATGTGTTTGCCTAGTTCTACTTTCTTTATCAATCGCATTGTGTTGTGAAGGATGGAATCCAATATTCCAGCAACCTGAAATGACATTGGCAAAGCTAGATCAGACAAAAAAAAGGGTAGATGCAAATTAAGCTTGACCACAAATAGAGAAAAGAGGTAATTTAACAAATCAATGGACCTTCAGTGTAGTTATTGATGAACGAAGTAAAGTAATTTTCTCTCCTGAAAACCACAGTCATTAACTCAAAAAGAATCATAAAAGGTAATGCAGAACTAACCGTGAAAATACCACCAATGATGGCACAAACATTTGTTATGAAGTGAGAAAAAGATTTAGTCACTTCTGTCACCAATACCTGAACAAACCAACAGATTATGGAGTATTGGAAATGTTAAAAGTGGACCAAGAGAACAAATAGTGAGAGAAGTACCTGCATCGGAGAGAGCTCAAAGTGGAACTTAGCAACAGGAATGTCGTGACTATGCACCAAACTGCTGTGTGCAGTGTATTCATACTCCTCAAGCAATTTAAATTCCTGACTAGCCTTTCTTGATACAACTTCAGTCTTAACTATCTGAAGGTAGTGTTCAATCTGTAAAAGCAAACATGTAACCATCTAAAACATCCTTTTGCCATTACTTTCCACAAGGAACGCTTTACAATATGAGGGGACACATATGCCAAGAAGTACCAAGAACTGTCAATTTGTTTCCAACTTTCCACATATGAAAAACTAAGGGTGAGCTTACATTCTGATACTAACTGACACAGGGATCAATTAAAGGATTCAAATACTCACAGTAACATTAGCATTTTCATCTCCTTGCCTGGTTATATAAGCTGTTCCTGTTAAACGGTCAGTACTTCCACCAAGATAAGGTGTAAGGCGCTTCACTTCATGCAGCATTCTTGCAGAAAGTCTCTTTCCAAATGAGAAATGGTTGACCACATGAGACATATTCATAAGGGATGCGTCAAATGAGTGTGCTCCTGAATGAGCTGATATGACAAGGTTGCCTGGAACCTGCGAGAAGTAACCATCCAGAAAAAGGAAAAGAAAAATATTCTAAGAATTTTAACTTTAAGCCATCAAAGATTGATTGATTCTGGATGAATACAGAATCACATAATCATACGTTGAAATCGCTGATAGTAATTGAACAGGGTTCATGATGCACAAGTGCATACATCTGAGAATCAATGTAGCACGTATTACATTCAACACTTTCTGGTGGTACAAACATCCAACAACCCTGTCTCGCTCACTCACTCTCTTTTCTCCATCAAGGAATTTCACAGTTTTGTTTCATAAACCTTGAAAATAATGGTCCTGCAAGGAAATTTCTGTAACTTGTGGATAGACATAATAAAACAATGATGAGCTAGACCAATCTGTAAATTTGGCAAATAGGACAGAAAGTATTATAAATCATGTAACAGTGGATGTAAGAATGCAGTAAACTATGATGATCTTGCAGCAGGTATGACTCGTTAGGTAATTTTACAGCAGAAAAGCACTTGTTCTATCTCAATTACTACATGACTTGGACAATTTTGTCTATTCAGTTTTCAGGCGATTATGTCAAGTTGCATTTCTTGAGGTTGAGACACATAAAGTTCAGAGCGATCATCATATCTTTAGAAAGGCTTTACAGAAAATAAACTCTGTTTCTTTTTGGCAATATCATCATAACTTTAGAAATGCTTTACAGAAACAATTTCTAAATATTGAAACATTTTAACTACTCAATTGAGAAAACAAACTATACCTTCTTAACACGCACAAAACCCTCAATTCTGCAGCCTGCAGCTGAAGGTGCGGGGCGCTTTACTGCATTTATGGTCCCATTGGACTTATCCTCCACTGCAAGTTTGTTAGATTCCTTTGGAATTGGGGCAACCAAGGCCTCCATTGCCTGTACACATTAAATCCAGTAAAACTTCATGGAACCTTCAAACAGATTTAGTGTTCAGATAACACAGTAGGTTAACATTCTGCTCATATAACTGTACAGGAACCACCAAATTGGATCTATACCTTGACAAGACTATCTGTGTCACGATCACCATAGTATGACTCATGTTCATGATGTCCATGATCTTCCCTGTGTCAGAAGCCATAGTTCAAATGAATCTTATCCACATTTGAAATACTTGCAACTAAAAACTTTAAACAAACCTATCATTTATGAAATATTAAAAACTACACCTTTGGTTGCTGTTATCTTTTACCATTTAGACAAATATTAAGAGCTATCTCTTTCGATTATTGATATCCTAAATCCACTTGCAGACATTCGATAAATCAGAGATGAAGATATCTAAAGTAAAATCTACGTGACATAAATGCACGTATACAAATACATGGTCTAGACCTTGTTAAAGTAGATGAAGAGGCCGTAAATGCAAATTTGGTAAGTTCATGAGCATGCAACCCTTTTCTGATGTAGTGGCTTGCCTTTTGGGAATTTGTTGTTGGCTACCTTTTAGGGCAGCGAACCAGACATGTGCACCCTGGTAACCATGTTACCAAGGTGTCGCTTAAAAAGAGAAGGAAACAAAAAGGGTTTGGAAGATAAATTGTAGGGTTCATGAAATTGCCCCCGGACAACTTCATAGTGTTTGATGGCTGTGACATGCAGGGTCGACCTTCACCCGTAAGTAAAAGTTTTTCCTCATGCAAACACGCCCTTAGGAATGTCATACACGTGACAGAATATCACAAAAATGTGAAAACATGCACTCTCTCTCTTTCCTCCATGAAATCAAAAGGCAACTTACTGGCTATGGCTTGAGTAAACCATCACAATTTAAAACAGTTAAATTTTCAGACTACCAAAATTAAAGACAGTTGAAACTTTTATTTCTAGGGGCTCACAATTTAAAACAGTTAAATTTTCAGACTACCAAAACTAAAGACAGTTGAAAATTTTATTTCTAGGGGCCTATAAATTATCACCTTTGCTTAAGGACACATGCAATTCTTACTCTAACCAACCAGAGTTTCAGTAAAAAGTCATCTTAACTTTTGTTAGAAAATTATTGTCAAAATAATGAAAATAAGGAAAATCACTGTTTAGAAAAAAAATCATAATTTGATCAGCAAATGTATGACACCTGAAAAGCAAAAAAACTCAGATAAAACTCTTACAGAAATATTGCACTAGGTGATGAAATCTTATTCCCTTTGTTGCTAAGGAAAACACTTAACAAAGCAGCAATGCAACTGCATATCATATCACTTACTGATGACAAATCTTATAGTATAGAAGAAAAAAATTATTTGTTCACTACTATAAATTTAAAGGTAGCACATCGACGGAAGAACTTACGTACTTGACATCAGTTCCTTTACGGAAGATCCTGATGGATGGATAGCCCTGTATATGATGCCTGGTTTGAAGAAAATAAAACAGTAAAAAGAAGAGTTTAGAATCTATCAAGCCACCTTCCAAAAAAAAAAAAATACCAATTCCAAAATATTTGTCAAATCTGACAACAACACTGATAACGATAATTCAACATAATATTTTTTTCAGATTCCATGAAGTAAATTCCAACAAGATACAAATAAATCACCCAGTCATAGAAACCACCGAAGTTTTCAGTATTCACACTTAAACACCTATATCTTCTTAATCTATTGCAATAAACATATATATTCCCATACATTCTAAAATAGACAACATTATATTTCCTAAATAAAGAACATCAAGGGATTAAATAGGCCATTAGTTTTATGTCTTTCTAGTAATCAATAGTTCTTCAACGCATGAAAACAGAAATAAAAAACAACGACCTGCGTAAAAACAAAGCTTGACAGTTGAATATTGCAAGAGTCATACAAAAATCAAATTGATCAGCAACTGATATATATATATATATATATATAACCTTACGAGCATCAAGATCATTTTGAAGAAAAAAAGTTCTTTGTTGACAATGAAACAGGAAGTATCAGTAACCCCAACATCCTCTGCTCTCGCACTAACATTGATGAAGAAGAAAAATTAATTTCAAATGCATAATTTAATCATGTTAGGTTTTCTAACTAACCTAGATATGAGCATGTCAAATTTCAGAATTCCTCTAAAGCTGCTTCAAGTTTAGATTAATATATCAGCAAACTCATTCACGATCTCAAGCATGCTTGTTAATAGAAATGTTAATGACAAACACCAGGCATACACTAACCATTCATAACACATCCTTATCTGGAATTAGGTGACGTAGAACCTGCCTTAATATTTTTTACAAGAGATCTTCAGAAATCATGGCTGCCTAATTAAGTTTTTATGAAAACCTCACATGGTTTCCTTTTCTTTTTCTGAACATGGATAAGTTTCCACCACCTTGATTGTACTTCTTAGTGACATTCAGTATCAGACATTTATGATAGATAGTAAGCAATGATAAACATTTACCAATTCAGAAAGACTAATCTCAGCTTTTAGGAGCAACAGTTGGCTTCAAGATCCAAACCTCTGATTGTCATACATTTTCACATAATCAAGGACATAAGATCCTCAAAAGTGCCCCAGATCTTTTCTTTATCAAGAGAAGGATAGACATAGAGCAACGTACATCCAATGACTTGAGATCATTGGCTCTCAATGTAGCCTTGGCAAAGTAATTGATGAATCATACAATCAGCAACCAGCAAGTATCAAAGGAATTCGATTGGCATGCTCCATCAGGTGATGGTGGAACACATTTGCCTAGTCCTTTCTAATGAAACAGCAAAAATATGTTCCTTGATAGTAAACATAGAGGTTATCACTATAGTTATCTCTAATGGTGTAAAGCAAGCAAAACTTGCAGCATGCAAAAGCACTCGAGACTGTGTCAAACTGTCAATGCCTCCATATCAAATTTCAAACATCATATCGAACTTCTTTATATACAGTATCTGAAAGGACTAACTGGTTCATATCAAGGTCTGCACAAAGTTACTGGAAGCAATACCTTCTACACAAATCCACCTCCATTGTGCAATCAACCTTGGCCAAGAGTATCCTTCCATCCGCTTCAGGGTCATACCTGAAGAAAGGTATTCATCAGATTTTGGAGAGAAGCTACCAAGAAGTGAATAAAAAGCACCATTTTTCCCTTTCCTTTTTATTGGACAGAGAAAAGAAAGGTGGCACATGATGAAGCATGAGAGGAGCATACTTCTCTCTCATTATTTTGGCTGCTTTCTCCCATGATGGTTTCTGCGACAAATGAGCAAGCAGCATTAGACCATATCAAACAGAGGAAACATCAAGCCTCATGATTATATAACAGAAGAGGCTTAAAAAAGATATCAAATATATGTCAACTTGAGAACAATTCTTTTACAAGAGGAAGACCTACACTGGGCTGGAACAACCCAATGTGCCTCTTTTTCTTTTACCAGGTCTGGTCCAAGCTCCATTCAGCCAAACTAGAACCATTGTCACAAATATTAATTTCAAATTTTTTTAGCAAGATTTTTTCTTGGGTATTCATTGGAAAGTGTGTTTTTCTCAGAGAAATTTAAGAAATTGAAAATTATAAAAAAATATGAAAATAATATGAGTTTTCTACTAGTTTTCTTACAAGAGACAATTATAAAGATTCCAAATAGTTCTTCAAATGTTTACAGAATTTTAAAAAAAAAAATTTTAAGGACAATATACTTTTGACGATATTTTCAAAATAAGTGAAATTTTGACACTTTCTTGTTTTCTATGTTCTGCTCATGCCCCATATTATCATATGTTTGTGATAATGAGACAGACTCGTTTGGGTCTACAAATTAGGGTCAAGCTTGGCAGAAATTATGAGTTCATTGGCTGCTGCAGGTTACCTGGCCCCAGGCCAGGCATTGTTTGCTGTTCAACGGAACAAGAATGACTAAACTTTTATCTAAGCAAAAGGTGGCAAACCATTGAATGAAGTGACAACAATAATGAAAGAAATGGAATGTTTACCAAGCGGCTGCTCCAGTAACACCATGGGGCGAAAAAGTTAACGACCAAAATTGGGTACCTAAGAAAAATCATATCTTAATCAATTGTAAAAATCAAGACCAATCGAAATATGCAATTTGGAATTAAAATTTAGAATGCACATGCATGCATCCAATCCCATCCCACTATGCCACTATTACAGTCACAACCGAGGGATAAAATTCATGTACAAAAGCAAAAGAAAGTTCAAGGTCCAGCTTCAACTTGCTGATGCACATATATGCATCCAATCCAACTAAGCCACTGTTACAGTCATAACCAAGGGATAATATTCATCTACAAAAGTGAAAGAAAGTTCAAGATCCAGCTTCAACTTACTGGTGCACAAATTTGTCAAAGGAAACTGAGTTCACAGAAGGTGCCCCTTCACCAAAGTCTTCCTCAACATCATCACCATGGTTCAGGATATCAGGGATAGGACCAGAATGAAACTCAGAGCCTGTTGCCTTTAGGTTACGGTCAATTGTAAATCTTCGGACAGTCTTTGTGATGTTTAACCTGTTCTGCAAGTGATACCATTGTTGGAGATTGTCTATAACTAACAAGTCAAATACATAAAATTGATGACAAACACTTTGTGTTCCTTAAAACAGAAGAAACAAAAAGCAAGAACTGGTCATATATTATAATGAAAGTAAAGTGCAGCTACAAGTCATGGATTCTTCTGATGCAATGATGTTAGAGTTGTTCAGTCTGGACAAAACAAAAACATTTCACAGACAAATTGAATCACAAGAACACTTCCTATTAACATTTATTCTCAAAATCTGACACACCTCAAAACCTCTGTAGTTAAAATTTGCTTTCAGGTTTCCAACCAGCCACATAGATGGGCTTTCTTATACTCCTTTATACATATCTTTCTGTAACAGTTCCAAAATATTGGGATATTTGGTGGGCTTCAAATGCCTCTAGTATTTGCTTTTTTTATTACCTAAATTTTCTAAGCTATTTTCTCCAACCTCTTTGGAGTCCTGAATAAGGTGACTGCTCTCAGCTAGTTGATGACGACTCCTAAGACTCTATCTTTAAAGTTTTAAACTGCTTGTCTCAAAATAGTTGAACTGTTCCAAAGTGAGACAGACCACTGACACTACCTTCATAAGTAAAGATCCAAGCAATTTTCTACAAAAACAACTGAATCAGTGAAACATGAGATCAGCACATAATATTTGATTTTTCAAATTCAAAGGCAAAAAGTACACCTAGGCACCTGGTACCCGCCTAGGCCAAGGCACCAAGATGGACCAAACAGAATTCCTTTTTCTTTTTTTTCATTTCAACTATAAAATTTTATGTTCACTGATGTGGAGGAGTTTCAAGTACTTGGACCCTTTCCCGCTGTTTCTTCATTGTTTTCCCTTTTGTATTCCTCTCCTCTATTCACCTAGCCACCGCCTAGGACCCACCTCAGCTTTCTTGTGATGTCCACTGCCTAGGCCCATTGAGCACTTTTAAGTTTTAACTACATAGGATTTGTCTGGTCAACACCTGCTTCACAGGAGCCCGCCGAAACACATGTCACACTAGAGTTGGCATGACCTAGATGCAGGTAAGGGAGTGGCTGTGCCAATATTTCAAGATGTGGGGATGGTTCTGCAACACAACTATTTTCATCCATTTTCGGGTCTACACAGGATTTTTTTTTTCTCTATTTTCCACCTGATATCCAAAACCTTTACTTATCCTAAAACTCCTTGCTTTAACTTCGCCTCTTCATGGCATCCAAGTAAGAAGTTTCATATAAGTGCACCAAAATATAGTTACTCCGATAGGAATTTCATAGGCAAATCAACTTTATGTTGAACTTCTGGAACTCATTCCTCTTCTCCAGTACGCCTTTTCTTTGCCCATTTTACAAAGGTATTAAATTACTGTGACAAGACCACAGCCAATTGGGATGCCATCCTTGTTGTGCAGTGAATACTAAAGGAGTTTAAAACTATCATGCCAATAGAGATCCACAGACAACTTGGAACTTCTCAGACGATATAATGGTTTCTGCTGATCATCAAAGTATACCACAAATTGTGTTCTCATTTCACCATTCAACATTAGGAAAACATTTAAGAAAATAAGAAAATAACTCATGGGACTAATTGAAACATGAATCTGGAACACAGAAAAACCAGCACGAACTTAACTTCATGCACAGAACCAGTGGAAAGACCTTGTCACGTTTTACAAAGAATTCAGCAGATAACAGCAGATTTGCACGGGCTCGTCCACGCAAGATATTATTATGCAGCATAAATAGGCGTACACATTCCCAGGTATAATTTGCACTGGTATATAATTCAAATGATCCAGGAACTTACTGTGCCCAACACGTCGCTTACATCAACAGAGGCAAATTCACAAGATAAAGCAGGAAAGCTGCAAGCAGAAGAAGGAAAATATTTAAACTAACAAGAATTAGCTCTTGTTTTCATTTTGTTTATCAGACAGAAAATAAGGAACACAAAATTTGGAACTCCAAAAGAGGGTATGGAAGTCAAAAATACCTCATGTTGAACTCAATGCGTAAGAAATCCCCGTCCATGCTCCTATCAACAACAACAGTTGTGGTCGTGCGTACTGCCATATAGTTGCTTAGTTCCTGAAAAATCAAGATATGAATAACCAGATAGATGATCAAGACATTTGGGAGACAAAAGAACCAATGATTGTGCCAATGAAGCCCATAGACACAGAATGCTAATTTTTGACAGCAATGTTTTTTTCTTTAGTATAAATAATAGCAGAAGTAACATTGAGTCATGACTAAAACATAAAGAAATCAAACACTGTTTTATTTCAACAATAAAATACTTAGACCCAAACAACTAAATTAACCACAAATCCCAAAACCGACGCAGTGTCCAGATTGCCAATGCCCGTCCATCACAAGACTGAGGTCGTCACTCCGTGAACCAAAATCGATCAATCCGTAGTAAAAGAAAAATACAAGGGCTTCATGCTATATTTCATAACTGAAATTCCCCATACCTTTTCCAAATCTGAGATGAATTTTCAGCAACAACTCTATGCTTCTGGTTCTTTTCCAGCATCCACCAATGGCAGAAACGAGGGTCTCTTCCTCACTTTCTCTTTCTTTCTCTCAAACTCTCTATCGTTGAGTCTTCTCCTAGAAAAGGAGTGGTTAATTGTAGTAAAATGTGGTTAGATATGCCCTTATCTCTATCTTTTCCACAAATGTCTCCTTTTGATAAACTTGACAGTTTTAAAAAAAAAAAAGTGTGGGTCTTACATCCTTCCCCCCTAAAAAGAAATTTCGTACTCGAAATTTGAGTGTACCTTATTGAAACAATTGGGGATAATTCTTTCTCATGTCTTCTTCTGGCTCCCATGTACATTTTTTGATGCCATGATGCTGCCATTCCACTTGAACTAGTGGGATGGTCTTCTTTCGCAACACATGCTCCTTCCGGTCTATGATCCGAAGCGGCTTTTCCTCTGTTGTCATGTCTTCTTGTAAATCAACTTCTTCATAGTCTATCACATGCGAGAGAACAGGTATGTACTTCCTTAGCATCGACACGTGAAATACTGGATGAACATGACTATATTGCGGGGGAAGAGCAATTCGATAAGCAACCTCTCCAACTTTTTCCAGAATCTCGAATGGACCAATGTATCTTGGGCTCAATTTTCACTTCTTTCCGAATCGAAAAACACTTTTGGTGGGTGATATCTTGACAAATACATGATCTCCTGCTTCAAAAGCCAACTAGCTCTCTTCGTCGTTGGTCTGCATAACTCTTTTGTCGACTCTGAGCAGCCAAAAGTTTCTTTCTAATCATGTTGACTTGGTCAGTGTAGTGTTGGATTACTAAAGGATCCTCAATCCTGTTGTCTCCTATCTTAGTCCAACACGATGATGATCTACAAGGTCGGCCATAGAGAGTTTCAAATGGTGTCATTCCAATGCTAGAGTGATAGTTGTTGTTGTAGGCAAATTCGGCCAACTTTACATGTTTATCTCATTCACTCTTCCATTGCAAAACACAAGCTCTTAACATATCCTCAAGAGTCTGAATTGTCCGCTCAGATTGCCCATCTGTTTGCGGATGGAATGTTGTACTTAATTTCAATTTTGTTCCCAAAGCTTCTTGTAACCTCCCCCAAAACTTGGATGTAAATCTCTGATCTCTGTCAGAGATGATTGATTAAGGGATTCCATGCAGTCTCACAATTTCGTCAACATATAACTCAGCTAGACTTTCAAGTGATTGTGAAATCATGATGGAAAGGGAATGTGCAGATTTAGTTAGACGATAAACCACTACCCAAATAGCATCGTGTTGTCGTCGAGTACGTGGTAACCCAACTATAAAATCCATGGTGATGTCATCCCATTTTCATTGAGGAATCTCTATCTGTTGCATCAAACCACCCGGTTTCTGATGTTCCACTTTAACCTGTTGACACACCAAGCATCGTGAGACGAACTCAGCAATCTCTTTCTTCATTCTTGGCCACCAAAAGTTTATTCTTAAATTTTGATACATCTTGGTGCTTCCCGGATGTATGGTGTATCTTGTTTTGTGTGCCTCTTCTAGCAGTTTGTTTTTCACCTCTGGATAATTCGGAACCCACAATCTACCGTTGAACCATACAGATCCATCGTCATCTTCAGAATAAGGAGTTTCTTCATCCTTGTAACACTCAAGTATCAACTTTGCATATTCAGGGTTTTGTTTTTGTTTCTCAACAATTTCCTCAAAAAATCTATCTCGAATAATTCCAGGCTTCCAGCACACTTCACCTTCTCATTATCATCTTGCAACAGATGCCATTGTTCAAAGTCTTCTACCAACTTCCATGTCTGTGTTAACAATCCACTAGCTTTAGCAGGCGCCTTTTTGCTGAGTGCATCAGCTACCACATTGGCCTTTCCTGGATGATACTTTATCTCAAAGTCGTAATCTTTGAGATATTCCAGCCATCTCCTCTGTCGTAGATTCAATTCCTTCTGCGAGAACAAATATTTGAGAGATTTGTGGTCAGAAAATACTTCAAATTCCACACCATAGAGGTAATGTCTCCATATTTTTAGTGCAAATACCACAGCTCCTAATTTTAAATCATGCGTTGGATAGTTTTTCTCGTGTGGTTTCAGTTGTCTAGAGGCATATGCTATGACTTTGTCTTTTTGCATAAGCACAGCTCCATAACATGTTCCTAATGCATCAGTATATACCACAAATCCTTTCCTCCCATTTGGCAGTGTTAGAATTGGGGCATTTGTCAAGTTGTCCTTCAACGTTTGGAAACTCTTCTGACAATCTTCTGTCCATGTAAATTTGACGCCCTTCCATAGCAATTTAATGATTGGGGTTGCAATTTTTGTGAAATCCTTGATGAACTTCTTGTAGTAACCTGCCAAACCAAGAAAACCTCTGATTTCTGTTACATTAGTTGGTGCATTCCGTTGTTGTACAACTTTCACCTTAGCCGGATCAACTGCTACTCCATCCTTCGAGATTATGTGTCCCAAGAAATTCACTTTGTCTAGCCAAAACTCGCACTTGGAATCCTTGACATATTGTTGATTTTGTCTCAATAATTTCACTACTATCCCGAGATGTACCGCATGCATTGTTTCACACTCTGAGTACACTAGTACATCGTCAATGACCACTATAACGAATCGGTCTAAGTACTCATGAAATATCTGATTTATGAGATCCATAAAAGTTGTTGGTGCATTTGTGAGTACGAAAGGCATCGCTCGAAACTCATAATGCCCATAACGTGTGCGAAATGTTGTTTTGGGAATATCTTCTTCCTTGATTCCCAATTGATGGTATCCCGACCTCAAGTCTATCTTAGAAAACACATTTGCTTCCGTTAATTGATCGAATAAATCTTCGATTCTAGGCAATGGATATTTGTTCTTGATTGTAACATGATTCAACATTCGATAGTCAATACACAACCGCATTGATCATTTTTCTTCTTCACAAACAGGACCGGTGCTCCCCAAGGTGACACGCTTGGACGGATGAATCCCTTGTTGGCTAAATCTTGGATCTGTTTCTTTAATTCTTCTAGTTCTACTGGTGCCATTCTATATGGAACCTTAGAAGTAGGTGCAGTTCCTGGTATCAACTCGATGCCAAACTCCACCTCTCGTACATGAGGCAATCCAGGTAAATCTTCAGGGAACACGTCTGCGAAGTCCTTCACCGTAAGCACCTCACTAATAGGTTTTAATTTCTGGTCGATTGCATCCATGCTAACCAAATAGGCAGTGCATCCATTTTCTACATATTTCCTTGCCTTAACTGTTGAGACAAGTAACTTTCTTTGGTCTTGGGGTGTTTTTACCCCAAATTCAATCCTTTGACCATTTTTCAACTGAATCTTCAGTTTCTTCCTTCTGCAATCTATCGTCGCATAATGATGGTATAACCAATCCATTCCTAGGATTACATCATACCTCATCATATTTATTACCACCAACTGTGCTGGTAATAAATGTCCATGTATTTCTATTTTCACATTTTCTAGATACGTTTTGCATGTGTCTTTGTTTCCCATGAGCGTAGCAACTAACAATTCATAAGGCATATTATTTCTTTCTAACTTTAAAAGTTCAGCAAAACTCTTAGAAACAAAAGAATGTGATGCACCAGAGTCAAACAGAATATGAGCCCAATGAGATTGTACAAGAAGGGTACTTTCAATCAGGTCAGTGGATCTCAGATTTTCAACCGTGGTCGCGTAGATTCTCCCAAGCACTTTCTTTTTTGCTGGCTGATTGGCTGCACCACGCCTCTGTTCAGCCTCTTTCTTCTTTGGGCACTCACGAATAAAATGACCTTGTGTTCCACAGTAAAGACATGCTCTGATATCTCTGTAACATGTTTTACCAGGGTGTTGGCGATGACATTTGGGGCATTCATCGTCCCGCTTGGATGTTGATGGCTTCTGTCTCTTGAATTTGTCCCCTTGGTTCACCCTGTCACTGCGCCTTCTCTTGAACATGTCTGGCCTCGACTTGGACCGCTGAAATTCACTCCTCCTATTTGTCCCATGTGTCTTGTTCCAGTCCTCATCAAAACGTGTGGCCATGTTGATTGCACGAATACGTCATCAAATTCAGACACTTGGAAAAAATATTGCCCCCATGTGTATACTGTTGATGCGGACAGAGCAAATAAGTTCGTTAGAGGACTTAAAGACGGGTTGCAGAGCCAAGTAATGGGTAGTCGTCCAAGAGATCTAGACGACGCAATCAACATGGCCACACGTTTTGATGAGGACTGGAACAAGACGCATGGGACAAATAGGAGGAGTGAATTTCAGCGGTCCAAGTCGAGGCCAGACATGTTCAAGAGAAGGCGCAGTGACAGGGTGAACCAAGGGGACAAATTCAAGAGACAGAAGCCATCAACATCCAAGCGGGACGATGAATGCCCCAAATGTCATCGCCAACACCCTGGTAAAACATGTTACAGAGATATCAGAGCATGTCTTTACTGTGGAACACAAGGTCATTTTATTCGTGAGTGCCCAAAGAAGAAAGAGGCTGAACAGAGGCGTGGTGCAGCCAATCAGCCAGCAAAAAAGAAAGTGCTTGGGAGAATCTACGCGACCACGGTTGAAAATCTGAGATCCACTGACCTGATTGAAAGTACCCTTCTTGTACAATCTCATTGGGCTCATATTCTGTTTGACTCTGGTGCATCACATTCTTTTGTTTCTAAGAGTTTTGCTGAACTTTTAAAGTTAGAAAGAAATAATATGCCTTATGAATTGTTAGTTGCTACGCTCATGGGAAACAAAGACACATGCAAAACGTATCTAGAAAATGTGAAAATAGAAATACATGGACATTTATTACCAGCACAGTTGGTGGTAATAAATATGATGAGGTATGATGTAATCCTAGGAATGGATTGGTTATACCATCATTATGCGACGATAGATTGCAGAAGGAAGAAACTGAAGATTCAGTTGAAAAATGGTCAAAGGATTGAATTTGGGGTAAAAACACCCCAAGACCAAAGAAAGTTACTTGTCTCAACAGTTAAGGCAAGGAAATATGTAGAAAATGGATGCACTGCCTATTTGGTTAGCATGGATGCAATCGACCAGAAATTAAAACCTATTAGTGAGGTGCTTACGGTGAAGGACTTCGCAGACGTGTTCCCTGAAGATTTACCTGGATTGCCTCATGTACGAGAGGTGGAGTTTGGCATCGAGTTGATACCAGGAACTGCACCTACTTCTAAGGTTCCATATAGAATGGCACCAGTAGAACTAGAAGAATTAAAGAAACAGATCCAAGATTTAGCCAACAAGGGATTCATCCGTCCAAGCGTGTCACCTTGGGGAGCACCGGTCCTGTTTGTGAAGAAGAAAAATGATCAATGCGGTTGTGTATTGACTATCGAATGTTGAATCATGTTACAATCAAGAACAAATATCCATTGCCTAGAATCGAAGATTTATTCGATCAATTAACGGAAGCAAATGTGTTTTCTAAGATAGACTTGAGGTCGGGATACCATCAATTGGGAATCAAGGAAGAAGATATTCCCAAAACAACATTTCGCACACGTTATGGGCATTATGAGTTTCGAGCGATGCCTTTCGTACTCACAAATGCACCAACAACTTTTATGGATCTCATAAATCAGATATTTCATGAGTACTTAGACCGATTCGTTATAGTGGTCATTGACGATGTACTAGTGTACTCAGAGTGTGAAACAATGCATGCGGTACATCTCGGGATAGTAGTGAAATTATTGAGACAAAATCAACAATATGTCAAGGATTCCAAGTGCGAGTTTTGGCTAGACAAAGTGAATTTCTTGGGACACATAATCTCGAAGGATGGAGTAGCAGTTGATCCGGCTAAGGTGAAAGTTGTACAACAACGGAATGCACCAACTAATGTAACAGAAATCAGAGGTTTTCTTGGTTTGGCAGGTTACTACAAGAAGTTCATCAAGGATTTCACAAAAATTGCAACCCCAATCATTAAATTGCTATGGAAGGGCGTCAAATTTACATGGACAGAAGATTGTCAGAAGAGTTTCCAAACGTTGAAGGACAACTTGACAAATGCCCCAATTCTAACACTGCCAAATGGGAGGAAAGGATTTGTGGTATATACTGATGCATTAGGAACATGTTATGGAGCTGTGCTTATGCAAAAAGACAAAGTCATAGCATATGCCTCTAGACAACTGAAACCACACGAGAAAAACTATCCAACGCATGATTTAAAATTAGGAGCTGTGGTATTTGCACTAAAAATATGGAGACATTACCTCTATGGTGTGGAATTTGAAGTATTTTCTGACCACAAATCTCTCAAATATTTGTTCTCGCAGAAGGAATTGAATCTACGACAGAGGAGATGGCTGGAATATCTCAAAGATTACGACTTTGAGATAAAGTATCATCCAGGAAAGGCCAATGTGGTAGCTGATGCACTCAGCAAAAAGGCGCCTGCTAAAGCTAGTGGATTGTTAACACAGACATGGAAGTTGGTAGAAGACTTTGAACAATGGCATCTGTTGCAAGATGATAATGAGAAGGTGAAGTGTGCTGGAAGCCTGGAATTATTCGAGATAGATTTTTTGAGGAAATTGTTGAGAAACAAAAACAAAACCCTGAATATGCAAAGTTGATACTTGAGTGTTACAAGGATGAAGAAACTCCTTATTCTGAAGATGACGATGGATCTGTATGGTTCAACGGTAGATTGTGGGTTCCGAATTATCCAGAGGTGAAAAACAAACTGCTAGAAGAGGCACACAAAACAAGATACACCATACATCCGGGAAGCACCAAGATGTATCAAAATTTAAGAATAAACTTTTGGTGGCCAAGAATGAAGAAAGAGATTGCTGAGTTCGTCTCACGATGCTTGGTGTGTCAACAGGTTAAAGTGGAACATCAGAAACCGGGTGGTTTGATGCAACAGATAGAGATTCCTCAATGAAAATGGGATGACATCACCATGGATTTTATAGTTGGGTTACCACGTACTCGACGACAACACGATGCTATTTGGGTAGTGGTTTATCGTCTAACTAAATCTGCACATTCCCTTTCCATCATGATTTCACAATCACTTGAAAGTCTAGCTGAGTTATATGTTGACGAAATTGTGAGACTGCATGGAATCCCTTAATCAATCATCTCTGACAGAGATCAGAGATTTACATCCAAGTTTTGGGGGAGGTTACAAGAAGCTTTGGGAACAAAATTGAAATTAAGTACAACATTCCATCCGCAAACAGATGGGCAATCTGAGCGGACAATTCAGACTCTTGAGGATATGTTAAGAGCTTGTGTTTTGCAATGGAAGAGTGAATGAGATAAACATGTAAAGTTGGCCGAATTTGCCTACAACAACAACTATCACTCTAGCATTGGAATGACACCATTTGAAGCTCTCTATGGCCGACCTTGTAGATCATCATCGTGTTGGACTAAGATAGGAGACAACAGGATTGAGTATCCTTTAGTAATCCAACACTACACTGACCAAGTCAACATGATTAGAAAGAAACTTTTGGCTGCTCAGAGTCGACAAAAGAGTTATGCAGACCAACGACGAAGAGAGCTAGCTGGCTTTTGAAGCAGGAGATCATGTATTTGTCAAGATATCACCCACCAAAAGTGTTTTTCGATTCGGAAAGAAGCGAAAATTGAGCCCAAGATACATTG
Source organism: Nymphaea thermarum (assembly GCA_011799765.1). Taxonomy (NCBI): domain Eukaryota; kingdom Viridiplantae; phylum Streptophyta; class Magnoliopsida; order Nymphaeales; family Nymphaeaceae; genus Nymphaea; species Nymphaea thermarum. The sequence continues at coordinate 186,613 of JAANDH010000581.1, forward strand.
GTCCATTCGAGATTCTGGAAAAAGTTGGAGAGGTTGCTTATCGAATTGCTCTTCCCCCGCAATATAGTCATGTTCATCCAGTATTTCACGTGTCGATGCTAAGGAAGTACATACCTGATCTCTCGCATGTGATAGACTACGAAGAAGTTGATTTACAAGAAGACATGACAACAGAGGAAAAGCTGCTTCGGATCATAGAACGGAAGGAGCATGTGTTGCGAAAGAAGACCATCCCACTAGTTCAAGTGGAATGGCAGCATCATGGCATCAAAGAATGTACGTGGGAGCCAGAAGAAGACATGAGAAAGAGTTATCCCCAATTGTTTCAATAAGGTACACTCAAATTTCGAGGACGAAATTTCTTATAAGGGGGGAAGGATGTAAAACCCACACTTTTTTTTTTTTAACTGTCAAGTTTATCAAAAGGAAATATTTGTGGAAAAGATAGAGATAAGGGCATATCTAACCACATTTTACAACAATTAACCACTCCTTTACTGCTTTCTTAGAGGAGAAGACTCAACGATAGAGAGTTTGAGAGAAAGAAAGAGAAAGTGAGGAAGAGACCCTCGTTTCTGCCATTGGTGGCTGCTGGAAAAGAACCAGAAGCATAGAGTTGCTCCTGAAAATTCATCTCAGATTTGGAAAAGGTATGGGGAATTTCAGTTATCAATATAGCATGAAGCCCTTGTATTTTTCTTTTACTACGGATTGATAGATATATATATAGGTTTGCATGATTTAACGATGAAACTGTACATGCCTAAATATGATTTCCACTCTTGAATGGTTGCATGCTGAAAAGGGAATATTGTGTTCTTATTTCTAGATCTCTGTGATTCAAAGAAAAAGAAAATGAAGCATGTGGCATGTGTAGGGTGAAGCATGACATTCTATGTTGTTTCTACTTGTTTTCTGTGGTGATTCCATTGGTGAGAAGCTGAGACTAGAATCAACCTATACAGAGCATGCAAATCTGATATAAAAAAAAAGGGGGGAAATTAGTATACCAGAACCCTCACACGGAAGGTCTGGCCATAGAGAATGCGATACAAAACTGAAGTGGAAAGACGCTATCATCTTCCCGAAACTACTGTGATACGAAACAAAAAAAAAATTGCTGTCAAAAATTGGGTCGTGACAACTTCAATAACTGAAACACCCATAGCACGACATGATTTTTCATTCTTTTTTAATAAAGAAAGTGAAACAATTTCCAATTTATCAGGACAAAACATTCAAGTTATCAAAAATAAACAAAAGTACATGATAAACAGTAAACCTAAGAGTACAATAACGGCTAGAGTTTACCCGTACCATTCCAAACAAAAAAACGATGGAAAGTGCTGCAATAATGGACAATCCTGCACCTGACAATGACGCCTCTGTTAAGTCTCTCGGAATTTTCCTGTAATTCAACATTGAAACTCCAAAGAATTAGAACTAGTTACTGGGTTCAATATATTACAATTCAAGCAAGATACAAAAAGGAACAAATTGTAAATAATGAATATTTTTTAGAGAGATGATTCTATTGCATCTCTAAAGAAACTACTTAACAACAACAAAGGGGAAAGAAGCACAATATGCTGGCATGTGGTAACAGCAGAAATCAGTCTAAACGCTGATGGGAAGTACATCAGGCAAGTGGATTGCAAAACAATGAAATGCACATACATAATAATGGATTTCTAACTTTCTCAAAACATATGAATTTTGAATACCTAACATGCACATAGAATATCCAACAGGAGATATATAATCGATTTGAGAATTTTTATTTTTTATTATCACACAAAATACACCAAACGTGCCATAGCTTTGGCCTTTACCCAGCCCCTCCAACCACTCTTAAAACTACAAACCGAACAGTTTCATTTTCATCCTCCTCGAGGTCATTCAGCCAATGTGCTTTTCAAGGCATCACGTCCTACCGTGCTTCCATTTTTTGAACATGATTGTTTATCTGGATTAATATATGGATCAACAGAAAATAGCACACAGAACGAAATGGTTTTGCTATTACTGTCAAAACTCTAGTTTTAAAATCCTATTACTGTTCAATTTTGTTGTGAAAGAACCTGTACAATCAGAAAGAGAAATGCTCACTGCTGCAGTTTCCCCCTCTTCGGTCTTAATTTTTTACATACAGTAGCTTCTCCTATACAGTCAGCATAACCAGCTTCCAGGAACAACTCTTAACACCCAAGGATGCGCTCATTCCTTGTTGTCTGTGCAAAATATATCATGGTTCCACAGAATGGACATGCTGATCACCCAATCGCGGCAGTTGCGTTGACAATTACCACTAGCAGAAAGCAAGTTGTATAAAGAAGTGGATTGAGCACGGAGTCAACCAATTCCTCAAATACCATCTAACCTAAGGACATTAAGAATCTACCCATCCATCTAATCATGGAGAATCTGTAAGTCCGCCGAACATAGTTACAGTAAAACTAAAACCTCAACCTTGCTCGCGGAATCATTTCCTTTGCTCTATTTGTCATGAGCACTCACAATGATATCAAATGTTGGCTTTTAAAGCCCAATTCAGTATCCGCGAACCGCGCGGCAATGTGAATACCCGCATCGGCACCAGGAAAAGGATAACGAAGCCAAAAGTCGCCACCTTTCCAAAACCAGAAAACCTCGCCGACTCTACACTTTAGAAATGGAAGAAGCAGATGAAAGATCCGCCAGATCTGACGCAAAATAGTTTCTACAGTCTCTCTAGAAAGGAAAATCGACATAAAGAAATGAGCGAAACGATCCTACTGGAGAAGAAGAGGGGGAGAGAGATCTGTGCCTATAGAAGTCGACGGATTTGAGCTTGCCGGCGGAGATCATGGTGAAGGACTGTCAGCGATCTTCGCTATTCGTCTCCTTGCTCCTTTTTCTTTTCCGCGAACGCTTCACGGAATCTAGTGCAGAGAGAGGTGCTCAAGCTGCTCCGGCTGTTGCACGGAGAGCAGCATTTACGTTTTCTCTTACCTCCTCTTCTCCCAATTTACGTTCTCCTTCTCACTTTTCGGTTATTTATGCCGTTTGGGGGCCGTGGGAAAATGCCAAAATGGGCTTCAAGAGTTGGGGACCCGAGAACTAACTATCGGGATCCGATCCGGATGACGGATAGACGGTCATAGCCGTAGATCACCGAGATGCAGGAACGTAGTAGCAGCCTTAAATTAGATCATTCTCAGTCCTGACGTCGCTCTTTTTAAAATATATTGAATTAAAAATTAATTTGAATTTTTAAAATTAAAAAACATTACAAATATATAAACCCATATGAGTTCTGTATCACATCGCGCGATAAAACCCGATAAAAAAATGTATCCGCCGATATTTCCATAAATTTAGATTGGAGGGTTGCTTAATATAGGGTCCACTGTAAATGTGTTGTTTTAACAAATTATGCATAAAATTAAAATTTTTATTATGACTTTCAAATAAAAAAACAAGAAATTTTGACTTAAGATCCTTAAATTTCAAGATCTAAACTTTTATAAATTTATGGTATAATTCAAATATAAATTTTTTTTTTTTTCAGAAATCAAGAATATAACGTGGTAGAACCTAACAACTTACCTAAGATCTTATCATAATACTACAAACTAACCAAACGTTCCTTAAATTTTGAAAAACATATGTCTGTCTAAGATCTCACCTTCTTTCCTTTGTCTTAACGAGTATTGCAACAATCAACTATAAATTGAGAAAAAGCATTGGTATATTAATTAATTTTAGGAAAAAGATAAACAGAAAAAGAAATAAAAAGATGATAAGAATTTAGCAAATCTTAAATATATTTTCAGACAATAAGCAAAGTCATTGAGCCCTTGGTTTAATTATGAACCAAATTGATTTGATATTGGCTCCATTCAAATTAGATGATATCATGATTTAAGCCTACCTTTATGACATTCTCTTAAATTAATTGGGAGTTTAAAATAGAAAAATAATATTTGCAAAATATATTTGAGTCTTCTTATTCATGAGAAAATAGGATGTGACATTATTGAGATCTCAAGCACAACATTGCTTCTTATATAATGTTACAAACTTACATAGGTGTTTGATAAGAAAAACATTGTAGCAAGGTTACCAACAAGTAGGCTGGTTGTTGGCAATATTGATCCAACCTAGCGGAAAAACTTGGATCTTTCTTCAAAGCTTATGAAATCTTAAACAGAAAAGAGAGTAAATATATACACAATATAGGTTTTTTAAGGCATTCAATAAAATTTTTAGCATAGTTATCAATATGAGAGGCGAACCATTTTACAAGTTGATAATTAACTGTATTGCATTTGTAGGGCCGAAGCCATGGTAGGTTGTTCCAGCATCACTCAGGCTTTGTGTTTCTTCCCTTGACTGCAGAATAGATAAGCTTCTCTTTGGAGACGGAGAGAGATTTTGAGATGTATAATAATTAAAACGGTGGTACTATTTTATTATTCAATGTATATTTAAGTTAAAATGTTAATATACACCACGTTTGCTTTCTCAAACATGGTATAAAAATGACCAATATTAAGAAACTTATGAATGAAGATCCAGACAAATTTATTTTAAAGGTAACTGAGTAAGTTTTTGTTTAAATTTTATTGTGCTGATTGATGTTAATTTACTGAGAGCTTCTATGCCAATGTTCATATTCATTGCCAGAAGCTCTGGGTAATTGTCGAGGACACCGAGATGATTAGAATGATTTTCTTTAAGGCGTTTGATGGTTTGAAATTTTGATTCAAGAATGAAAGTTCTAGAGTCATAATTCTTCTTCAAATGGAATAGGTAATCCATGTTTCAGTTTCCTAGATTTGGAAACAAAATACCGTGTTTGTTTAATAATTATAATTTCTTAAAAAATTGAGATTTTGATTCTAAAATTTCATGATTTTCGATATATCAAACCCCCCTTAAGTATTTCATTGCATACCGAGAGTTCCTCCTAGGCTCCACTGCTCTTTTGATCCATTTATTTAGCCAGAGTCTAAGGATTCTCACCATATCCAGCCACTTAAGAACAGTTGGATCGTCAGCTATTTGCTCCTTTGATTGCGGCAATCACCTTCCCATCTCCTTCTTTCAGGCTCATTTACTTAATTAGTGCTTAACTAATTTGGTCATTTGAAGTAAGGGTCAACAACGAGTCGAGCTACTCGACTTGTTAAAGCTCGGCTCGTGAACGGGCTGGAGACGAGTCGAGCTCCAGTTCATCAGTCGACTCGTTCAAATAATCAAGTTGAGTTTGAGCTCAACATGTAACTGCCAAGTCGACCTCGAGCCTTAATCGAGTCGAGCTCGAGCTCAACACGTAACGATGAATATCAATTCTATTCAAAAAAGTTTGTACAACCTTAATTGAGTTGAGCTCAAGCTCAACATGCAACGATGAATACCAATTCTATTCAAACGAGTTTGTCGAGCCTTTACCGAGTCGAGCTCAAGTACCACAGGTAACTGCCGAGTTGAGCTCGAGTTGCTTCCATTGAGTTGTTCTCGAGCTCGAGCCGAGTCGGGTTCAAGGTTTCATTAATCGAGCCGAAGTTCGAGCTGACTGAACTCAGGCTCGTCTCGACTCGACTCGTGTTCACCCCTAATTGGAAAGATTAATTGCATAACCAAAAAAGTCATTGTTAAAAAAAGTCCCCTTCTAAGGGTTTAACCATAAATTCATCGTGATCGTGAAGCAACTCTAAACCTCAGTGCAAGAGGGAAGGTAGGTTCGAGGGCCCGGCCTCTCACTTGAGTAGTGGGGTCCTCTCCCGCTTGCCCGAAAGAAATGTCTCCTTCCTTACTTTAACCCTTTTCATTATAGAGGTTTCAAACTATATTTGAATATCTTCTTAGTTGTCTTCTTGATTTAAGAATCTATTTCAGATGATGCACAAAATGAAAGGCACCATCAATATATTCAATGAGCATGTGATAGTGGTCTACATCATGTCAAAGTACAATATTTGATCTAATCTTGACTTGGAGACTCAATAGAAAAGGAGAAGAAAAAAGGGGTCAGAAATTAGCTGTGCTGCCCCAAATATTGATATAAAACATGTGGCCACGTTATTTTTGTTTTAACATGAATATGAATGCACAGTAAATTTATTTTCCGATCAAGATGTCTAACTTAGAGCCAATTATATATGCAGGGTAGGCCGTTGGGTTTTTGCAGGAGTGGAGGCAAAGTAGGGCTCGTATCGTATGGATCCTAGCCCTACCTCAATTTTGTTTTTGTTTTTTTTAAATTACATATAAATTAAAAAAATTACTTGTTTTATTTAAAAAAATTAAAAAATAATATTTCGGACTTAGTTAAATTTTAGAAACTTTAATTCTACCCACTCATGAAAATTTTTGGTTCCGCCCCTAAGTTTTTGGATTCAGGACTCAAGATGGTAGGTCTGGCAAATTGATTGAGCAAGATAATCAGGCCATGCTTATAACTGGGCCTGACCTGCCGAGCTCTGTGGGTTGGCGGTGCGGCCTGGGTTCAATGTCCATCATGCATTACCAATTAGAGACCGCGCCTTTAAGGTGGAGGAAAGTCCGTGTGGTTGAAAATTCTAAAATGGTACTTCTAAGTTATATAGGCTTCTTGTTCTATTAATTTACATTGCACTAATATTCATAAATTTTAGAAATATAAAATGAATAAGTGTTTTATATTAGGAGAATGTTTACTTTTATAAGGATTATCTTTTCCTATAATTAAAAAGAAATTAAATAATGCATCTTTTACAATTTTCTTAATAAAGGCTGCAGGACTGTTCATAAAAACTATCAAATAATGAGTTAAAGTAAACTTTCATTAACTTAAAAAAAAAAGTAAAACATTATCTACGTATGATTTTTTTTAATATTACCCCATATCACTAAATTGCATTGTCACTACTTAATTTTGATTTAATCTTCTTGTTCCTTAGATCATACTAAGTGCATGCATTTTTAGCCTTTATTTGATAGTAGTTTCCGTGAGAAATGTGATGCCTATTAAGAAAATTGTCAAAGTGATGTGTTCTCTTTAAAATCATAACAAATATGTGGTGATTGTCCTAGTGAAAGTGAAGCATGAATTTCTAAATGTGGAGTCAGGAGAATTCTGGTTGAGACATATTAGTTGTAAAATTTTAAAAATTTAAATGGTACCAATATTTAAATTAGAAAAATTATCTTGAAGTAGTAAGCATTTTTTTGTTGTTGCTTCATATATGTGGGCAATTGCCTACACAGTACTCTCACCTGTCTCCGACCTGCTTGTTTGCAGTGGAATTGTATTCATCGTCATTCCACATGGTGAAGATTTGATATCCAGAACAAGCATTATTATGGCCACTTAAATTTTCCCATATCAATGTCTCATACATTTTGAAACTTGGTTTTTAGGATATCATAATGCAGATCGAATTCATGTTTTAATCTAAAAGTTGGAACTAGATTGGATTCAGATTGATGAATTTAAAAGTCATATTGAGATGTGGTATAAACTTTTCTTGATTTGTATTCCAATCTGAATTAAAAACCATATGAACATCCAATAAATTGGATAGGGTAAAAGATACACTTGATTTGATTCTCATCCATTGGCATCTCTATTCTTGACTGCACACTTTTTCTTAGCCAATTTGTGATTGTCGAGTGCCACAACCACAAAGAAAGAGGAAAAGTTCAACCTTCTTTTGTCATTTGCCTTCTCCTGTTTAATGTATCTTCTGTTGATATTATTTCTGCAATTTCAACCCTTCTTTTCTGATTTCATTATATTTTTCGTTTACAGTAGTTTTGTTTGGTTCTTTTCGTTCATTTTCATAGGAAAATTACCTCTGATTTTTTAGCCTTTCTTCATTAGTGTTTGGGCCCGCAGCATTCAAGACGCTCTAACCCCTTTAAGGAAGTGGACGTCACGTAGGAAATAGCATCTTCTTAAAACCTTGTTTTCTGCTGATATTGAGCTTCTACTGACATCATTAATTTCCATGGTGATGGAATTCTGCAAGGTAATGGCGAACATGTTTCTTGATTCGGTTCCCACCCCAGAGCCCCACTTTCCCACGCCTGCCATGACGTGTGAAAGTGGAGCCCATAAGAATCATTCTCTCCCAAACATGTGACAATGATTCTCACGGCTGCCCAAAGCAGACGCTTCCCTTAATGACAAAGATTGCAGTCACATGATGCAAAAAGGTAAAGGGAAAACTTCTTTGTGAAATTCATTCCAGTATAATTCCTTTCAAGAACTATGGCAGGAAGAGACTTAATCACTGAAGAAGAAACACCATGTGCAAACTAAAATATAAGGAAATAAACTATCGATTACTTCCATAGTCCTAATCTTACAGTTTTGGGAAGGCGATGGGCTGAACTCTCTCCCGCCTTGAGAATCATTTTCTGGTACTTTAAAACAAAAAAGGTTATGTTGTATATCTGATGTTTACATTCATGACAAGACTGAAGGCCCTCGCCAGCATAATATGTTCAAACATGGAAGCATGGGGCTAGCAGTAAAAGTTGATATGTACAATGCGTTCTTGTGGTATACAAGTATATATAGAATGCATGCTGCAGGGAGAAGGAAGAACATAGTTGATGCAGTCAATTATTTATCTATATGTATATATATGGCAATTAGCCATTGTAGTCAGCTAGCATTGATAGTGGTACAAGGCACAGGCCTCTCTTCTTCAATTCTGTGTGTTCATTTTCTGCAGGAATCTGCAACATCTGGTCTCTGCCCTCTGGTTGCAATGGGGAACGGTTGATTGAAGAATTCTCTGCCTGTACCATAAGTAGGATTATTATTAATTGAATGAAAAGCAAAGAAAACATTCTACAATTGGATCTGCTAGGAAGAGAGAGAGAGAGATCACCACAGCAGCGGCACAGTTCTCTTCTTTCTTGCAGGAACCAATATCCAAGTTCATCCCACTAACCTACACCATTAAACCATGGATCATCCCATGAATTCAAAGGATGAAAGCAACCCAAAAAGACAAGAAGAAGAAAAGCGAATTAAGAATGAAGAAACACTAGAACAGAAAACAGACTTTTGGGCTGCTCAAGGGAGAACTAGCAGTGTCCTCTATGTCTTCATCCAACACATACTTTGCCTTCCTCCTCTTGAATTCCAGCCTCTTGCATGCCTTCGATGGTGCTGATACCTGAACATTGCACAGCAGATTCTCTGCTGCAGCAGATGCAGCATCCGACACAGTAGTTGAAAGCGGCCGGCCTTCATAAGCAGAGGAAGAGGTGACCTCTATCCCTCTCCCTTGCCTTAAGAAATACTCAAAATAGCCGGTCCATCCAGATTCTTGAGACCCTTCCCTTCCCTCGGAAGAAGTGGAGTTTTCTTTCCCCTCTTCCTCCTCCTCCTCCATGAGGAAAGAAAAATGTCTCCAGACTTCCCGTTACACCGACTGTTCTGGCAATAACATATATTTATCACAGAGGAGAAGAAGAACAATATTCTCAAACCAATGGGTTAGTGAGATTGGTATTATATTCTGGAGTTGGAGGAGTTGGAACTAGCATTTAAGATGGACGATAAATTAGAGGAAATATGTAAATGAAAAAGACTAAACGATAATCGACCTACCAAGCGCAAGAATTTTATATTGTTGTTATTATTATATGTTATTTTTTGTAAAGATGGTAGGTCGGTCACTTTATGGAACGAAATTTTCAACGGCATGTTAAGGGCTGTCTGCGAATCATTCCATGTAGATAATTATAGATATTAGAATTCATAATCATATCTCATTTGGCAATCCATAGACGGGCATTAGACTAACTTTTCTCTTAAGGGCAATGATAAAACTTTCAGCATCTTCATTAAAATACGTAAGTAAAGACAGATATTTCCTTATTAACAGCAGTCAGCTGATAAAGAACAAGAAGCAGAACCAAATCGCAGCTGTGATTCCTAAACTTGTGATGATTTATCAACCGGTGGCCAAAGTAAAACAATGCCTCCAAATCTGACGTAGGATTGCATCTTTTTCTTAGTGGAAACATGCATGCATACACGTGAGAGAAAGGCCCCATTCTTGACGTTTCTCCACTTTGTGGGGCTCGATCAAATATATATATATATATATATATATATATATATATAGAGAGAGAGAGAGAGAGAGAGAGCCGATAAAATGGGAATATATAACCAAAATTTGGGGACAAGAGGTCCCCTAATTACAGAAGCAATACCGCAAATACAAAAGCAGGAATAGAAAATAAATAATACAATGCACAGAAAAGAAAAAAGGTGAGGCAAGAGAGGAAAGACAGGGCGGCGCCGTCACTCAGCCGCAGACATACAACGACGCCTCAACCGAATGGCAAACTGAACATCCCCTCGCACAATACGAGCCACAGAATACGTTTCTCCACTTTGTGGGGCTCAATCAAATATGCACAACAATAGAGAGATTGACGTCACAACTTACAAGTTTGTGTAAGTCATCTGATTCTGCAACCCTATAAATTAAAAACAAACATTTGGCAAGCACTTACAATTAATACCAACACATCGATCCCGACTAGGCTGCCGTCCAATTTCCATACTCAGAAGGGAAACATATATACTGTACACTAAAATTGCTCTCTTAATGAACATAAAACTGAAATATTATTGGACAAAACAATATTAGAAAAAGCTGCACTTAAGCGTCATATCGACCATGATTCTCCAACCAACATGCTTAGAATTTTGGCAAGTTAGAACAATAATTGGGCATCATGTTTAGTTGCCTTTCAATGTATTCCTTGAGATGGTTTCTGTATACGCATTTCTTTAATGGTAGACTTGGTAGCAGTTCATCATGGACTTACATCATCATACGGAAGGATTCCTTTCTTTCGACCTACTCCTTGTGTCTAACAGTTTACTACGCCAATGGACAAATAGTGTAACATGGGTTTCGATTTCAATGCAAATATCATAAACATAAGGGCCAGGTATGTCAACGCATCAGATTCATATTAAATATATCTTTAATCATATCTGTGTTTTTAGATATTCACATATTTGGGTTTGAATTCGAATAAAAAAAAATCATATTCGAATTTGAAATCTGATTTTACAATCTGAATCCGATTTTTATATTTATGTCTGAATCCAAATTTTGAACTGGATTTTTCCAATTTTCAAAATTTAATAGCATTAGATACAAGATAGTTGTCTAAATGAATCCGATCCAAATCCGTATCTGAATCCTATCGGATATTTTGTATATCCGACCAGATGTCATTTATTAGATTCGAATTCAATCTGATTTCTTAATCGGATATATATATTTTTTTCATATCTGATTTTTTCGGATTGGTTCAGTCGGATATCTGATTCAAATCGGATATATTGACATCATTACTTCTATGTGCAACTCAAGTAAGCACCAAGAAATCCTACCGCCCCTCCTAAGTGAAGGCCGAAGCTTCTCCCTTTCTTTTTCTCATCTCCTTAGGGCCGAGGCTAACTTTTTTGGAGTGATGCCTCAGCTTGCTTCAACTTGCAATTCATGAAGCAAATTAACAAACGAATTCACTGCAATGTGAAATAGAGGAATCGATATCTCTCAAATCCTCAGATCTGACATCCCAAATGATCCAAAACGCTTTGGATCTCATATCGGGAATAAACCAACCAACCAACCAACGTTTCTTTTAGCGACGGAATCTACTAGAGTTTAGGGTTGATTATGAGGGTTTGGTTGCTTTGTGACCTTCTTTTGGATTCTACCCTAAGAACAAGCAAAGGGAGAACCAGTTCACATGCATGTTATAACAAAAGGGAATGGTTGGTATGGAATTGTATGTATCTTGGCTCATATTCGCCGGAAGGGGGGCGGGTTTACTATACAATGAACAATTATTAAGGACACTCATGTTTTCGACTAAAGGCATATCGGTAGTTGGAGATGAAATGAATTAGGTGCAGCTGAAAATGACAAAACACACTACCAAATTCAACCTATTTGCAGACTTAATTATGTTTGAATGGGAGGCACCAACAATTTTTTCATGAGCCGGCAATTGCTTTTTTCAATGAATGAAAAAGAAAACTTAACATTTTGTGTTGAAAAAATATGAGACTTGGTGCATGCATGAAGTTCATTTAAGCAAAGAAGCTAGCCGCCTTCATGTCGTGCTCCAATACTGACATAATTTAACTAAATATGTGATAATCTAGGTCACATTTTCATGGCAAGCTGTTTAAAAAGAAAAAAAAAACCTCAAGAAATCAAAGTGAAAAAAAAAAATAAAAGAATAGAAAATCTATGACAGAAATAAAATGTAAACTCTATATGCTGCAAAAAATGAGGCAACAATATAGAAGTTGAAACATGGTATTGGTGTCACTCCAAAACAATGAAAGCAGACCTGGTACGCTGGAGGGATGAAAGAAAGGATGGGGCTTCGGCTCGAAATCTGGTGGTAAGATCAGGGGCGAAGGGAAAGGGAGGGGGGGGGGGGGGTGTGCCTAGGCCGTGGCCCCATCCCAACTAATTGAAAAAAATTGAAAATTTTTAGTTTGGTAATGTATTTTTATTATTCGGGTTTAGTTTGGCCTTATCCAGATAAGTTCATTGGACCGTTTGGCCCCCCGAAAAAAATCCTAGCTCTGCCCCTGGGTAAGATGAAATAGTCGCTCTATACCACAAAATGATAACATGCTAATTATATTATTACAGCGCACAACAGTGTTCTTGGGAGCGCCTCTCCCTCTTAGCAAACAAGGTTGTCCAATGACTTACACTTGACTTCCTTTTTTTTCTCTTTTTGGAATTGAGGTAAGCTTCCAGCATTAAGTCGTGTGCTTTATGATGATAAGACCACAGGAAACTACAAGCGAGTGTGGCAGAACTAAGACCTGAACCGGAGTTTTCAATTTAACAACCTTCACCTTCCCCTCTGACCACCTACTCACCACTTTATGTAGTGTATTTTAAATTTCTAGTTGTACCTTTATCAATGTATAACATAAAAGAATATTTATGTAAGCTAGAGGTTTCTAAAGTATTTCATATATTTTTTTCTTTTCCTAGCATGAGGTCCCAAACCATAGCCATCCAATTTAATAACAATATTGCAGATTGACTCTCAACAAAATATAAAGATAGATACGTAGTATTGCATCATGATGCCTCACTATTCTTATATTCTTGTTGGTGACATAACATTTTACTATTATCAGTGCATGAGAGGAGATATACGACTTGGTTAGACTGCAGGAAGTAGTGTCCCCCCACGTAATAAGAAACCATGTGCCAATCGGACCCACCCTTTAAAGGTACTGTTCTTTTGGGGAGAGAGTAGCGGATCTCGCTCCTACAATGGTATTAGTCCAGCAGCAATGGTCGACATGAGTTATTCTAGAGAGGCATTTGACAAAAAACTGGGGTGGAGATAGAATTTTTTTGTTGCATGGGCCAAATTAACAGAGCCGAAGTATGATTTTTCAAAACTTTTTATATAGGATAAACTAAAATTTATATGTAAAATTTATTATTATTATTTTTTTAAATCTGAGACGAGGCCGTGGCCCCCTTCCATCCGCCTCTCGCAATAAGTATCCAAAGCATACTAATACAATGTTCTATAAATCAATTCCAAAATTGGGGTTAAGTAAGCATTGTTGTATTTCATGAATTTAACTCAATTTTGAAGGTACATTGTAAAATGCGTTCTTAGAGGCCGGTGCTAAAATTTTTTCATAAAAGTTCATTTGGCCAATGGGTCATTTTTTTTAAAGTATGATTAATTAAAAAAAATGTTGTGATTATTTAATAGAGCCGTTTTGTGCACCCATCATAGTGGTGCAGCAACAAATTAGCTTTGATTGGGAGCATAAATGTGCAAAATTGTAGTTGAAGAAAGCCACTGAAATAAAAATATGCATAATACATGAGTAACTGGTGGATACCATATTACTTACATAAGATACAAAAACCAGACCTCTTAATTTTGTGTTTATTGCAACAAAATGTGAACATCATAATGTGAAGCACTAATTCAAACTAAATCATGATTTAATTCAAGTTATTTTTGTAATTACGATCAAATTTTGATGTTTTATTGAAAAATATTATTAAAGTCAATAAATGACTAACTTAATACGTCTTCCTTGTCTAGTCATGAGATCACGAGTTCAAATCTCCTTGTGGCGGCTTTGGTGCTTGCTCATATGAAAACAAGACTTCGTAAGGCATCTGTTCTCATCACCTTATTTTTCGATCTTCTGAATTTAAAAATAATTAAAAAATATTTGCTATCAATTTAAAAATAAAAAAGGGTCGAAAACCCATTAAAGAACATTTCGCCAAAAGAACTTAGTAATTACTTGGACCTCCATTGGAAGTCACGTCTTGATTTTACTTACTAAAAGAAGTGATGAATATATAATTTATGAGATATAATCTTAAAAGAAAACAATACAACAAAAAAAGTTTTGAACAATTTATATAAAAAGTGATCATTTTATTGTCATACTGTGGATTAATTGGATCAACCGAGTCAATCACGAAACTCCGTTCCGTTTTTATCGACTCGGAGAACCGAGTCAATCACAACATCTGCAAGAGACTACTGGAGGCTTATTCTCAAAGTCACCACCGTGGTTTAATGCGATTTTGCTTAACTGGTTCATAACGTAGTCGGTGAACACCTGCGATTTCCGATTGTTGTTCCGCCAAACAGAGAGAAGGCAGATGCCTGGGAAATGAAATTCCGACCTCTTCGATCCAATTTCCTTGTTCCCGGACTCGCCGACTAAGGTCTCCAGGGACTCCAGTTCCACCATGGAAGGGGTGCCGGAGATCCTTTACGAGACGTGCTACCATGCGACGGGGATTTGCGCGGATTCCTCTCCTGGAACGGTAAGTTCCGCTTTCTTCTAGCAGCTCCGTTTCGAACTTTTCGGTTCTTCCTTTCGGAGTTGTTTCCCGGATTTCACTTATGCTTTCGTCATTCCTGTTGTTATTGGGATTTGGCAGAGTGAAGGAGGTGGGTGGGGAATTTCGTCATTTCTTTCCTCCCAAGGTAATGATTCGCAACTTCCGTTTCAAAAATTTTGGTCTTTATTCGATGGTGCCTGTTCAAATTATTACTTTCATATTGCTTCTATTGTATTTCCTATGTGGTCTTTTAGTGGTAGTTTGATTCGCTTGCCTCGTTGAGGAACCTATAAATTGTTTCTGTTTATGATCAATTCTCTATGTTTGACTATTTACTTTTATCGCGATATTCTTATGTGTTATTGTTTTCATGCTACATTAGGACATTTCAGTTTCATGATGAGCTGAATGATGAAGCGCGGGTTTTATTTGTTTGTTTTTTTTTTTCTTTTTTCCTTCTGTCCTGCTTAACATGTTTCAGCTTCCTTGTTGGCTGCGTTTCACAGCCTATATACGAAACATTTTATCTTTTTTCAGTTCTTTCCATTTGATCATAGGATTTCAAAAGAGGAGCTTGTAGTAACGAAAGTTGCAAAAAAATTGATTTTTTTTTTAAGTTTCGGGAGTGTTGCATCTATCAAGTTGTAATAAGATATCCAACTTCTTTAACTCCAGATGCTCAGAAGATTTTAAAATGTTGTACACAGCAAGTTATTTACCAGTTCAGGAAGTCGATCGCATGATTGGCTAGTGTGCACTAACAAAAGGACGTTACACTTGCTTTTAAAAGCACTGGTCCATCTCGGCTATATCAGTATTTAAGTAACACACCACTGACGTTTTCTATTTTGAAGGTCTAAAGAAGCTTCAAGAGAAATGGGGCAACCACGCTTTCCCAAAATCATTGAAGGAAATGTCACTTTTTATCTCTCCAAAGAGTGAATATGTTGCTGTGGCTGCCAGGCACCAAATAAGGTTATTTCATAAGGATGACAAATACATGGAGCCATGTGGGTTTTATTCTGGTATGACTCTGCTTACATCTGTATACGGACATCATAATA
Source organism: Nymphaea thermarum (assembly GCA_011799765.1). NCBI lineage: Eukaryota > Viridiplantae > Streptophyta > Magnoliopsida > Nymphaeales > Nymphaeaceae > Nymphaea > Nymphaea thermarum. The sequence goes on from JAANDH010000581.1 coordinate 202,565, forward strand.
TGCTTAGCAACTCATACAAGTCATGCATTGGATATTGGAAATCTTAAAACCAGCATGGTGTCTGGCGGACTGTTTTCTCATTTTGGTTGAATGTGTAAAGAACGATAAAACATGCTATCCATTTGGAAGAATCTGATAAACACAGTTTCTTTACTTGCTTTTGATTTAGCTCATGCAAAGTGGGAAGGGTATTTCCTTGTCATTTTGCTTTTAAATGTTACAGTATATTCACTTTCTCTTTATTCTATGCATAACCTTCATTGTTTCTTAATTAATCTTGATGCCATTTTGTAAGGGGTGCACATAGATTGAGTTCCGTCAAATTAAGTGCACAGGGCATTGGGCTGGATATGATACAACAGACAAACAAAAAAACTTCAAAATCATATCTGACCTTTTTAGATCCTTTTATATTTTTTCTGGTCCCATTTAATGCTAAGGATTGTACCTTCCAAAATCAATACATGTGTTACATGCTTTTAAATAATTATGTTTTACCTTTTGTTTAGCTGTTGCATGAAATTTTTTGCTGGTTATTTAGTGTTTTTATTTCTAAAGGAATTTGACAATTCTGCTTCTAATTCATCTGGTTATACTTTGACTCATGAGGATACTGTAATATTATAACTCGAGTGAATATTCTACAGTGTGCAAACTTTCTAATCTCTTGTTTAAATGAATTATTGAAGTTGCACAAGATTTTTTAGGAGAGAGCAATGAATCTTGAGTTTTGGTTGGTTTCTTCCCAATAGGTTGGTGTTGTTTTTATTTGTTAATGCAACTATTTTTGGTTGTACTGTGGAATGTCAGTTTATGGTTTCCTTTTTTTTTTTCGTGTTTTCTCATTGATAGTGGATGACTTGAGTGAAGGAATAGGATACATATTAATTTTCTTTTCTTTAGTGCATGCAATTAATATTTTGGATTATTACATGTCAGCTTAATATTTTCGATGTTACATGTCATCTACTGGTACAGGATTCGACAAGCTAAGCATTTTCAGCCATGGGGCATGGTCAGATTCATGTGCCCTTCTTGGATTAGTTGATGATAAGAATACCATTTATATTGTTAAACCATCTGGGATGGAAATAACAAAGATACAGACCAAAAAATCAGCATCTGTTGTTGGCATTTTTATGTTTGATAATGGAGATGTTAAGAACTCCTACAAGTAAGTCTCCCTTCTAAGTTCTAGTTCAAAGCAAATGAGTTCCAGATTGTTAAGAATTTTGTTCTCATTGAGATAATAGGGTTGGTTTGAGATAAGTTTTGTCCTGCAGGTGTGCACTTAACATCCTCACATCAGATGGTTTGATTTACCGTGTTGAGATCAACCAGGAGCTTCTTGAAACTGTACCATGCTCTTCCATATCCAAAAATGAAGTTATATTGAAGAAGCAGTACCCAAGGGGCGCATCATGCCTGGACTTTCATCAGAACCTATCTTTCCTAATCCTAGTTGGTCCCACTGGCATTACTGGTTTTCGTAGAGGAAATGCAGGTATTACTAATATACAGTTATTTCTTAGTTCTTAATTCTTTTGCTTTCCTTGTTGTTTTCAAGGAAAGGTATCTGTTGTCATGGAGAGATGGTCACTTTTTTATCAGTCACTTCATAGTTCGTACTTACCTTATTTGCTAGAGCAGTTGTGCTGATGGGTCAAATCCTCTTCTTGTGTAGAATGTTCCCTTTCTCTCTGGCATGTATCCAAGGATTCAGAACTGCAGCTGCTGTTCTCCATTCAGTGTGAAGTTGTCCTTCAAATTATGGGGAATCATGAAGGGCCTCTCACAACTCCAAAAGTTGTAATATCACCAGAGGGCACATATGTTGCTGTTCTTGATCTGATTGGAAATTTGGAAACTTTTAGTTTGGATAGTCAAAAACATTCTCTTTCAGCTGCTGAATTCAGTGAAGAACTCTATCAGGAAATGGGCTTTAGTACTTCTCCTGGAGGAAAAAAACGTATTAGTGATATTGCAGATATAGCATGGTGGTCTGACAGTGCTCTTGTTATTGCAAATAGGAACAGTGGTGTCACTATGGTTGATGTCAGCCATGGAGTACGACTTCTAAAGACTGATCTGGCTTTCTCGTCACCTGTCTTAGGAAGACCTACATGCTATAATGGACTCGTATTTCTGCTTGAATGCGATTTAGATATGAAGGATTTTGCACAGATGACCTATGACTTGCACAATAAACAAGAAACTCATGGGATGATGTGGAAACTACTATCATTCTCTGAGCGTTCTGTGTTGGAGATGTACAAAATATTGATAAATGGCCAACAATATGGGGCAGCCTTCCAATTTGCTGAACGACATGCAATGGATAAAGATGAGATTTTCAAATCACAGTGGTTGCGTTCAAATCGTGGAATGGATGAAATTAATAGCTATTTGTACAATGTAAAGGATGCAAACTTTGTGCTCTCAGAGTGTCTAACTGCATCGGCGCCTACTGAAGAAGCTACTAGAGCTTTAATTTCATATGGGCTCCATATGACTGATAAATATAGGTTTGTAGAAACAGAGAATAGCAAAGATTCTGAAACTTGGAATTACAGGATGATGAGGCTTCAACTGTTGCAATCTAGAGACAGATTGGACACGTTTCTTGGGATAAACATGGGCAGGTAAGGCCTCTTCAGACTCATCCTCACACACATGGTGCAATACCATGCCAAAGGTTGTGGCAATTGGCATCTTTTAATTGCTATCATTGTGTTTTTCTCTTACAAATATATTTTAGTATTTCTAATGTTGTACTCTTTAAAATAGGATTGCCATGTAGGTTTACTAACTGAAGTGCTTCCTTTTTCTAGCCCAGTTAAGGTGACCTTGTCTATTATTGAGAGAGCTAGGAAAGGATCTTAGATAGTTTCCTCTATATTGCATTTGGCTTGTTTCTAGCATAGGTGAACAAAGTAAAGTTTCTATGTTGCATGCTCGTTTGCACATCCAAATTCACTCGAGTAGGTGCTTCTGCTGGTATTGCATGTGCCTATCTCCTTAAGAGAAAACTGGAAAGGTGTGGTTAAGTGATGCCTTAGAAGTTTATACCTGACTTCTTACATTATTTTAATCAATAACAATAGCAATTTTTTTAATATATAAATATAATTTTAATGCATACACCAATCATAAGGGTGCCAGCATAGTAGCAAATTCATATGAAGAGAATCTCTCTTGGTCATCAACAATCTTAAAAACTATGTAACATGGGTACGTCCCCAAAGGGGGCGTATCCTACCGGTACCGGTACGACACCGGTACTGGTACCAGTACGCGCCTGGGTACGTCCCCGGTACGCATTGACGTACCAGGGACCGTACCCGTCCAAAAACGGACACGGTCAACATTGACCGGGTCCATTTTTGTCCAATTTTTTTTTTAACTTTTATTACATTTTAACGCAAAAAACGTTAAAAAACCGCCACCACCGCCGCCGAGAAAACCGCCACCGCCGCTGAGTCCAGCCACCAGCTTCTTCACAAGGGAGGCACCTATGAAACTATTTTAAAGGGATGAATTTTTTCATCCACCTTCGATACAGGACTAAACGAAGAAGTGCAATTGGATCTGAAGCGACTTCGGATCCGGGCCAACTCGCTCCAGATCCAATTTCATGGTAAAAATATTAAAAAATTAGAAAAAATCAGAAAAAATTCAGAAAAATTCTAAAAAATCCGAAAAAACTAGTAAAAATTCAGAAAAATTCAGAAAAAATCTAAAAAAATCCGAAAAAAAACTAGTAAAAATCAGGAAAATTCAAGAAAAATGTATTTAAAGGAACACCCTTAGCATTTTGTTATTGTTTGAAATCTTTTGATATATATATATATGTATATGTATGTCTGTGTGTACGGCCGTACCCTCGTACCCACGTTTTTTGAAAATGGTCCGTACCAATACCCGTACCTATGTGACATAGCTTAAAAATGATGGTCATTATAACTTGAATCCGCCTGCATGCACATGCACGTGACACGTGCACAAAGCCACAAACAATTAATTTGAGCTTTAGACTTTGGGTATCAAAAGACAGTAGCTGTTTGGCATGTTCTATCCTCTTTTATTTCCAGAGCTTTTATCTTATCTGTCTCCTTTATTTAAATGCAGGTTTTCTATGCATGACTATGGAATGTTTCGGGTTTTATCTCTCAACAGAGTTGCTGTTGGGCTTGCTGAGCATGGAAAAATTGGAGCGCTGAATTTGCTTTTTAAGCGCCATTTATATTCCATGTCTCCTTTTGTTTTGGAAATTTTAGCAGCTATTCCTGAAACTATTCCAGTTCAAACATACAGTCAGCTCCTCCCTGATAGGTCTCCTCCAAGCAACATTGCCCTTAGGGACAAAGATTGGGTAGAAGTAGATCAGATGGTATGTTTTATCCAAAACAAAAGTGACCTACAGAGCCACGGAAGTGGTATGCATGTGAAAACTGAATATATCTTGAAACAACTTACTGGGATTATTTGGCCATCAGTTAGTGAAATCTCTCGTTGGTACATGGAGAGAGCCATGGAGATGGACAGCTTAAGTGGTCAGCTTGAGAACTGCCTTTCTCTGGTGGACACTGGTCGTCGTAAAGGTCTTGTGGAACTGCAGCAGTTCTATGAGGATGCATTGTGCTTCTATGATTTTGTTTATTCTGGTGGGCATAGTTATGAGGAGAACACAAGTATGAGTCTTGTTTCCTGGAAACAGTTGTCTGACTATGAAAAGTTTAAGATGATGATGAAGGGAGCTAAAGAGGATACTGTCATGGAAACTTTGAGAACTAAATCAATTCCATTCATGCAAAGACAGTCGCACATCAAGAAAAATGCTTCAAGTAATCAAGCAGACGCATCTCAAACTTCTGTGGACACTAAGCAGGAGTCACTGCTAGTCACTTGGCTAAAAGAGATTGCATTAAAAAATAACTTGGAGATATTTTTGGTAGTAATTGATGAGGCTTGTAAAGATTTCCAGAGCAATGATTTCTTCAAAGATGAGACAGAAGCTACTGAAGTAATCCTCGAGTGCTTATATTTATGCACATTGACTGATAGGTGGAATGTAATGGCTTCTATCTTGTCGAAAGTCCCATTGATGAGCTTAAGATATAAAACTTTTCCTGTGGATAGGGATTTTGGTTTGGGACAGGGGGTACAAGGCTTTGGATCCCCAAGAAAGAATGATAAACCTTTAGACATGCGTTCTATCCCCATTCACTTGAAAGAGGGCATTGCCAGTGCATCTATTGGAAACTTGGAGGAAAGAGTTAAACAAACTGAAGGACATATTGAATCAGGGCGACTGTTGGCTTATTACCAGGTTGTTGTTGGGCCCTTTTTTGTGCAGATGAATAGCTTAAGAATAAAAGTCTTGAATAGCAATTGATTATTAGGCTGCCTGGCTCTTTATTTTGAGGTGCAAATTTTGTTGAACTTGTTGAAGTACCAATAATTGCTGACTGTAATGCTTGATTAGTTGTCTTTTATTTCCTTTGTCCCATTTGATAAGACGTGAATACATTCTTATCAGCTCTCCAGGCCATGATGTGCTCTTTAGCTATGGTATTTTGCTTGTACACATGATTAGTTGTTGTCGTCTATTTTAGTAATGTTTAAATTTTAAACTTTAATGACATAATCACATTGATCTTTTAGCCAATGAAAAATTTCTGTGTGGCTGTAAAAACTCTTAAAGCCTTAAATTGATAGAACTACTTTTTTAATGTTAAATTCCTAATTCAACCCATTAGTGTCAAGAGTTTGTACTCACCTTTTTGCCATCAAACCTAGCAAGAATGGACATTTCAGCCAACAAAATCCACTTCTCAATTCTGGCAACTGCGGTTTCACCTTGCTTAGAAATTTCTGCTTGCTTTTGCTTGAAGTTTTCGTAATTCACATTGGTAATGAAGCTAATGTTTCTTGCAGGTTCCCAAACCATTGTGCTTCTTCCATGGAGCCCATTCAGATGAGAAGGGTGTAAAGCAGCTTCTTCGTCTAATTCTATCAAAATTTGGACGTAGGCAGCCCATGAGGTCAGATAATGAGTGGGCAAATATGTGGCGAGATATGCTTTGCCTTCAGGAAAAGGCTTTTCCTTTTCTAGAATCAGAATACATGCTACTGGAATTCTGTAGAGGTCTGCTTAAAGCTGGGAAATTTTCTCTTGCAAGAAACTACCTTAAAGGTATAGGCACTGTTTCCTTGGCCTATGAGAAGGCAGAGTATCTAGTAATTCAAGCAGCTAGAGAGTACTTCTTCTCGGCTTCAACTCTTGATTGCTCTGAAGTAAGTGTGAATCTGTCTCATAGTTTTCGTGTTCTCATGCTTGTTATTGGCATTATCATTTCTACAACTGCCTAAGATATACTGCCTTGTGAACTGGAGATTATATTGTATCTTTATCATTTCCTGATTGCACATTAATGGTTCATATTGTTCTTATATAGTGTGTTCTTGTTGGAACTGATAGGCGATCTGAAAAATGTAATGTTAAGCTCCTAGAGATCATAAACATGTAAAGATTTTTAGCAATGGAGTTATCCTCAAGTAGGTGTACCAACAAGCTTATTGCAAAAACTGTAGTAATTTTGTACATTATTTGTCACTATCATGGCTATATAGTTTATAAAACTGGTTATAACTGTTTTGTTAGCTCTTAAAGTTACTGGAGTCTTCTTGGTGATGGCAGCAACTCCATGAATCTGCCATGCCATCTTTACTTTTTTTTTGAGGCATTAAATATGTCATTTAATTGTTCAGAGCCACAAATGTATATTTGTGGGTAACCAAGCCAAAGATAAATTGAAATTGAAAATGAGTAATTCTTAAAGATTTTTAATTAAATTTAGGGCTTTGCACCAAATGCCTGGCCATCCCATTCAATATTTAAGCTGTAATGACGTCCATGCATGGTTCAACAGCAAAAAACTTAAAAGGTTATTGATTTTAGAAAAGATCTTTAATAAATTCAGAGAAGCATATTAGAAAATAGTAGGTATTAAAGGGATGGAACAGGTAGTTGGGTAGGAGATTCAAATAGGTCTTAGTTATAATGGTAGCATCCGCTAGATTCCCTCAACACTTGCACAGCAGTATTTGTTGCATTAATTTGATATGCAGGTTCTATCTGCAGCAGATCACATGAAAAATTCTTAATTTAAACATTATTCTGCTTGTATCCTCTCAAAAAGCTGCACTTTCTAGTTTCTAGGATTTATGTACTTTAATATTATTTCAAATTTTCTATATTTATGGTTTTTGAAGTGTTTCTGTTCGAGTCATGCCCCACCTCATCAAAAGATTACATTCTTTCATTGCAGATCTGGAAGGCCAAGGAATGCTTAAATCTCTTTCCAAACAGCAAAACCGTTAGAGCAGAAATAGACCTGATTGATGCACTTACTGTTAAACTTCCAAATCTTGGCGTGACTGTGCTGCCTGTGCAGTATAGGCAGATAAGAAGTCCTATGGAAATAATTAATATGGTACTCAGAAGTCAATCTGCAGCATATCTCAATGTAGATGAAATTCTGGAGGTTGCAAAGCTTCTTGGTCTTAACTCTGCAGATGATATAGCAACTGTAGAGGAAAGTGTGGCAAGGGAAGCTGCTGTTACAGGTGATCTTGAGCTGGCCTTCGACCTTTGTCTTGTTTTGGCAAGAAAAGGACATGGTTCGATTTGGGATTTATGTGCAGCAATTGGAAGAGGACCCACTCTTGACAAGATGGATGTAAGTTCCCGAAAGGAGTTAATAAGCTTCGCTTTAAGCCATTGTGATGAGGAATCAGTCCTTGAGTTACTTCAAGCTTGGAAAGATTTGAACTTGCAGAGTCAATGTGAAAACTTGGTACAGCAGACTGGCACCCGACCTCCAAATGCATCCATTTCTGGTTCCTCCCAAGTCTCACTTTCTATCTACAGTATGCAAGATATAATGGACGCTAAAGGTTACTCCATCAATATGGCAGTAAACAGCTCTCTCTCTGAGAAAGAATGTCTTGAACAACTTCATGGGGACTTGAAAAGATTACTTAGTAATGTTGGGAAAGAGGTTCATGAAAATGGCAATACTAGTTGGGATAATCTACTTAAAGAAAATGGAAATTTTTTTTCTTTTGCAGCTTTACAGCTCCCATGGTTATTTGACTTCATCAGCAGCAGTACAACATATGCTAAGAAGGAGCATCCTCTACCAAACTCTTCTGCAGAACCCTATAAGAGTGTTAGTTTCGAAGCTGCAAAAGTGATCATCTCCTGGTTGGTGAACAATAATATTGCTCCTAGAGATGATCTGGTTGCCTCTCTTGCAAAATCAGTAATAAAAGCATCTTCTGATGAAGAGAAAGACAGAAATGGATGCTTATACTTGTTGAACCTGGGGGATGCTTTTCAGGGTGTGGAAGTCATTGAGGAGCAAATGCGTGATAGAAAAGAGTATAAAGAAATATCTGGTATCACAGACCTTGGAATGCTCTATGGTTTGTTGCACAATTCTCAATGCAGGAGCCCTAGTGAAAGAAGGAACCTTCTATTGCAGACTTTTCAAGGTGAACGTGCATCAACTAGTTCAGGTAGTCAGAGATATAGTGATTTTTCATCTCATGTTATCTCTTATTATTTTGTTATTTGCAGCCCAGAATTAAATCCTTTCAATAGTCAAGACTCAAGACTAACACTGGTTCTCTGATGCATGATGGACATAGAAAATTTGGGATAAATATAGTTCTTTGTTACTTCTTTAATGTGGTTCATCAAGTTGACTGTCATAGGAAGCTGCAAGTTATCTTTATTATCAGAAGGCATATATTGGCACTACTTGATTGCTGAAATTTGTTAGTGATCTTTATGATTAAACATATAACTCTGAGCAGTCCAATATTTTTCTCTTGCCCACGTGAATGTCTTGATAAACTAAAATAGTTCTTCTGTATGATGTTAGGTGTGGTAGAAGAGGCTGATAGTGTTCAATCTGCCTTCTGGAGGGAATGGAAATCCAAATTGGAAGAGCAGAAGAACTTGGCAGATCAAGCAAGAGCCCTTGAGGAAATAATACCGGGAATTGAAACTGCACGTTTTCTATCTGGTGACAAAAGCTATGTGCGGGATACTGTATTTGCTTTCATCGATTCTGTCAGGCATGAAAAGCGGCACATCTTACAAAATGCTTTAAAACTTGCAGATGCTTATGGAATAAGTCAAGTTGAGGTACTCTCTCTCTCTCTCTCTCTCTCTCTCTCTCTCTCTCTCTCTCTCTCTCTCTCTCTCGTCCTCTCCATTTATTGTGCAGGTGGCAAAAAACATGGGTTCAGAAATTAACTAACAATTGACTCTGACTGCTGTGACCCATTTATACTTCGATGTTTACTTCAAAGCTTGTTAGAAAGTGTTTGTTAGGCAGATTAAAATTTAAATGGGAGAATGTATTGGAGGGTCATCCACTGTGAGGTCAGATCTCAATGGTTTATTCATGCACTAAAGTGATTCACATCTTTAGGATTTCTTTGAACCATCATTAAACAGTGCAAGCATCCAGACAAGATCTGGTGGATAGTTGTGTGTTTTCCTGTCACTTTTTTTAATGAAGGAATTGTTTCCATGAATTAGGTAATGTGTAATCATAAGAAAGAATAGCCCTGTCTGTTCATCCAAGTGGGGAAGAAGTTTCCCTTCTCTAGGCCTCATCACAAATTGTCGACATGAAGGGAAGTGGAGAAACTCATATTTCCCATGATATGATTAAAAAATTCCATAAGAAAAAGGTCAGAAGATGAAAAAATTCTTGGTTAATACTTGCCAGTTCAAAGTTTCTTCCCTCATTCTTTCTGGGACTTGCTCAAATCTGCACGAAATTATGGGAACATGGTGAGCTTGATGGAAATTTTAAACTTCTTTGCCACTAATGAGGTGTTTCAGAAGTGAAACCACCTTATGAAATCTGATCTGAAGGAGGGGGACCCGCACTTTTCTCACCTCCACCAGATATTGTAGGCAAAGTTGAGCAGTACCTGGATCAGTGCAATTCAACTTTCTCTCCTTACCCAACAAAGGGGATGCTGTGGGACCCAGTGCAAAGAAAGTGGCATTTCCCACCTGTTGAAACAAATGGGCCTTGATGCTTGTCAGAAGTGCTGATGGCAACAGATTAGACTTTCTTGCCAGATTACATATATTCTCACCCTTTACCTTGAAAAGCACAGGATGAAGAAATACAAATTAAAAAGGTGAGGAAATAAGGGAACTAAGTTACAGTGTTATAAATGTGTTGTACTAATAATGTAAACTATTCAAATTTGTGGTCTATTCAATCTGTTGCAATGGGACACCTATAACACCATGGTAAAAGATTCCGTAAAATAGTAAAATTCTTCATCTTGCAAAGCATTAGGTTTACTTGTCCTTCTGTGTGTATCTGCACATACATGCATGAACCCGTGTGAGTGTCTTTATGTACACAGAAATCATGAGTCCCACTGTGCTTCATTTTTTTAAGTGCATTTGCTGCAGGTGCTTCTCCATTATCTGGGCTCTTCCCTTGTATCTGAAATATGGACGGAGGACGACATTGAGGCTGAGATTTCACCTTACAAGAAAGATTTGTTAGCATATCCATCGAAAGTTGTTCACATGATTTCTTCGAATGTTTATTCTGAGATTGATGGTCATAAGAAACAACGGCTTTCCTACTTGTACGGTATTCTATCTGATTGCTACTCGCAGTTAGGAGAAGTGGACTCACCATCTCTTGGACTTCATGGTGGAAACTTGCATGTTTCAAACTTTTGTGAGTTCTACAATGCTTTAAAGGAACAATGCAAGAGAGTGTCCTTCATCAATGGCCTTAACTTCAAAAATATTGCTGGGTTGGATGGTTTGAATGTTGGGCAGTTGCATAATGAAGTTTGTAGTCACATTGATGAATCTACTGTGGAAGCTTTGGCACAGATGGTTGATGTGCTGGTTTGCAATTTTGATGAAGCAGGATTCTTGTCAAGGCAGGATGTGTATAAGCATCTTATTTTGTGTTTGTTGAATGATCTAGAAAATGGAATGGAAGTGAAGGATGGAGTTAGCTCTGATGATTTTAGAGTTCTAATTTTTGAACTTGAGAAGAATTATGAAAGGTGTAGCAGATATTTTGAAGACATTCTGGAGAAGGATGCCTTGGACATGTTTAGGAGGTACTACACGTTGAGTCTGCCCTGTTCGCGTCCCCCTATTTCAACAGATGATTCATCGTGGCAAGAATGTCTTGTCTTGCTTTTAAATCTATGGATAAAGTTGGCCAATGATATCCACAAAATTGTGTTCCACGAGAAAACTGAAAAGGGTTCTGTTCTTTCTAAATGGGACTGTCTGTCAAGATACCTGACATTTTTATTAGCCATGGTGATTGAGAATAAAATATCAACCAAGGAAGGCTGGGAAACCATTTTTCTATACGTTGAAGATGGGCTGTTGGATGCTTATGAGACTCATGTTTTGGATTTCTGCAAAACGATGGTCTTTGCTGGTTGTGGTTTTGGGGCTGTTGCTGATTTATATATTGAAGTTACACCCGAGAGTCAGATGACTACCAATATAGGAGGCAATGCAAATGATGCTGACAGTGAACTATGTTGCTTTTATGTTAATCTGACTGAGTCTCTTCTTTCGAATATGGGTGGTTCTCCAGATGTTAGTCAAAAGTTGCAAGTTTTGATGTCTTCACTTAGCAAGCAGGTGGACTGTTCGGGAAATATAAAGAAGGTGAGATATGCAGTAAGGGAAGTTCTTTATGCATTTTCTGAGAATGTGCAAGTTTCTAACATGTATCGGGTGTATGCATTGGAGCTTCTGCAATCCATCACTGGGAAAAAGGAAGGCTCTCATAATGCTGAGATCTCAACTGTTCTACCTTGGGAAGGATGGGCAGAGTCTTTATCTCCTGTGATTAGTGAGTCCGTTGAGCATGATGGACAAGATAAGCATGGGATGGGTAGGAAATTTACAAATACTTTGGTTGCTCTCAAATCAAATGAGATGGTTTCAGCTGCTTGGCCTGGTATAGAAATTACACCAAACGACCTCAATTCGATACAGTCTGCAGTATCTTGTTTTTCTTACTTGGCTACTAGTGCCGTTTCAGGGACACACATGCATACCCTTCAATGCCTTCTTAAAGAATGGGAAGGGCTTTTCTCTTTTGATGGTCAGTTTCGTACTGAAGAACAGGATGGGAAAGATGATGATGTGCATGGAACAGGACATAACTGGAACAATGATGAGTGGGATGATGGTTGGGAAACATTTCAAGATGATTTAGTGGTGCAGGAAGAAAAATGTGATCATGCCTTCTCTGTTCATCCCCTCCATGCCTGTTGGAGGATTTTGCTCCTAAAGCTGGTAGGGCTTTCACAATTTTCAGAGATGGTGAAATGTATGGATCAGTCACTGGTCAATCCAAAAGTCACATTGCTGGATGAAGATGAAGCCAGAAGCTTGAGCCTACTGCTAATCAGTATTGATTGCTTTGTAGCTCTGAAATTTGTACTCCTCCTTCCCTACCAAACACTATGGTTTGAGTGTTTAGCAATTGTTGATGCTAAGTTGAAGGAAGGAGGCAGCCGAGAAGCGTCAAGTGAGGATTCTGAACTTTTGGCCCTCATTCTATCAGCAGGAATCATGTCTGCTGTGGTGTCTGATGCTCAGTACAGAAACGTGACTTCTTACCTTTGCTACTTGGCTGGATATTTTTTACGTGGTTATCGGGAGGATCAACTGAACATTCTTAAGCATGCAGGTGGGAATGGAGAAATAAAAGAAAGATGCTATATTTTTGGTAGGATTATCTTCCCGCATTTCATTGCAGAGCTTGTAAAGGCAAATCAGTATATTCTTGCAGGAGTTTTGGTTACGAAGTTTATGCTTTCCCATTCTTCCTTGAGCCTTATTAATGTTGCAGAGGCGAGTCTTAGAAAGTTCTTGGTAGGTCAGTTACAAAGCAACCAAGAAGAAGTGCTTAGGTTTGAAGAGAACAAGCCTTCTGTTGTGAACTCCTATACAAAGTTGAGAGATAAACTATCAAATTCTCTCGAGTCTGCATTGTTGGCACTGTCAACTGATATGAAATGAAAGTCGGTTCCTCTTTTTCTCTCTGGTTTGTCCTTTGGGGCTCAAAATTCAAAATTATTCAGACTGCAGTGTCCCTACGTTCCAGCACTCTATTTCATTTTGTTGAGGTATTCAATACTGAGGTGAGGATTCCACTATCTCTACCTTGAGATGTGCATGCTGCTTCTTTTCAGCATGTATAGTTACAGTTGTACCTGGCTTGGCTAGAGGCTTTGTGGTTGCCAACGGATGAATCACAGGCAAATAGCAACATGGTTATCTTGAGGACAACCCGGCTATGTTCAGGGCTCCTTGGTTCAGTCCCACCAGATGCAGGATTACGAGAAAAATGAAGGGTGCAGTAAGCCGAGACTCGAAGTTCAAGTCTACCGAGTCCATAGTTGAACCCAAGTGGATCAGATTGAGGACGAGGGTTCGGAGTTTTTGTTCATTTTGAGTGTGATCTGGGATCATCCCCGCCTGTATTTAGCTAATTCAAATGCCATTTCCGAGCTCGCCCGGGCTTGTAAATCGAGGGAGGGTACATCTCGGTGGAGGCACTTTACGCATTTCCATGCCAGGAGTTGACAGTTCATGGCCGGTAGAAGAACAACGCAGGCTGGGTCTTATAGAAGAGGGGGAGCTGATTTTACCGAGCAGCGGGCACCTTCCGCCCTGCTTGTATTAAAGAAGAGAGATGAGTTAAATATGCTAATCTAAAGCATGAAACGATTATAATTCTTCCTTTTTTGTTCTTACGAGAAGGGTAATGAAATGGATGAACCCACCAGTTATAGTAAGGTAGGAAACCAATAGGTGGCTTGAATACTTCTTATGTGCTAGCATCAATATCCTACTTAGTGTTATGGAAAAAAGTTGTAGGAGGTTAATAACCCATCGTCTGAAAAAAAAAGGTAGAAAGCTCCTTGTTCTTTCCTCCGGTGGTCTCTCTATCTATATGTACCAGCTCTAGAACCCTGGACATCTGATTATGAGGCCATTCGTTACCACCATAACGCCTACGGGACAACCGGTTCTGTAAATTTATCAATGAGGCATAGAGAACTGAAAATAATTGGGCTGGAGCTCTCCTCATCAATTTTTGTCTTTTTTGCACTCCACAAAATATAATTGGGCCACCAAGAAGGTACATATGCAGCAGTGGAAGGTTAGGTAAGAGCACTTCTTGTCCAAACATGAAGGGCCCAATACGATTGACAGGTGAAGGATTGATCAGATAAGTAAACTGACATGAACACTAAGTTAGACAGTATGCATTTAAGCTTCTGAAAATGCGTGTGAGACTGCATGAATTGACTAACAAATTTGACACTCCAAGACAAATCAGAGATTGTGAGGTATTGCAGGCCACCGTCCAAGTTTCTATAAATTAAAAGGTCTGCATCTTTAGTTTATAAAGCAATATTTGGTAGCCATTGTTGTAGAGACAGCCTTGGCCGTAATTATTTCGAGCATTTTCAATAGTTTTCAGGCACAACAGTGCCGGTTGAGTAAGAACCCTGTAAGTTCAACGTACTTCAATGCTCGTGAACCGAGCCCTTCGTAGCAAAGGCTTGAGTAAAGCGAAGAATTAACTCATTTTGAAACTTGGAGTTGCTACTTGTAAGCATAGTGTCATCGATATAGAATAGCAAGGTACTACCATATGTATTCCGACACCAAAAGAAAAGGAAGACTCAACGGTGCTACCAAATTTACTACCGGGACTTCATCAGAGCCATGAGCGACCAGATCTTGAAATATATAATACTCTTCTATTAAGAAGCGATGAAAACTAATACCCTTTATCAATCGAGGTCGCTATAGCCAAGAGTAGATGGAAGAGAAAATTTGTTGTTCAGATTACCCTTTGGAGAAAGCAACATAATCTGATTTATTGCATAATTTGGTTTAGCTTTTTCAACAAATTTTCGAAGGAGATCTAAAGGATCGATGTCCAGGTTTAGGGAAGAAAGTCAATTTATAATCCTACTGTTTAAAATACTTAGACCCAAAATCAAGCAAGAATAAGACTATGGAACATCACTTATAGTTGATCCAAGAACTGTATTAGCTAGTTGAATTGAACATGATAGATGGTTATATTTGGTTGCAGACCATACACGATGAGTGTCACTCCTTTGCGGTTCCGCTTGTCCTCGATTGCAAAACCATCAGATTAAAATTTAAGAACAAACGACATGTAAGTTGTGAGCTGACTGATTCAAATAAATTGTTTTCTTTGTTTCAGGGACAACAAGAACATTATCGTGCGTCAAAAGGCGCAGATATCAATACCATTTAACGATTTTCAGTCAGTCACCATTGTCTTCATTACTTGTTTCGTTCCATATTATGGAATCAGGTTTTGAAAGTAATCTGAATCACCTGTAACATGAAACGTTTCCCCGTATCTGGAGACCTTCGTTGCTGCAAGTAATGCACCCTTTAATTGCTTTCTTTTCCATTGAATAATTAATAATAGCTTATTAATTGCTTGGGTAATTGCCCACACACTAGTCTCAAGTTTCATTTACTTTCATGTTGGGCTATCTCCAACAATTTATTATTTCGTTTATTGATACCGTTCGATTATTTGCATAGTACCCTTTTATCCTTTTATTATCTAAGATATTCAGAAGCAGTGATAGCGAAAAGATTTGCGCTCTGTCACTCGAGCTGGTTACATGCACAGGGGATGTGCACGAAATGGAAATGACCAAAATACTTTCAGTAAAATAATAAAAAGAAATTTTTATGAAGGATAAGAAAGGTGCAAACCCTTTGGGATTTTGGGAAAAGAGAAAACCTTAGCGATCTTCAACTTCCCAGCCAGTTCATGCAAATGTTTTTGAAAGATCGTATATTTGGTGAGTGGGAGGAAATTTGACCACTGGAATGAAGGCCGAAGTCTTCCCTCTTTCCTCCATCCTTTCAAGGTCAAGGGCAGGCAGAAGTAAACTTTTCCTCTTTCTATGCAGCTGAAGAGGTTGAACAGAAATTCCCTTTCTTGTGACTTGTGACTTGCGACTTGTGACTCGTGACTAACTAGCGCTTTGGGTGATGCCTATCTTGGAGTTTGATGTCTAACAGCCACCTTTAGAATTTTTTTGACACAGTGGTAGCTAGAAGAATATATATATATGTATATATTATGCATTTGTCATATTCTTTCTTGATCATATTCGAACACAATCCGACTGTCCATGTATGTGGTGTGTTGGATCTGAACCATATAAACAAAGATCCCCTATCTTAACTTGTCAATCCTCACCAATAGAGAGAGTTCGAGATATGAAGCACCATCCTAACTTCAAGCATGCTCATAATCGTCATGCTGCGACCTTCCACTAACGTGCTTGTTAATTTGCTTAATGGGTCTTAATATAGTTGGAGACAGTGAAAGTTCGGTCGTCAGTTCAATTTTCATTTTTCATTGATGTTACTCTTTTGAATTGTAAACATTAAATAAGTTGCACTCTAGTTGATGGGTGTCACGTTTTCCACTCAGGTTCCAAAACAATCTTAAACATTCAGGTAGAGAAAACGAGCAGGTTTCGGCCTCTTTGAAGTAACTCTTGTCCTCCATTGTTTCTTGGTGTTGTTGGTGAGCAGTGATCATCGGTCAAACAGACATATACTCCCAATTACCCAACAAGCGGCAGTTTACCATAAAAGGTGACACGAATGAGAGAACGTTCCATTCTTATTATGCATCATTCAAAGCGGTAGAATAAACATATGGATGCAGGCAGCCGAATTATGGTCAGTCCATGAAGGAGATCTAGTTTCATCAAAAAGATGATTAGCCAAGGTTGGCAACACATATGATCAGGACACTTACGATTGTCTTTCGTTTGCAGATGGCGGATCGATTGTAATAGTTTTCCACTGTCGTTGTCGTTGTTTGTTGGCATCAGGACATGATATATAAGAGTTTTTACCTCCTTTCTTCCGATTCAGTTCCAGTCAATGCATACCAAACAATTATATATAGCAACAAGCTAGCTAGCATTGACGTGAATAACCAAGTGACTTGAGTCAAGTCAGCGATAAACTCGGTCAAGTTCCATATTTGATGCGAACATTTTGTACCGAAGGGTCTCAATCTCGTGCTCATAGTTTGGCATGAGGATGAAGTTCAAGAACAGGGAGAAGAAGAAAGGATCCAATGAAGTCCGGCGAGAGAGAAGAAAGCAATTAACAGTCCTTCGAAGGGGATTCCAAATCATGAGCTTCTCAGAGAGGGAAGAAGCCGCAGCCATGCAAGAAGAAAGGCAGAAAAAACAATTATCCCCATGGATGAAGAAGCAATTTCACTTCCATTTTCTAGATTCCCACTTCTGATAAATTATCAGGAAACACTAAAGACAAGTCATGAGTTCGAACCAGACTAAACCAACTCCACAACATTGCTTCCTCCAAATTAACGAAGTAAAAAACCATCGCTTCCTTCATCACAACAGTTGTTACACACCAAACAAATATGAAGAGTGGGAGAAAGAAAGAGAGATCTAGAGAGAGAAGGAAACAGGAAATGACGCATATATCCCTAAACCCTAGTTCTCCATAAAAACAAAAGGGCCCTGCCTTTGGCCCCACATGTCAGACATATGGTCCCACTAAAAGAAAAAGAGAGAGAGACAATGCTTTAGAGACGTTGAAAGAAGGGAAAAAGGTACACTACTTTGGAAGCGAAAGTCAATACCCGAACCAATACCCTTGCATGGTGGTGCATGTGCATTCTTTTCCGGGCCCAACACCACGTGGCAAGGCGCATCCAAGGTGCGTTCTTGACTTCCTAACTACATCTCCTTGACTTCATCTTTTTTTTTTTTTTTTCTTTTTCCTTGTTTCTTTTTCTTTCCTTTGACTCGAAGCGATTTTCTGCCGGCCGCTACTGCAAAGGCAAATCAAAGAGAGTCAATAACCAAAGGAAGATGAAACGAACATGCAAGAAAGAAGGAGGCGCAAGTTTCAAAAACGAAATTCAATGGAACAAGCGATATCTCTTTTGTTTTTCAACGCTAATCTACTGCTACTGCAAGAAACGAGAACCGAAAAGGAACTAGAAAAGGGAAAATGTAAAGGAGAAAGTGAGGATTCCTTCTCTAAGCCGACGTCTTACTTACTTGCCTCATTGGCTCATCCACCACTCTACCTGTGGAAGCATACGCGTTTTTGAAACGAAGAAAAAGGTGAATTACAGATAGATTCACGTCAAGAGAGTCCCAAAAACAGAAAGTCGGAAACAACTGTTATTGCAGATGAACCAAAATAGTCTTTTTCAACGGTACCCATCAACCTTTTTTCTCTTTTTGCGTGAACGATAAGGCAAAGGGCCAAACTTCTCTCGATATATATGCAAGAAGGATGACAAAATAAAACTTTGTCGAACAGATGAAATATAGAATACATACTATATACACGCATGCATAAGCGTAGGTACATACTATATGCTTCAAATTCCTGAACTTTTTTCCATGAAAATTTCTAGCGGAACAAAGATGTTTTTGTCTAGTATCGCGATCTGGTTGACTCCTGTTAGCGACTGAGATGATAAAATAAATGCTGATACTGACTCAGTTATATACCGTTTCCATGATTTGTTCATTTCAAAAGCAGCGATACCATTTCCCAGAACAACAAAGAGAGCACCAACTTACTATATATACATAATTTTCTGTGCATATCTGTCAAACTTAATTGGCAGAAAAAGAAAAATAGAAAGTATCGATTTTACCTGCAATTATGTATATGAGCACCAAAAACCATAAATCTTCATGCATGAACTCATGTACAGATGAGTTCATGCATTCTCACACGTAACGGCGGCCTTAATCCTATCCACTGTGCATGCGATGAGATTGTTAACAGTAGCCACTGATCCTAGAGAGAGTTTTGCAGTTGGAGCAGAATCAACCAAGATCTGGAACGCCACAGTCAAAAGAGAACCACCACTACCACCATTGCTGCCGCTGCTGCCTCCGCCTGTCGGCCCCATTTCTTCTCCGTTAGCGGTGGTAGGTCCGTCATGCAAAATGGCGAACCCAGAGGGGAGAAGGGCCACACACTCTGGATCCCCGCCTGTTAGCACGGCATTCATGGCCACAATGTCCACCGGTGCATAGATCACATAAGACCCTGACGAATCCGTGCAGCTCTCTTGCAGTATAAGCATGTTGCTTTGGTTCGAATTCGAACTCTGTCAAGTCACGCACCGAAAGTAAACAGGTGAGAAAGAAATTCCTGCGTATGTCATGATCGTGGATCGTGTCCTTGTGCACAACTGTTTCCTCCTTAGAAGAATGACTGTATGAACCTTGAGATGATGAATATACTTGTGAAGAGAAGACCTTCTTCATTCACATTCAAAGACCAATCATGAGAATACCACAGGCCCACAAATGTATTAAATATGCTAACTACATATTTTGTCATATTCCTTTCTGGTTTAATCACTTGTCTGTGGGTGTAGCCCAGTTGCTCGGATTGTCAAAGAATATAAGGAGTAAAGTGTAGCTCCCTCATCATTAAACGCAAGGAAAAACAGATAAACATACGCCCTCCCACATGTGTAGTTGCTTTCTCGATAATGAACAAGGAGAACTGAACTATCATAGGTTGGATGTCATATTAATTATTAATTATCATGCATTGAAGTTGATCCGACTTGATGTCTTAGTACTTCTGTGGAAAATCCTTCATAAATAAGCGAGAGAAATTTTCCATTGCTTCTTTAACCCAGATGCTAAATATGCAAATGTATGCATGATCTAGCCTCGCACATCGCATGTCAAAAACGTGCTACCAACATGCTATATGGCAGCACCATGTGCATGACACTACCTAAACTGTGTGTGCTGTGAAGGGGTTAGACTTACATTTACCCGCAAAAGAGAGACGGCATTGCCCGGATCGTGGCCATTGGCGATGTGCGCCATTTCTTGCACTACTCCACCATTTGAAAGAATGTCCCACTGTTTACAGAGCAGAAAAAGGGAAACACAATTAGCAAGACTAATATCTGAAACACAATTAGCAAGACTAATATCTCTCAGCAAACATGGATATCTGTACTTCTATCTGTTCTAGAATTTGGCACATCCATGTGTCAAAACAAACTAAAAAGCTACATACTTAAAGTAAAATTGGAAAACGCTGGACAAGATGCAATATTTTACTGTGACAAGATCTGGAAAGAACATATTGTCTTGAGAGAGAAATAGAGAGCGGACCTCATTTCTTGAATTCTCATCCCTCAGGAAGTCAAAAACTCTCTTTGGAGAGACAGGTAGCCAAAAGGAAGTAGCAGCGCTGAGAACAATGCCTGGTGGTCTTCCAGGATCACCTATACTCTTTCTAGTCATCACCCTCACATCCTCAGCCCCGCTTCCAGACAGAGTCGTCCAAGTATGTGCCGTGGAAGCGCTCACACCAGCACAGAAACTTACAACCATCCTCTCAGCCAACTTCAGCATGCTCCTCCTCCCTTCTGGACTGGTTATCACTGAAACACAGAATGTATACCAAGATGAGTACAGCTACAGATCTTCTTTGAACGCTTTTCGATCTCAAGAGGCTGTTTATAGTGCACTGCAGAACAATTTTAAGCTTGCGGTTTCTATGTATTCTCTGGCTAATTAGCTTACCACCGACATCTCTTGGAGAAATGTTGCTGGCCATGGAACTGGCGAGTCTCTCGCATTGTCTGTCAAGGGTAGCGACCCATCTCTTTGCACCAAAAGCCAGGCCTGAGTTGACCAGCGACCGGTATATGCTGTGAACAGCTCTATCATCAACCTCGACGTGTTCGACCCACGTAACCTGCAACGGCAAACAGTAAGAGCAGAGAGCTTCTTGACGATCAGAAATTGAGACTCATTCACCAGAAATAGTAGAAAAATCACGTTCTCCGTCATTCATAGAAGAGAGAGAGGAAGGGAGAGATGCAAGCGAATATGATATGTCATCCAGTATGTGTCGGTGCAGGTGCCAGTCGACAATGCATGCATGTGCAGATAATGCGCAATGCATTAATGTAGAGCTGCGTAAATCTTCTCTTCAAGATACATTTGAATACATGCATGCCTTGACGGACACCAACCAGAAAATGATACGATGTGCTTACTTGTAGAATATACATGCTCTCTCTCTCTCTCTCTCTGAGTTTGCAACATTTTAATGAATTTAGTTCCCTGAAACATGCCAGTGCAACTTATCAATTTCACTTCCTCCTTCATCTTATGTTCATCTTGGAGTGAGAAAAAACCCTATGTGCTCGTGTGTGTGTGTCTATATATATATATATATATATATATATATATATATATATATATATATATATATATATATATATATATATATATATATATATATATATATCAACAACTTTAAACATTACATTTAAACAATCTGGTTTTTGTCCACGATCTAATGTTCAATTTTTTTAAATGACAAATGCACTGGTAGTGATGTATCTTAGTACCGAAAGGAGAGAAACTAGGCGTGCATGGCCATGCACGATGTAAAGTTTGAACCAAACTGCTTTTCTTGATACCAATAGAAATGCGAGAAAAATGGAGAAATATTTCCACGTATTGAAACGTTATTATAATCACCTTAGAATATCCGTTAGGCATTTCTTGAATAAGACATCCGGATGGTCGTCTTCTACATCTCAACACCGGCTGAGCAGTCGGGCGAATACTGTCCAGTGAGACGTCAACGACGGCCCAGCTTCCATCGGAAAGGTGCTTGCAGTATCTAACAAAATAGCTTTCCCTGGTAGGCACCAGCGGTGTCGGCATTTGGAACTCAGCTGACATCTGTAAGGAATAAAGTTCGTCCATCAGCTATGCTGTTATACTTCTTTTCTTCGTGAAGTCAAAACCAAAACTACACGACAACTGTCTTTCACTTGTTTTGATCTCTTGAAAGCAAAAGTAACAAGTTTTTAGATAACAATATTGATGTTGGTAGTTTGTAAAGCGAGAAATCAGAGAGAGAGAGAGAGAGATACCACTTGTAACGCTCCATTCCAGTTTCCTGCTACCCCAGTCGACAGAATCTCCAGTGTAAGTGCTCTTGAGATTATGTGAAAGAACATGCTCGACCATTGATTCTGTGAAAATTTGAGAGCGTAAACATGAGATCTAGAAAGAGAAATGAGATGGGGAGCCACAGATTTCAATACTCACAAATCCCGGGCCTAAATATAAAGTTTAAATCATCAACCCCTACTGGGTGAATATCACCTTCAGGGTCTAATGGGAGGTCACTCAACGTTTCTTTGCTATCAAGGTAATTGGTACCATAAAATCTAAACTTCGTTCCACGACCTATAAGCAACTTCTATCAACCCATCCATTCGAAGATTGTTGTTACATCTCATATATGGGAGATTTCCTTAAGTTCTTACCACATCCATAAGGATCTCCACCAAGTTGGTGGGATTCATGATCACAACCGCCGTTTCTCGAGAAGCTTCAGACTTCAAACCGAGCGGCCTGGGCCCGATGCCTCGAGGAAAGGCTCTAAGGTACTCATCTTCACAGAGCACTTCGGTCTGGCTGTCGACGCCACCTGGAATCCATAATGGTTCCCCCAGCTGCGCCATTCTGATGAGCTCCTCCATTGCTGCAACAGCTAGTTCTATGACCATGGGCTTCTCTATCTCAAGTTGTCCTGCTACAGGCTTGTTCATCAAGTCCCCACCTCCAAACATCTCTCCCCCAATGCCTCCTTGAATCCCAAATTGTCCGACAGCTAGGTCTAAAGAAGAGCGAGACATGGATGGTGGCAGCAATGGCGGGTAAGACATCATTGGCTTCCCCACATACTTCGCAGCAATCCCGGAGATCTTGTCAATCTGCATCTTCAACACAGAAAGCGTCAAACCTTTTCTCTTTATTGTTCATAAATTAGGTGACAAGGATATAAAATCTTCGTTCCATTTATTTGACTGTGTCAATGGATCAAAGTTTGATATTAAAATATTGTATGAGCGCAGTGGTGCTGTTTAGGTTTGGATATTCCATTAGTAAGCTTTCTATTACTCTCGATTACCTCTTCTCTGAGACGAGCATTCTCTATCCTTAAGTGTTGTTCATCGAATGACATCTCGCCCAGTGCAGTAGGGCCTCCACAGTTTGGACAGGAAGCGTTGCTCAGTGCTTCCTTGTATCTCATGTTCTCAGCTCGGAGCTTCTCATTTTCTGCTCTAAGTTGTGCATTCTCTTGGCGTTCATGTTGTGTCTAGAGAGAGAAACAAACAGTTAGCAGCAGCAGAAAGGAAAGAGCGAAGTTGCGTATATTAGCAAAGAAATTTCCTTGAACAAGTATCCGTTCCTCAGAACGCAGTAGTATAACGTTTAGATTTTTTTCTTTTTTTGAAAACTTGCCATCTTGTGGATTTTACCTTCATTTGCGTGCGCTTATTTTGGAACCAGAACTTCACTTGGAGAGGCTCTAAGCCTAATTCTCGGCTCAGCTCTTTCCTTTGTTTATCATCTGGATGTGGGCACTCTTTGAAAAACCTGCATTTCAGGGGGAAAAAAAACTTGATGTTTGTATCAAAATTTTCTCACTGAGATCCATTTGAATATGATGCTTCCTTTATGCAGAAGATGAATCAATACAATTGAACTTATGCCAAAAAAATGAATAATGGAATGCTTTTTCTAACATGAGCAAAAAGCTCCAAAGAAGAGAAAATGAAGAAAAGGATTGACCTTGAATAAACAAATTGGAGATCAGGAAGTGTGAAAGAGAACACCAAAAGCCCAACAGGAAACCAAAGATGAAGGTTCTTGCATGCAATGAAGACGCCGGGAGAAACAAAGAGAGAGAGAGAGAGAGAGAGAGAGGGAGAGAGAGAGGTGTCCCTTACGTTTCCATTTCTTGAATCTGGTGCTGGGTGTGGCGATGATACCGCTTCTTCCTCGGCCGGCGGTCCTGTTCATTATCCTCGCCGGATGCGCCTTCGAGGTTTTCGCTTCCCGATTTGCTCTCAAACTCTTCTTCTCTCATCTTAGCGAGAACCATCTCACTCTCTGTAGAATGGGCTATCTCATGCTGTCCATCCATCAGATTCGACTGAAACAGACCTACACATGCTTCAGATTTCATCCCGTTTTCTCTCACACTCTGTCAACCAAGGACGGCCGCAGAGAAAAGAAAGAAAAACGAAACCAGAAGAAGAGAAAATGAAAAAAACACAGATTCAACATATCAAACCAAAGCAAGACAAGAGAACAGACAAGAGAAGTGGAAAATGATGAGATCAAGAATAAGAGAGCGCAATCCTGCTAGATGTCTACTGGCCTCTCGAGTTCCAAGATGGATTCCTTAAACTATAAGAGTACAGGAAACTTATTCTCTTTTATAAGCTTTTTTTGGTCTAAATTTCACAGCAGGAGGCTTGCTGGCTGAATTTTTCTATGTTTTAGAACATTTTTATCCTCGTTTCGCTTTGAGTTCGTGATGTGGAGAGAAAGAGGGTGGAAGCTTCTTACCTGAGTTCTTTTAAGGGTCGGAAGCCCAAATCTGCTTTCTTCATGAGCTTCGCTAGCCATGATAGGCATAGCATACCCGGACGGTATCATTGTTCCGACCATATCTCTCTCTCTCTCTCTCTCTCTGAGTTTAGGTTTGGAGGAGGATGCATATATACTTTCCTTTGCTTCCGCTTCATTATTTTATTGTTTTAACAGCGGGTACTCTAGATTCTGTTGCTCAGAGGAGGGCTAATACTTGGTTAACAAGTACTAAAAAGGCAGAGGTAGACTAAATTTTGCTCCCCAAGTTCCAAATAGTTTTTACTTTTATCTCTTTTTTATATGACCAAAGAAGAACTAGGGTTGACAATGGAGGCTTAACTTTTTCGACACCACCCTCAAAAACCAGATCTCAGAAACCGCTCTCAAAACCAAACACGCATCTCGATGCAGAGAAAACGTGTGAACAGCTTACCATGATACCATCTACCAAACAGAATGCATGGAGATCAGCTGGTACTCTAAAATCTCAGCGTGAACTAAGAAACAACAATAGAAGAAGGAAAACTGTAACTCTCTCTCTCTCTCTCTCTCTCTCTCTCTCTCTCTCTCTCTCTCTCTCTCTCTCTCTCTCTCTCTCTCTGATACTTACTGATGATGGAGTTTTCTTCAAAATCGGACTGACCCATTTGTGGTTTTCAAAGACCCAACTGGAATCTAGGTTTTCGTTCATACCCACATCCATTTTTCGGCGAAGCAGGCCATCAGTCATCGGAGAAATCGATCTAAAGCAGGAAAGAAGTCTTCCTCGTTGGTGCAGTTTCCGGCAGTTTAGACAGAGATGAGATGTAGAAGAACGAAGAAATCAGCCTCAAGGATCTCGCTTTTCCTTCCCTCTTTCCTTGCGGTAGTGCTTCTTCTGATATATGCAGCGGCTTTGAACTCTCGGCAGGCTCTCTCTCTCTTTCCCCCTCTCTCTTTCTTTCTCCCTCTCTCTCTTTTCTATCTCTCTCAGCCCTTCAAAGAGAGGAGAACCATGACAGTGAAGTGGGAGAGGAGAGGGAAGGGTGGGGATGGGGTAAAAACCAAGAGGTGCTGGTGCATTTAATGAGAGAGAGAGAGAGGGAGGGGGAGGGAGGAAGAGGAAGAAGAGAGAGAGAGAGAACTTTAATAAGAATGAGATTGTTAGGAGCAAAATTACAGCTGCCTTCTTCCAATACAAGTATTACTCTCGTATGCATGTAATTGAATAAATATATTTTCTTTTTTGGCATTTGTAGATTTTCAAAAATACAGACTGCACAAATGGATGGATGGTTTTAAACGGACAGCATACTCCCTACTATCATGGCGTGGACGGAGAATCGGAGCAAAACTTCCCAATTTTCTTTCTTCTGCCAGAGAGAGAGAGGGCAGCAGCAGCAGCAGCAGCATTTACGTCGCTAGCAATTATCTCTTTTATTTCCTTTTTCCTATTTCCTCTCTTTTGCAACAAAATTGACTGGGATTCCAGTAATAAATTTCGGAGCTCTCAGCCTCACCTTCCCCTCTGCAATCTCTCAATAAATGCTCACTGCGCTCTCGCAGACGCGGCTCTGTTATTACACTCATGCGTTCCTTGCGCCACTGCGCGATACTCACACACACGCACACACACACAGATTTCATAGTTGTATATCTGCAGAACAGAAGCAACCGAAACCTTATGCCCGTTACAGTTTTGAATTTTTTCTGCATAAATATTTCTTGATCTCTTTCTCATTGGAAGTAATGTTGGCAGAAACTTGCTTATGCAATATTTTTTCAATTTAAACCGGATTTGATCGGCCATTTTCTCAGATGCTTTGTTTTCTCTCCTGCGATGATCAGCAGTTAATTATGAAATTATGTTGCAGAAGAGAGAGAGACAGAGAGAGAGAGCTCATGTATCAAACTGCTAGAAGTCAGCACTAAATTAACTCGGTCTATCCCTTGACCTGCGCCAGTTTACTAGTGCACCAAAAGCTCAACCATGATAAATGGATAGAAAGTAGAAACCCCATCAGCAAATCATATTCTAGCCTTGTAGGTATTTTCTCTCCAGGGAAAGTCTTACAAGTTTTCTCGAATCTACTCTTTCTATGGAAAACTTGAGAAATCTCCAACATCAATTTTAAAAAGAAAGTAGCCTATAAGCAAAAATATTTCACATAAGAAGGAGAGTTAGAAATCTATCTATAGAAAATAAATGACACTTTTTGATACGACCGTTGCTTTTGAATATTTTGCGTTCCTGTTTTACTAACAATTGTAACACTTTGATCACCAGACCACAATGCCATGTAGTGATGTGCACATTGCACATTCATATATCCTGTACATGTAAACACATGCATGTAAACTACTCATATCATATGCATGTATGTATGATGATCCCATGGTTACATGCATGGTTTGGCGTGTAATATGCACATGCGATGTCAGTGACCATGCAATAAAAGGCATAGTCAAGTGAGTTGTTCCACCATTAATTAAAAATATTCCAAAATCACGTTCATCCGGTGCGTGAACTTGTCCTTAACCCCAAATGAATAGTAAAGAAAAATATGGCAAAAAGAAGTGAAAGTGAAGCGTTAAGTTTACATGCTTGATAAACTCATGCATGCTCAACCTTATCCCCATTCAGAATCTCAATCGTGTCGCTTATTTCCTCGGCCGTTGATCCAACCCCAACCAATGGCTCGGAATGCACACATCCCGATCAGAATCTGAATCGAATTGGCCCATCAACTCAATGGGTTGTGAATCGGCAAAAAGTATATACTATATTTATTCTTTGAAAGGACTAATGAGAAAGTATATAAAATTCAAAAAAAAATAAGAAGTTTTTTTAAAATGTTAAAACATTAAAGAAAAAAAATAGGTGGCATCCTTGTATCGCTCATCGAGGCAAATGGGTTTTCCCATCGATTGAATTCAAATTGGCCAACATAGGCTGATTTTTATTATAATTGCATCCCATTAATGGTCATTTTCGATCTAGCTATGTTTTTTTCCCATTTTCTATAACCAAGAAGCCTTTGAATGTAATAAGCTGATCCAGAATTTTTTGTGCCCTTTAGAACTGAAAGTGGTTGAGGGTCTAAATGAGGACAGAATCATATGTATTGGTCCAACATTATAGGGCACATGAGTCACTAAATATATATCCAAACAAGGTCAGGTTTGGAACTAATGGTGTATGGTTTTATGGATCAATGTAGTAAAT
Organism: Nymphaea thermarum; assembly: GCA_011799765.1. Lineage (NCBI taxonomy): Eukaryota > Viridiplantae > Streptophyta > Magnoliopsida > Nymphaeales > Nymphaeaceae > Nymphaea > Nymphaea thermarum. The sequence continues at coordinate 230,412 of JAANDH010000581.1, forward strand.
TAAACGAGTGATCATACAAGTTATTCGAAAGGGCTCGCGGTTTCAATTAGAATCATAAAGGGGTTTGGCCATATTGGAAAAGATAAATGGAAAGAGAGATGATGATGATGATGAGGACTGTCACTTCATTGGGGTCGGGTTGGAATTTTAATAGTTCAAGTTGGATGTGGATCCATTATAGTGGTCCGATCTAAATTTGACCTTGATGGATTTTGTACTAAGTGTATAAGGCATTGCTTGAGGAACGCTTGGTTCTGAACATTGCAGCCTTGAATGGCTAAGTACCATACCAATCTGGAGTTTTCTTGTTAATTTTCTTGCAAGGAGAAAATGATTTTGATCCAAAGACATATAAGTCGCTTGCCTGAAGTTGTAAAACCCGATGGGTAGTGTCCTACGGGTTTGGATTTGAGGGTTTCAAGTAGAAGAAGGTCAAAAGTTCAGTATTCTAAATGTATGTCAGTTGCCATAATCTGATGAGTAGGCGACTCGCTTATCGATTGAGAAACTAAAAAGAAAACTCAAATTTCGAAGATGAGAAGAATCACGTCGGTACGACCAAAACGACTGAGCTAATTAATAGAAAATTGGTAATTAATTCTAATTGAAGCAGCATATGCTAAACAAAGCCATGTAGCTACAAATAATACAACTTTCGATATTTATCTCAAGATTTAAAAAAAAAAATGGTCGTCTACGATCAGATTCATGGAAGTAAGAGGTGAGCATCGATCAACTCTTCTCAGCTTCTTTCCCCAGGTTATACATGTCATGGCTCTCGATAATCACTTCAAAGTGTCTTTAGTATTGACCTTTTCTGGTTATTCATTTTTAGCTGATATTTCAAGACACTCCACTTAACCAACCAACGTACTGGTTTCTTCTTCTTGTTCTTCTTGTTCTTCTTCTTCTTCTTCACTACTATTGCTTGAAGGAGCTAGTAAATGCCTCTTACCTGCTCCCAAGTAGAACAAGAAGATGCCCATTTAATGAAGGTTCTTTAACGCCCAGAGTTGATCTCATCTTTTGAGATCAGAATAAGAGGAGAATATCACAATAGAATAAGCAAACGTGCATACAATGAATCGACCACATTAATACTGCATCGCATTTTGAGGTTGGCCCTTATATATTGATCTCTTCTCTCATGTCTATCGACATAAAAATTTCATTAAAAAAATGTTGGCATACTCCTGCAGCTGGTATTGAAGGGACCAGAACAGTACAGCCATGTGGCCCCTTCAGCAGGCACTCGCGAAATTCATTGGCCTCCATGAGACCACATCTCATTCTTCATGTTCAGCGCTTTGCCATGCATCTTCTCGGTCCCCTCTTCAATTCCCCTCCCTTTCTTTTATGCATTTTCGCCGTCGACATGATCTCACCTGTTTTGTCTGCTTCCTATCTACATGTGGCGTAGTTACTTCTCCATGACCATCCTTTCCTTTGAGTCAAAACTTCAATGTCCTGTAGACATGGACAGATTGCTGCTACTTGACAAGCCCCAGAGAGAGAGACAGAGAGACGCTGCATATATCATCGATTTGGTTCAATTGGTCCGAATGTGTTCACACTTTATAATCTGCCAATTGGTATTCTCAACTAGATCCACAAGCATCTATAGATATGTGCGTGCGTGTGTATGTGTGTATGAGAGACAGAAAGAGAAATTTAGAGGGAGAGAGATGAGTTGCAGCTGTCTTGTTTGGGCCTGGTTTTGCTAGATCCCGTATTTTAATAGTTTTTTAAACAATTATGTAAACTTAATTTAGAAGTTAAATATTTGAAACTACTGATTTAAACACTCATTAAGTTTTATCTAATATTTATTGAAAAAGAAGGGACCGGATAGAGATGGTCCTCAAACCGAGACCAGCTGAACGCGTGCTCACCGTGTATTCCTCTTAAGAGGTTCCCCAGGTCAAAGTTCGGTCCTCCCCACCATTTATGAAGTCATCCTTTCTAGCTCGGAGAAGGCCGATAAAAATATTTTTTGGTCTAATGCTTCTGCCGTTTATTTATAATATATATATATATATATATCTCTCTCTCTCTCTCTTGAGTTATAAGCATTACGTAACTCGCTCCTTAAGTTGAGGAGAAGTTACCAAACATGTTCCCCATCAACACGCAGCATTAGTTTGGCACTCAATGGGTATCTCATGAGGTGTACATTTCTATGCAAGGTTCCAAAACGAGGCCACTTGAATGTAAATGCACAGTGTTTGCTTTTTTATGTTAATGTGTTGCTTCAGTTGATAAATGATGTCAACGCATTCGCATCTACATGCTGCCATCAGCTTCTCGTTTAATGATTGAGGTTACTGAATCTCATTTATTCCACTCTCTTCCACCAATTAAATATTGGGATTTCCTGCGTTCTTCCTGCCCATCATGTGAAAAGGGAGAAATCATGAGAGTTGTTCCTTGTTTCTTGTAGCATCCTTCTCTTACAAAAGTTCATTTTCTTTAACTCGAGTTGAGAGACTTGGTCGCTGATTTGAGGCATAAAAACCTTAAAGACTTATGTCACTAGAGTGCGGGTGCCAGAGCGGCACATCCCAAAAAATTTAGTTACGGCGGTGATGGTATTTTATTATTATTATTATTTTTATTTTATTATATGCATAAGAGAATAGACATGTATATATTATTATTATAATTTAGTTATTAATGTATATAACATACTTGAATAATTGTATTGTATAAGAAAATATCAAAACAACATATATTATATAAGTAATTTAGTAATATGACATTTTAATTGGGCTCGAGTATGAGTCGGAGCCGCACCCATGTCCAGTGCGCACCTGACTCGATGCGACTCGGGTGCGGCAATAAAATAAAAGAGTCCGGTGACTTCGCTTAAGACCATTTCTATGGCTGGAACGGACCCACCCATCTTACAATTCAAAGTTCATCTTTTTTTTACCACCTCAAGCTCAAGTCTTTTGGGGCATAAAACCCTCAAGGCCATTCTCATAGCCGGACCCATCTTATAATTGAAAAGTTTTCATCAAGAGGCAATGACATTAATTATCTTGTGTATATGAGTTGCCCCATGGATTCATACTAGTGTGTCAAAAGGACATGACACAGGCATAATATTTGGAGTACCCACTTGAGATAGGTCATGAATACAAGGCCTCTTTAATTTTCTTAGGATGACCAACAAAGGTTTGATCTAGTAATTGAACTGAGTATTGAATACTTTTCTTCTTTACTATACCATTGGTGGGCTCCCATGGTGCTTGATAAGATCCATTTGCATACTGTTTGTGGAACCACGTAGAGTTGGCCTGATTAGACCCTTCTTTTTCAAGTGTCAAGATAAGTGACTTGACTTAAAGTCTTCTATGTTGAAGGCTTCTACTTTTAGAACTTGAAGGTCAACGTTACTTGTTCCTTTCTTTGACATGATGTTTAAGGGCTGGTTTGGTAATAATATGTGCTCGAAAAAATGAGTAAATTCATGGACTATTTGTTATAGTGTTACATGAATCTACCCTAAAATTAAGACAGATTCATGGAACAGCAACAGAATATTATATTACTGTTGCCAAACAGCCCCCAAGTGATTAGGAACAATCTTCTGGTAAAAGAAGACGGTTGATGCAACAAAGGGTCATACATCAAGTAACAAAACTAAAATAAGGGATATAGCGAGTACTTTTACATAACTGGCAAACAAGATAGGGGATAATAAACATTCATCTTCTATCCCGAGGGGTTTGACACACTTGGGTGAGCCAGCAGTTGGTAGGCTACCAGTCGCTGCAGCGGGCGAGCAACTAAGTCTCTCAGCCTAGGATGGTTTCCCAAAGTAAAACTCCAAAAAGAAAAAATAAAAAAAGTTCATCTTCTTTGGGGTTGGCCAGTCTGACGGATTTTGTGGTTTTCCTTGTCTGTGAATTAAAAAAATGTCTTTGGTAGGGTCCATAGCAGTTGAACTTTCTGAGACATCAATCTTGACCTCAAATCACTGAATCGCTAGAAGGTAGCTTCGGTTAGCCCCGAGCAAGGTCGGACCCAGTTGGTCCGAACAGACATATACTGAAACGAACTGATCGGCACCAGGAAGGCTTTAATTGGTTGGCTTCCAAGCCCACTTTTTCCTTTGGCAAGCGTCCACAGTAAAAAAAAAAAAAAAAAAAAAAAAATCATATATAGAAAAGTTGCCTGGAGATTGGGACGTAGATCAGATCGCTGCCTCATTGGAATCAATTAATAATTTGGCCCGCTGGGTACTTGTCAAGCCTGGTCCCGGGACAGCCATTGCTGTCCCTATCTTGGGCCACCAAGGCCACATTTCACGACTTGTTCTGATCCAATATTTGCCCGGAAGTCGTAGCCAGACCTATAATTAATATGCAACTGAAAGTAAAGCAGAAAAGGCAAGATTTAATATGCAGTAGTAACTGGTTGTTAATTTGGAGCATGTATTAAATGTTACCAAAAACGAGCAATTATAGCAGGATCGGCTCTGAAACACATGATGCCATGAGCTAAATGCACAGTGCCTCCAAAATTCAGTGATAGATGCCCCACTTGCTCCCCCCGTTGTCTTTATAAATCACTAGAGTTCGCTCGGATCCATATGGAGGAATTCCTTATGGGCCATCTCGGGCCCAACGTCCACAAATCAAACACAGAGACTTGGACAAGCCCATTTAGGGCCCATTTCACAAATAAAATAGTTGGTAATTATTCCATGAATCTTTAGATTCATATAATGATTTTTAAGATGCTTTTTGAATCTGTCATAACCTTTAAGTCATGCCAATGAAAACAGTTGTGTATTTATTTATTACCAAACATAATCTTAGATGTCATTTGACACCAATAACAAATTATTATTGTCTAATAAAGCTGCCTAAAGATTGGGGCCGATTCATAGAAACCCTGTAACATATAGTGTTCCATGAAACTACTCCAAATTTTGAGACAAAATCATCGGACAATAACCAACTGTGACCAGCTGTACTGAGTGTGAAATGGCCTCTTAAAAGTGTTTAGAAGTAAGGACATTTAGTAAGTGTCCCATAAATCTGTCCTAAAAGATTGGGACAGATTCATAGTACACTAAAATTAGTGTACTATGAATCTACCACACATTTAAATGTACCTTGAATTTGCTCCAATCTTTTTTAGGCAGATTCATGTGACACTCAATGTCTCTACTGCCAAACGATTCTTTCGGGACCCGAGGCTATCAATCATATGTAAACATAATAATATTGCTGTTGCCAAACGGTCTCGTATTATTATGATCATGTCCAAATATTGAAGGAAAACGGGATGCCTATCGTTTAAGCCTGATTGGAGTCTGGCATGTTTATGTGCCTTGTTTATTAAAGCAAAGACAATGTAACGAGTCAATATCACGCGATAAATCTTTGACTGTGAGGCCTTTTACTCATCCCGTAAAATTTAAAGCTGCACCAGATAGAGATCCAAGACCAAATAATATCGTATCCGAGCTTCTGTAACGTAACATGGTGAGGGATTTCTTTTCCAATCTAAGCCTCAGCCCTAGTGCAGTATGAGAAAGATGATATATGATCGGCCATTTTTTGCAGCCGTGCTGTTCTGAACTGACCGGAACTCCAATGGTCAGAAGGTGACGGTGAAAAAAGTTCAAAATGGAGAGAAGATAATTAGATAAATGACATGGTTGAGTTCCTTATTAGACAATAAGAAGCTGATTTTCAATTATCGCATATAGATATCTTTGTCAATCTCTCTCTCTCTCTCTCTCTCTCTCTTTCTATATATATATATATATATACATAGAAAGAGAGAGAGAGAGAGAGAGAGATGCCTAAATGGGTATTAGCATAGTTCGTGCCCAGCCTCTGATTTGATTGTTACTAGTGTCAATTCTTTGGCATATATATATATATATATATATATATATATGTGTGTGTGTGTGTGTGTGTGTGTGTGTGTGTGTGTGTATGTGTGTGTGTGTGGGTGGGTGTGTGCAGGCACGCGCCACTTTTCTTCAGACGACAGGTCACGCTCAGAACATCCTATAAAGGATCATGAGTACTAAACATCAAATATTACTTCCACAAGCAACTTTTACACTTTGAATGAGAAAAAGATTCAAGGCTAAGTTACCACTTCTTCCTGCAATGGGGGCTTGGCCAATCGCAGACATGATCAGTCTTAATAAAAACTGGCTAAGAAGCTTCCGGGACATGATTGAAGGTAGAAGAAGAGGTCTCCATCGTTGGCCATTAATTTCTCACAACAGAAGTAGGCTGCAGATGACCTCTAGGAGGGTGTCCATTGATGTTGGGCGCAGAATCATGGAGCTGAACTGCAGGAAGCAGCACAACAAACGTGAAGAAGGATCAATTTTTGGCTTGCCTATTCCTTTTTGTCTTTCTACCGGCATGTGTGGATCTTTGAGCTGCTGTGTTATGCTGTAGGATGCTTGTTTTTTGTTACTACAGGTTATGATGCTCAGCATCCCTGTATTTTTTGCTGTACATAATCAATTTTTTGGCAATAACAAGATGGCGAGGCTGCCTCCCAGCATCCTTTCCTTGGATCTTAAGCAGCACATTTGGTGGGAATTGGGATACACTAATGTTCAAGCAAACAGGCCATCTAGGTGGGTGGCCACCTGACCTTCACTCTGAGAAAGAAATGTGCCAAGAAAAAAGGTTTTTTTTTTATTTTATTTTACTTGTGAAAACCACACCAAGAGGAAAGACTTGGTAGAAAACCCCAACGACCTGGGGTGCAAAAACCCAAGGCCATTTCCTCCGGCCCCCTAGTAACAACATGCGTCTGGCATTCGCAGGGAGAGAACACCCCTGAGAGTCGAACCAGGTACTGGTGGCTTGCCAGCCACTGGCCCGCCCATGCGTGCCTGGAGAAGTGAGCATTTTGTACGAAAATGCACGCAATCACACGTCTTCGACTCTTCGGGCACATTCCCAGACCGTGGTGTTCATGACTGCCATTTTGATTCGGTGAATTATCAGCGTAGAAGGATCATCCAAACTCAAAAACTCCATGGCAAGAAAGCCAGCTCAATTTTTTTTAGAACTTTATATATATTAGCTAGTGAATATAGTTAACAACAAGCTATGAATAACAAAAACAAAGAGAGAGAGAGAATGAGGAATGGGTAGAAGAACCCAGAAGAGGAAACATATATAGACAACATCTGACCATCTTGATTACCAATCACTAGCCGGGAAACACATCTGTGAAGGAGAAATCGTGAAATGGTGGGCCTGCAACACGACATAGTGATCCTTATTAGTTTGACTAATGAATTCAAGCACCAATTGAACACTATATTCATGAAAAAGGACCACAAGTTTAAAGAAATGCTGCACAAAACAATAGAAACACGAGGCTCACAATGCAATATAATTTTTTAATGCAAATTACCCATTGGAATACTCGCCTTCTTGTTCATTTAGAAGATAAAATGGAATATGAGCTACCATCTTTGAGCCACCTTCACTCCAATTAACAGTCCCAGGTCTCGGGCCACAACCACTAACAGGTCCCAGCACCGACAAGCAGATAGCTGGTTCATTCATTAACCCCAAATAATCACGAGCACGTCTCCAGACACGCATGTCCAGAGAACTTCGAGAACGAGCAACCTGCGGAAGGAAGTGTACTATGACTCACTAAAAATCCAAGAAAATTTTACCAGGTGCAAATGAGATTCAACCAACCTTAGCAAGACAAACACGAGCCCTTGGAAGCAACTCCCGGTGGCAGGTAGCAAGCTTAGCTATAGCTGTTATCGCAAAACAAAGAAGCCTGGCCTGTGATGACTTCCCAAAGATCGTTTCATCCATGCTGGTTGTAGGATCCTTGCCTAACCCAAGGCGACTACATGGTAATAGCAAACATATTTAGTCAAATATCAGAACCCAAGAAATAATTGAACAGGGTATGTACATGTTTCTGTGATACACATACATTTGTCAATGGTTTAAAACCAAAACTAGATATTGTATTGTTGCAATCGGAACCAGTATACACATTCATCAGGATTTATTCCATAAAAATGATATTCTCGATCACTTTGTTTGGACGGTAAAAGACAAATTTCAAGTCTTAACCGGTGGGTAGTGATCTTCAAGACCAAGACATCCATGTTTATATTAGAAGTCGTTATCTAAAACTTGTTTTCTACTAAAAAATATAATTAAGACATATCTATAAGGTTGGATGAACAAAAAAGCATATAGTCTCTAAAAATTCACAAAAATGAATTTTTGTATGTATATCACTGCCACAGATGTCAGCCTTTTCCAAAAAAAAAAAAAAAAGCCAAAAATTTTGAAGAAAAATGGATAAGGCGAAATTTGTGCAATATTTAGAGAAAAAAACACCAAAATGAACATTTTGGAACCTTTGGTAAGATTAAGAACATATCATTAACTATGTCACAAGGGAGTGGCTACAGGTGCTGACATGGACATCGATACGAAACATTTTCAAAAAACTTGCACATGGGGACACAGCTGTAAAAATATGTATATGAATATATATATATATATATAACATATATATATACAGCTGTAAAAATATGTATATGAATATATATATATATATACATATAGCAAAAGGAACACATAAATTCATTGTTTATGTTCATAAAAATATATATTATTGAACAAAAAATACTAAATACCAAAAGATACCCAAAAAAACTTAAATATGCTAAAGGAAGTACAAAAGTTAAAACTACCATGTCCCTTACCACAACAGTGTTGGGTCTGCCAGCATGGGTAATCCTGCCTTCTAGAAGTATCCGTGAGACTTAGATTATTAAATACTTTGAATTTCAATCAATTTTTTGAAAAAAAAAACAGTTGTCCCATTTTTCAACATTTTTGTATGCTCTTTCTTAGTTCTAAAAATTTGTCTTAGAAAAGCAAACTTTTGAATTAATGTTCAAGAAAAACCCACTGATAGAAACCTGAAAATGGTATTTGTGACCATCCTACACTTTTTTAAAATTATTGTGTTTTATCTTCCATAAAGCCAAGCCTATGCGACATAGCTTGAAGTTGAAACACATTAGTAATGACCTGGATGAGATATTTTCGTATAGAAGCAATTCTAAGCTCTCAAAAAGCTCTCTAGCAGTGTCCTTGTGAGATGTTCCTCCACCTCCATGCTCGCCTATAGCCCAACACAACTGTAATGCAAGTTCATTCTGGAAAAAGAAAAAGCCGAGCATAGACATCAGCTCAGAGGTGGGCAAAATTCCTCAAGTTATATATGAGAATAAACAAGACGTTATCACACACATATATCTGGTTGTCATCTGTCCTACAACAGTTAATCCCCTCCAACCATAAGGAGACCTGTGGATTTGATCACTTGCACAGCTCTTGAGGGACCATGAAGCCGTTTATGATTTTTCACATTTAACAACAAGCTGCTCACAGCCAGAAGCATACCGAGCACAAGCAACTCCAAATAACGACTCATTATCAATGACTTTTTCCAAGACTCGTATGTAGCATAAATAGCTTTTGTTGGTTCTCAAATGATTTTGATCCCATCAACTTCTGTAATGATGAATGTTAGACCTGTACAACCCAGCATCTGCCAAGAGGATCATGACCCAAAATCCAGCCCAACATTAGCTGTTAGCAACCTAGCCATTCTGCTTGCCAGATCTTCCCTAATCAAGGCCAATAACGATCTTCTATTGAGCACCATTGTGATTTTTTATTTTATCCACTGAAATGGATACTCATTTTGATAAGAGAATGGATAGCTCATAAAGGTATTATCTTTTCACTGTAAACAATATGCATACGGTTTTTGGTAACTAAATTCAAGTAGAAGTCCTGTAGTGGGTAGTTACTGCTGTTCAGAGCTTCACAAATGCCTATAATTGTATTAGCTAGAACTGATGACTGTAAAAGGATAAAACTTTGACAGCTTAGTTTTACCTTAGCGCTGCTGTCGTATGCTTCTCCAAGTCTGTCAATGATAGGCTTCTGCAATAAAAATTAACTACGTGACTCCAATTGTATGGTAGACAGAAAATTAAACATGAAATTCTGCTTAATGAGGAGCATGAACTACATATAGCAACAACACATTCAAAATGCAAACGAAGGACAAACAATTTTTCCACAACAATAAACCGCAATATATTTTTTGGTATAACCTTTAAAATTGCAATGAAACCGGGGGATCGCTGAAAAGCTGCCAGCATAAATTCCAGGAGACTTCGCCGGACCTAAGGCACAAGCAACACATGGGTTGTGATTGGAAGCGTACAAATACCAATTACTATCATAAGCAAAAATCTCATTTAGAAAGTTTTTGGTGAAAAGATAGCTTGAACCATGTAGATGTTGTAAAAGATGAGCATAAAACATCCTCCAGTCCCATCGTTGGAAATGAGTAAAATATACCTCTTGCCATGAGATTCTCTTCTCAAAGCTTATATTTAACCATATGCACATTAGATAAATAGTTGGTCCATGTAAATTCATACTAAGCTGACCACATTACAGACACATGCACACAAAACACATGCATGCCAACACACATACATCTCACATCACCTGACTATTTGTTTACATAAATCTAATCTTCAGATAATAAAAAACTCAAGTTTGGATCTTTGGCATGATTTATGTCACACTAACGTGTTAAACTGACTAGACCCAGAAACTTTCTGCGATTTTAAGGTAGTCTCAGTTTCATATTTGAGGGGAACTAGCATTCTTTGGCAGGGACTTGGTAGAAAACATGTTCTAGATGTATTTGCATGCTTTGAAGTGACTTGAGGCCCCAGTTCTTAACCAGAATAGACATTTAGTATATCTCTCTGCCTCTCAATTTGCATGAGCTTCAGAGCAACCAAATGTCAAAGCGCTTGTATGTTTATGATAAGAAACTGAACCTTGTGTTTAAATTGATCTGGTGTTATAATTTGACAAAATCATATTCAGATTCAGCGTAAGCAAAAAAGACACCTAGAAGACTATAACTAGGACTTTGAGGTACTAATACATGCTTCTGCACATTCATACTACATAAATATGTACATGGGAATGATGGCATATGTTGTTTATGTGCATGCATTTGTTCAAGCAGTAGAGGTCAGTAAATGGTACTGCATACATTCCAAACAGCTGGATATGGGTGTAGGTACTGGACATGGCTTGGGCATGAGCATGGGCACGAGCAAAACACATTCTGATTTGTTTATTAGTTTGTTTTTTATGAATATAAATGATGAATATATTATTTGATGGCTCAAGTTCTCATTATTGCCATATTGCAAGAATATACATAATATGTACATATGCATAAAAAGTTTTCTAAATAAATAGTCATACCAAAGCAAGACAGAACATTTCAACACAAGAAAAGAGATGTTTGTAGAAGTATAAGAAAGAAATATGAACGAAAATATCAAAAAAAAAATCAAATTTTAAAAAAAAATGTAAAAAACAAATTAAAAGTAAAACTAACTGATCATTTTGATGTTTGCCTATTATGCTAAGATCATGACAAGCATTATAAACATTCTCTTTGAAAAACTTCATGATATTTACCTATTAAGTTTGCCCAGATATTTCAGAAATACCCACCACATATATGACTGTGGTATTAACCTTTGTGTGTTGTTTATTTGGTTATGCACATGCATGACCAATGTTGTTAAAAATTGTGTGCTATTACATAATGCAATATAATGTATCATAGTACTGGATTACAAATCATTACAATACATCTCCACGTTGGGACTAAATAATTTGTGGAGCTGAACCATAATCCAACCAATCCCATAAAAGCTGATAAAAAGTAGTAATCCACCCAATGGTATAAAAGTTGACAAAAAGTAGTCATACTACAGAAGAAAAAAAAACAACCAGTCACATTAAGGGTGTTCTTGAGCTTCAAGGGTCATTTTTAGCTCCCATTTTCTCTCATTCTATAATTTTTCTAAAATATTTTCCATTATTAATGTTTTTTTATATTGTTTTAACTTTTAAGCTCCTTCATTTTCAAAACTTTCTTTTCTTGTATATTACATACAATATGACAAACCTGTACCGCTAAGTCTCCAATATGATTTTTACACTTTATTAAACCATAACCTATTCTAGTTATTTTCACTACGCACCTAACTCAAAGGCAATATTTTACATTTTGATATTTTTTAGCATGTACTATTTACCATTGTTTATTACATTACAGTTGTTCTAACTTCTAACGTTTCAGGCTACTTTTGTGATTATGTTCATGTTTGTCAGCTGCAGATTTCCCACCATTTGACATTGGAATCATCTGGACCTCGTGGTACATTGAGTATGAGTATCCATGCTAATAGTAACCATGCCCATCCTTTTGCAAAGGGAACTAGAAAAGCCATGTAAACGCATTCATGAAAAAACATCAAGATCAACTTCTTGGTATCACACCAGTTCAAAGTCCAAAGCTACACAGTCTCAACCAGCAGCATAGATGCAGCATATACATAGCACAAGAATGAGAAGAGGAAACTCTTAAATGTCATATTCACACACCTCAGCAGCAAAGTTCTTGTCTGGGAATAGTGTCGAGTGTCTTGTCAACAGCAATGGAATCAAAGCACATATTAGAGCTGAAATAATGTCAAACAACAGAAAAATATTAGCATGAACATGATAGCCAGAGATCTAAGTTGCAGTAAAAAGTTATCTTAGGAGAGAAAAGTGCCCAGTTACATGAATAAGATTTCAAAATGGTAATGCAACATACAGTCATTGACTTCTTCTAGAGCAATTGTAAAATAAACATCAAGAAGCCGCACAGACATGTGGAGAGACTGCCTTAGCCTATCAGATTGTCTGGTACCAATAGCTGCCTGCAACGAGGCTGCGATCCCAGTAGACGTCCAGTGACGCTCCTAAAGAGAGCAAAAATAAGTAATGAACAGTTCAAACAACTATTCAATATAGTCATCACTAAAAAGTAAGAAACTAGGGATCAAAGACCAAGATTGCACTCTAGGATTATTGTGTTTGAGACATAAACCAAACTATAACATTGAATAAGCATTTTAAATTTTTCCCTAGTAATACTTTTAACTTTTAAGTCTTATTCAGATATGGGTGGTTGATGAAGTTAGGTCATAAAGTTTTTTTGTTTCTAGTAAGAACTTAAAGCCAAACCACATATTTTCAACGCTTCCCACCACCTAGCAAACTGCAAAAGGATCCCAATAAGCCATGCTGCCAAGTAGACATTTATTTCAAAGTAATGTCCTGAGATTAAATAATCAAAGCATGATATAGAATGTTCAAGGCTTGGTTAGCAAAAGCTAAATAAAAATTGTTCCGGCGATGACATGATTCCTTAATCTTCAATGTAGTTTAAACCAGTTAGACATCTATTTTGAAATAATGTATGACGATATGAAAACCCGAAACTCAAAAATAATATGTGTAAAGTACATTTTACAAAGAAAAACACGCGAACCCACAAAAGATAGTTTGTGCATTCTGCAGGAAAATAGATAGGCGCAGGCATCTCAAGCCAAAGATTCATACAGATAACCCTTCATTCTCATCCTTCAGAAGTTCCAGAAACAGGGAATCAGCAACATCTACAGATCTATCATTCTCATCTCCTGAATCTGCTCCTCTATCTTCTATGCTGGAGCCAGTATAGGCCTCATCCATAAGTGCAAGCAGCATCTGTAAGAGAACAGAAGATAATCAACAAATAATGAGCAACAAGATGATTTGACCTATTCTTTCTAAAGATATAAAGATAACCTCAGGTGCCGTACTCTTCTGCATCGATGCTATGCTGCTCCCTATTAGGGACCCTGAACTCTTTTCCACCTTCTCCAAAGCTATCACCAGTACTTATTTTGCATAAATAAAGTTCCACCAAGAAAAATGATGTAGTGAGAAGGTGCACAATTATCACAAAACATGATCATATAGAAATCACGTACTTGAACTAGCAACAGAGGAACCAACTATATGATTCCATAAAAAATGCACATAGACCTAGGAGTGATGAATGGAAAAATCACTGATAACACAGCCTCAGATGGCTCAAGATACACCTGGATAGCCATTGAACAAGTTCCTACAAGCAGATTGGAGTATATTCAACCCTGAAATCTAATGACACAAAAAATGTGTCTAATTGCTTTACCTGCCCTTACACTATCACATATAACATAAGGGAACAAAAGCACAGAACCTTTCTAATAAAGGACAAATACTTTAACTAACAAACCAGGGCCCATTATGCAGAGTAGGAACAAATGTTTCAGAACAAAAGAAAACCCACTTGGCAAATCCACAAGCGACGGAAAAAGTGGAAGAAATGACCCCTGTGCCACCATTGCAGGAAAAACCATCAAAAAGGATTTTTCCAACCTGTGAAAGCAAAAAAATATCAAAAGCTCAAGTTTTGTACAGCGGTATCTTTCTTCCACATGGACTATGCAAATTTACAAACTAAAAGAAAACAGATATGACCTAAAGGTCAAAACAAGACTAATGAATAAAAAAAATGTCAAAATGGAATTTTAACAAAATTATGACACCTAACGTCCTCCTTCAATGCTTCTAATAGAAGCAGGTGAGAGATGAAGCTGACAGCAAGAGGAGTTAAGCCTCAGGTTGCAGTATATCATAAAAAGACAAAAACAAGGATGATTTGATGCCTTAGTTTCTGTAGGCTCTGATCTCTGCCACAACTTGGGAAAAGGATGAAACTACGAGACAAACATATCACAGAATTTGAAATGAATGAAGGAAGAGGAAGAAAATGTTATATGCTAATAGTTTAAAGCACTAACAATCAATGTCCATCCATGGAGCTAGGTCAGCTGTTAGCAGCATGAGAAAGCACATTGAGAAGCCCCCATACTGGCCATTAATGGTTTGAACTGGAAGATCATTTAATCTCCAAAGGAAGACACTCCTCATCCCAACCAGTGGTAAAATGGAGCGAGAACTCTGAATAAGTGATAGTAACAGAGACAAAAGATACTTGTCCGGAAATTTAACTACCAGACACCTTGAAATTGCACTACAACATTTAATTATGCCTAAAAAAAAAAATTAGATTTGAAGGTTCTAAAATCTCAAGACCACCCAAATGAGTGACATTTTACAGAGGACCAAAAGTAATACCCTATAGGTGACCTCGTGCAAATTTTTTGTGCATTGGGTGAGAATAACCACAATGTCCTGATCTATCAAAGGAAAACCCCTATAAGGGAAAAAGACAGAAGGTGGAAAAGATAAAACCCCAGAATGTCTATTTCTTTTTCAGGAATGGCTAAAATTCCCTTCGCATTATGTTGGTGCATATGCTTCCATGCATGGGGGCAGTGCAACTGCACGCAACAAAATCTACTCTGAAGGACCAGCAGTTTGGTCGAAAACTTGATGACCTGAGGAGTGTTCCAGATCGGTTGCATCATCCAACCATGGTTGTCACAAATTATATAAATTGGTTCTTCCACCATTACAGTTGTACCTTCTTGAACTTTTTAAATTCATCAAACACAAACATACTGGTCAACTATTTAGTACTTATGTCATATGATCCATCATTGTGAACATGTGCATATTGTTGTACAACATTGCAGTCATAAGACAATGTACTAAAAATATTTCACGCAGTATCATCTGGGATTCAACTCTAGAGCACCATATTATCATGTTCTAATGGTGACAGGTGGACAACTTTATGTTGTATTTTAGGCATAGATCAGGTATTACAAGCTCTCAACAACAAATTCATCCAATTCCTAGAAAAATGGCATGCTAACCAGGATGTTTGAGAAGAGGACTACAAGAGAATGGTGTCTAAATGCTTCATGACACAAACACAGTGACACCAAGTAAAGGTTATAAACTTATAATATGATTCAGACTTCAAAAAAAATCGTCCAAGAAGAAAGTCAGATAAAAATGGTGAGCAGAAAACAAATTAATAATTCAAAACAAGTTGCTATGTATCAACAGATTATACAGGAAGGGGGCAAAAACTTACTTTTCCCCATGCCAAGCTATTAACTTCAACAGCAACGGAAAAAACTGCAATGAACAAAGCTTGCATGAAGTAATATATGGGACATCATTATGCAATTATCCAGATGTGACAAATGTTTGGAACATCAATATGCAATTAACTGGACATGAATTAAAAGCTATTTAAACATTTTTCCCTCTAAACCTTAGGATCAACCAAGAAAGTAACCAAGTCAATGATAAAATGAACACAAGAGAACCACCTAGCCCCTAGGACCATGCTAATCCGCAAGATTTATACTAGAGGAAAATCTAAGGAGACCACATGCTGGTACGTGAAAATGGACACTTGCAGTTACTGAGCTAAACCATTTAGTTTCCCCCTATGATACATGAAATTTGTAATGAGGTAAGAAGACATACCTGAGGCAGCAAGCCTGGGAATGAACTCAAAATTTTTTCCTTATTTAAGACAAGGAAACTAAGTGTTGCCTCTGCAACTATAGGATCTGCAAACTGTCTGTCAAATTCAAGAAAACAGATTAATTTGGTTTGCTCATAAGAGATTGAATCATTGAACAAATCAAGAGAAAACTCTTTCATTAAGAAAAAAGGATGTAGGCGAAGTAGAAAACTCAATAACAACAATCATAATAGTAGTAGTAGTAATACATAATAATGCGAAAGCAAGAAACAAAGAAGTTGAAGTTCATTTGGTGAAAGGTTTCACAATGACAAGTCAAATTATTCTAGAAGATCAAACAATGAGCTATGCTGATGAACGGCTTGAAAAGTGCACAAAAAATCATCTCTATCCACTTAAAACATGAAGTAAAAGGATAGAAACGCTTTGCAAATGAACACAGGATGATTATGTAAAGGTTAACCAGATACAATCAAGTTTTGCAAACCACCTCTGGAAACACATGAACTAGCGGAAAGCAATAAGGTAATGCTAGAGTCAGGAAAATGATTAAGGCATGAATGGCATGGGCTTCAGTAAGCATACACAAAATTCTCGAAGGGTGTGAATCTATTTAACTACTCTAAGAGAAGTATCACCCCTAAACAAATAAATTTAAATTTCATAAAACGTTCGCTGTTGTGTCATGACGACTTATAAATATACGTTATTATTGCTAAGCACCCAGTGCAGATTGGCCCTTGGACTGCCATCATGAGCTCAAAGGCTCAAATAGGATGGTGGGCGTACAACATGGCGACTGAGTGAGAAAATCACTATTGGGTCAGCCCTCATTATCAGGATCATAGTCACAAATATCATTTACGGGCTTGAAAGCGAGATTTTTTATGAGTATAATACAGAAAATTTGTTTTTCTTGTGAAAATCTCAGCAAATATAAAAAGAAATTCCTAAAATAAAATTGCAAAATAAAAAAAACTGATAGGAAATGTGAAAAAAACAGCAACAAATGTGAAAAAGTGTGATTTTTGTTTCTTCTTTGAACTTGTTCATTTTGTCGTCTTTTTCAAAAAGACAGGTCATTTTACAGTTTTATACAGTGGACCTATTTTTTAAGTATAAAACGGTGTTTTCTATGACTATGATTGGGATATAAAAGTATTGCATGAATATCCTAATAAGATGAGGAATAAGTAATAAGGACACGTCAAATAAACTATGTGAAAAATCTAATGAATAACACATGTTAAATAAAATATGTACAATCTAATAACAGATTGAGCAATGTTGATCATATGCTTAAAATAAAAATAATCTATTATTTTAAATAGAAAACAGTCTAATAAATAACAGATTGAGCAATGCCTAATCATATGCTTATAATAAAAACAACCTACTATTTTGCATAGAGACATGCATAAGAAAACACCAATCAGGAAAAACATCATTATTTTCATAATTTGGAAAACCAAAACCCCCACAGTGAGACATTGTTTGATGTGAACTCCAAGACAGGTGTCTAGAGTGTGTTACCTGCTAAGACACAAACGGAAGAATGATTGAAGGCTGGGATCAGCGTCATGCAGAACAATATCTCCAAAATCAAGGAAAAACTGAAGGATGGCCTTCAAGAAACAACATTCATAAGGATTAGCATTTAATGATTCCATATACAAGAGAACAAAAAAAAAAGATGAACACACAAAATAATATAACATATCAAGGTTCCACATTCACAGGATCCTTTATGTATAGTGTATACTTACTCTCCTGTAAACTTTATATACAATAAAGATGTTTTTGACAGTTGAAGATGCTACAATCATAACAAAAATGGATTTTTGATAAACGCTATCATGGACAGGGGCAAAGCTAGGAATTTTTTGTTGGAGGGGCTGAAACAAGGGCCTAAATATAATTTTCAATATTTTTATCCTATAATCTTTTAAAATTACAAGTAAAATTTTCTTTTCCGGAAAATCTGAGGGTGGGTGGGTGGGCGATGCCCCTGCTGGCCCTCCCTTGGCTCCGTCCCTGATCATGGATGAATTGTACCTGTGGCCCTTTCACCATCACTAATTCCGTTGGTTACTACTGGAACCATATAATTGTTATGGCTTTTTCCTTAGATCCATATCAACTTTAATGATCAAGAAAGAAAACCTAACATTGTTCATTACCATGAGATTTTTCACAGGACTTGAACGGTTATGCCCCAAAAGGAAATCTAATAGGCTTGAGTAAGAGAAAACTAACATAACTAGAGAACAATAAATAATGTGCTACAAAAGTGGGCATCTCCCTACTTGTACAAGGACCTTACATTTCTCCATCTACAGTAGCTATGCCTCGGCAAAACCAACTGAAACTTAACGCTGAGGTGCAAAACAACAGAACGCATGCCAAGAAATCGAAAATATATATATAGGTAAATTAAGCAACAGAAAAACAAATATACCAACAAAAGGAGCCCGTTTTCAGAAGATTGGAACTTGGGAGACGCCAATGAGCGCTGGAACAGTCTGTTGATTTGGGGATAAACCCTAGCCATCAAGTCCCCAGAATTCTCATTCTTGCACGTCTTGTGCAAGATTTGAACCTTCAAATTCAACCAAGGAGATCATGAAAACAAAAAAACAATTCATTCAGGGATTCCGTAACTCTCAATTCAAGAAGAGCCCCAACGGACAATAAATGCCACGAAAAGTTAACCAATTTAGCAGAGCGATTGAAACGAAATGGAAAGGGAAGGATTACGGATTTAAGCAGAGAAGCATCCACGGAAGGATCAGACGAGGAAGATGAATCCCTCGCGCTAAGAGATATCGCTCTCAGGTGCTGATCCCAGTCCTTCTCTCCATCTCCCGGCTTCGCCATTTTCGATCTCCCTGGATTTTCGCGGGAGTCTGCCGCCGCTCTCTTCCGGCCCTTTAGCTCAAATCGATTCGGTTCATGGATCCGTCCAGGATCCAGACCATCTTAGTCTCTACATGGTTCGGATCGACACGGTTCGTGAAAAGATTCGCTCCCCACTAACCGTTTTGCGGAAAGCGGAACCATATCTGGATCATCTTCGGATCTCATGGTGAAGTCCCGTTTACTTATGAGCTTCGGATCATTAAATCCACGTAACTTGTTGGATCAAAGCCTGATCACTCTTGGGCATGTTCAAATAACTAAGGCTGTGTTTGTTTGCCACCGATTTGATCTCCACCATGGATGATCTCAAATCCATGAATTTAAGATCCAGACTTAAAATCGAATTATGCCAATGCGTGGACCTAAAGCCACATGTAGCTAAGGAGGGCACAACTGATTTAATTCAATTTCAATGTGATATCTGATCAAACTGCTTGAGAAAAAAAGTTGGATATGAAAAAAAATGTTCACATATGATTAAGAAATTGGACCATATTCAAATTTAATAAGTGACACCTGATCATATTTTGGTTTTAATAAATATTCAATTCCAATTGCTTAGTTTGAAACAGATATCCTATATATAGTGAACATGCATTTTGAAAGTCGATCCTTAATATCTTATAAAATGATATGAGTTTGGTTCGAAAGCCGGATTTGGATCTGGATGTGAATCTAAAAGTAGGATCCAAATGGCATTCGGATTGTGCATTCAAATTCACATTGGGATGTGTGTAAAGTTTATTATTCGATTGTATTTGAATATGAATATATGCACTTCAATTAAGTTGAATCCAATCTGTTGACATCCTTAATACCAAGCTTGATGTGAACAGGATTTTTGTTGACAAAAGAATTAAAAAAGTCAGGAAGAATGCAACTTCTCTATAACTTGGAAAAACTTTGAAAGGAATCCAAGAATTCTTTATAATTGTTGTTTGACGTTTAATGATGGCATAACAATTCACAAATTGAACAAGTAGATGGCAAGTAACTTACGATCAATCGCAGATCTAAGATTTTGTTTTTTGTTTTCCTTGTGTCGGCCAAAAAGTTTCAAAATTTTTGAAGGCTCAGTTAATTTTTTAAGGGGCTTATTATAATAATTTGAAATTTTTGTAGGTGTCAAATTAAAATTTGTACAAATTAGTTGCCCCTTTTCTCGTCTACGGATGATAATAGATCACATTTAGATAAGATAACCGACCGAATTGCTTTAAAAAAAACAAACATGACAAAAAAAATGAATACCCGATTAAGAAATGAAATTAGGTTCAAAATTGGCATTCATGGTTCGCCCTTGTTCAAAATGATATTGCCCCTTATTTCAACTGAATACTATTTTTACAATGGTGTTTTAGAGGTATTACAATATATATATATATATTCAAAGTATTAATTTAGAAGTTGTTGTCTATTTCCTTTATTGTTTATGTGCTAAATTTGACATATTATGGATCTCTTTTTTGAGTTCTTTAATTTATGGTAGTCACGGCGTTGACATATCTGCACGTGATATTAATGGGAATTGTATATTTTTCTTTTTGGTTAGGCAAACTTATGCAGGAATCGAAATCTTGTTTTTTTGTTTTTTTTACTTAAAATTTATGAGGCCCAATTTTTTAGCAATTGGATGAAGTGATATGATTAATTTTTTTTCTTGAATTTATCTATAAGAAAAACTTCTAATCCGATAATGATAGTTAATGTTTATGCCAAAAAAAAGAAAAAGAAAAGTATATCTACAACCGGACGGTCCGGACCCCTGGAATGGAGTAAAAGTCAAGACAGACCACTGCTTCCGCGCATGTTCGGATAAATATACGAAAAATGGAGGGGCTGCTAGAAAAGTTTAGGTCGCTTGTCGACGTGGCTTTGACCTATTGGAGCCTTGATATGAATGTTGTATATTGTTTTCTGAGCGGTGAATTTTCGCCGGGCATCCGTGTTGAATATTCCGGCGGTCAGGACAAAGGGCATTTGTGTAAATTGCATTCGCGCAAGAGAAGCAAGATATCCGCGCGTCTCCCGCCTATAAAGAGTCAGCCCTCTGCATCTCGCTTTCCCACGGTGGGAAAGATCGTCGCTTTCTCCTCTCTCTGGTTCGAGGGAGGGAAAAAGGGAAATCTTGGGCTGCTTTCTTTCCTCCTGATCCGTTTCCATATTCGGTTGGTGGGAGAGGGGCTGGCAGAAGCTTCGTTTTTGTGTTCCGCATAACTAGTCGACCAATCAGGGAGAAAGCGCTAAAGGGGTTTTATCGAGTTTTCTATATCTCTCCCTTTAGAGTGGGCGAATCCCTAAGGAGAGAGTCTGTGACGCAGGCGCTCGTGGTTTCGGCCGATTTAGGTGCTTGTCGACGCCATTGAAGTGTCGCTTCGCGTGGCTGTTGTGGTGAGGATCTTCGGCCTTTTTTGTTTCTTCTGATGACATTGAAATCTCCGCCTGCGCTGCCTTTCATTCTTGGTGTCGAGTCGTTTCCGGGATTAGTTCGATTTCTTTTTTGCCTTTTTGTCTTTTTCAAATCACCGAAGAATGCGTGGTTTAGGAGATATTGTTTGAGATCTTCTTGATTGTCTCCTTTTTATAGTTATGTTCTACTTAAAAATGTCGAGGATCTGGATTCCATATTCTCCTATCTTTCTTTGGCGATTTAGGGTGGGATTTGAAGCTTTTCTTTGTTTTCTCCGTCGAATCTCACCAGAGATTTTTTCAAAATATAGTTGCTTTTCTGTAGTTCCAGCTTTTCTGTTAGCTTTCTGTGCACGTAGCTAGCATATCGTACTTCGCAGGATTTTAGCTGTTGCGCGTGGCTGACTGATTGTTTTGTCAACATTATCTTCGATAAACAGAGAACAACATCATGATTTCCGCAGTGAGACAAACGGCAACGCCGTTCACTTCCACTCCCGATCTTCTTCCGCATAAAACTCAAATCAGGAAGTTGAAATTCTCTCCGTTATCATCTGTTTCATGGAAGAAAAACACCTTCACATCTGGATTTCTTGCCTTGAAGCCCCTTCATATCTCGTCATTCGCACCTTTCCAATCCGCCTCGAGATTGAGAAATCGTCGACTTGAGATCGTCTCGGAAGCATATGAAGCCGATCGGTCAGAACCTTTGGGGGATGCTGGCTCAGCGAACGTCGAGATACCGGCTGAGACGAAGTCGGAAGCTGCCCAGAAGGTGAAGATCGGTATCTATTTTGCTACGTGGTGGGCTCTGAACGTTGTGTTCAACATCTACAACAAGAAGGTGCTCAACGCCTTCCCTTATCCATGGCTGACCTCGACTCTCTCTCTTGCTACTGGTTCTTTAATGATGCTTGTTTCCTGGGCAACGAGGATTGCTGAACCACCGAAGACTGATTTCAATTTCTGGAAGGTCCTTGCTCCGGTAAGCCTTTGAACTCGAAGGAACCTGGTGTTGAAGTCTCCACTTTGAGTTCCGCACTGTAAGCCTATGCAGTTTTCTTTTGGGCGGGTGTGTTTTTTTTTCCTTCTTGTTTTAGCCCCTTGATGTTTTATTAGATTAAGAATAACGCCTTAAGGTGGCTTCTTCTTGCTGATTTTTTGAGTCATTAACGTACTGGTGGGCATTACATTTGAAAGAGGCGTTCCTTTTTTTTAAAAAAAAATGTGCGTGTCAAAGTCGTTGTACTTTTTTTATTTTACCATTCGATATCCATTGCATGTAAAATTGATTGCGGTTTATCTGCTGGAAAGCATGATTTAGTGTTCTTCATTCTGGTAGGGATTTTCTGTTTCTCTTTTTATAAATTTGGTAGTTGTATTCGTTTTCTTCCCTTCAGAATTTCCTGTTGTATCTTTTATCAAGACAGGGGCAAAAACTTGTGATATTTTGAGGAAAACGGCTCTTTCCTTTACTTAAGTGAATTGAAAACTGAACCTTTTTGTAGCCAAACAAAGACGTAGTGCCGTAGGCGAAGTGGAATTTCCTGTTGTGGTGGTTTTTAGAAGCTTTCTGTGTCTGCAGGTAGCTGTTGCACATACGATTGGACATGTGGCCGCGACAGTGAGTATGTCAAAGGTAGCGGTTTCCTTTACGCACATCATCAAGAGCGGTGAACCAGCTTTCAGTGTGCTGGTTTCCAGGTTGCTATTGGGGGAGACGTTTCCTCTGTCTGTCTACCTGTCACTGCTCCCGATTATCGGTGGTTGTGCTTTGGCTGCCGTCACGGAGCTTAACTTCAATATGACTGGTAAGCTTTTGAAGAATTTTGCTTTGGTGAAATTAAAAAGAAAAAAGCCATGTTTCTGTCCTTATGGTACCTTTTTTTTAACAACTACCGGAACACATGATGTGTCTGCACCTCCTAAAGAAAGCAAAGATTTGGCCAGCCAGTTTGTTGTTTCTTGCCGTTGCTGGCGACCTGCTTAGATTCTAAGCTTGACACTGATTACGTTGCCTTGTACATTTGAAATACATTGAACCTGAACATTTTGAGTCCATGTTGTGCATAGGGTTTATGGGTGCAATGATCTCGAACCTGGCATTCGTGTTTAGAAACATATTCTCCAAGAAAGGAATGAAGGGGACGTCAGTGAGCGGAATGAACTACTATGCATGTTTGTCCATGCTTTCTCTGCTGATTCTTACGCCATTTGCTCTGGCTGTGGAGGGTCCGAAGATGTGGGCAGCTGGTTGGGAGACTGCTCTCCGTCAAATTGGTCCACACTTCGTCTGGTAAATACAAAATAAGAAAGGAATTCTTTTCACGTTTCTTGATTTAATTATATTATATTTGTATGACATTCTTCTTTAGTGTTGTTTGCCATCGTTCTGTTTTGTTGTGGATTTGGTCTTTCTGTTTACGTAATTGATTGAAACTGGTGCTCTTTTCTTTTGTTTTCTTGATCCGTTAAGATGCCGTAAGGGCCTATGCTCGGAAGGCAGTGACTTTAATAAATTTCTGCCAACTTCTTTTTGTTTATGTGGAACACTTTCTGTCCTGATGGTTATCTCATCGGTATTCTGCCCTTTGGGATGCTAGAACCTATATCACTGATTTCTGTCAACATGTTGGTTAAGCTAATTAAATCTTTGACCAAATGTAGTCAATTTCCGATTGCTTAGTGTGCTTAAGTGTGCATTTCTGTGATTTCTAGCTTTTGACTCCTTAAACAGCTCTGTCCCTTTTAAAGTTCAAACTTCAAACTCAAAGCAATCTTTTCTCAGTTTTTTTTCCAATGATCATCGGTTATGCTTCTGAGACCACCAAGAGAATTCATGTAGAGGCGAAGAATCATCTAGATCATTTTCTCCAGCTGTAACGTTAGAAATTTCTCCCACTTGTCCATATTGATATCATGTCTAAATTTCCAATAGTTTTCAGATTGAAGTTTATACTTTTTATGTTTTTAATGGGACCTTTCTCAAGGGGCTGGAATCTTTTGTAATGCCTGATATTGCATTAAAAACGAAAAAAACCCCTTATGGCTTCTTAGAATGAGGACATCATTGATTTGGTCACAAGCTCATGTAGCAGTCTGAAGATCTTTTGAGTTTTGACAACAGAAAGGACGAATAGGTGGGAAAAATATCTGTCGTATTTCTGGCACATATGCCTAGAGAATCAAAGTTATTAGTGGTTTGTTTTTCTCTGTCGTTGTATGCTATTTGCAGCTGAAAGTAGAACCCTGTTTGTTTTTCTCTGATTGCTCAGCAAATTAGACGATTGAAATTACCATAGCCTCTCAGGTTTGTAAAATTTTACGACTTGCAAAATGGTTCTGATGCTTTCCCAACATCTTCTGTCCGCCATTTAACGAAATATTACAACATAATTAACCTACTATACTGTCAGAGCCCTATTTCTATAGATTGCCGGTGTGTATGTAAGAAATCAGTATTCTTCTTGCTTTTTCCTATAATCCATGAAAGAATTGCCACAGTGCCGAAAATACATGTTCAGTGGAAATGCATTTGCTTGTGGCATTTTCATTGTGTTTACTGATGGTAAACTTGGTCTGGATTTTGCTTGAGTGATTAGGTGGGTTGCAGCTCAAAGTGTATTCTACCACTTGTACAACCAAGTCTCATACATGTCGTTGGATGAGATATCACCCTTGACATTCAGCATCGGTAACACGATGAAGAGGATCTCAGTCATCGTCTCATCCATCATCATTTTCCACACGCCCGTGCAGCCCATCAACGCCCTTGGTGCTGCCATTGCCATTTTTGGAACCTTCCTGTACTCACAGGTAAAATGGTGCATCCCTACACAGTCTCTGAATCGGTTTCTTGTGCTTCGTTGTTGTTTTCCATTGCAAGGCGCTTCATAGTGGGACCAACCGCATATTCACTATAGCTGAACATCGACTAGCCAAGTCGTAGAACTACGTTTATGTCTCGTCACGTTCCTTTATTTAGGGAGAAATAGGAGGCAGCTACTGTCCAAACAAATGAACGGTTGTTGAGCAACCTGCATAATTTGGCTACTTAGGCTCCATTATGGAGTACAGTGGGCACCATACTTCAAACATAATTTGCTTGTTGGTCCTGATGAATTGTGAACTATAAACCTCTCTCTCTCTCTGTCTCTCTCATTTTTGTGGTGGTGTTAAAATTTGCAGGCAAAGCAGTAAAGGACGGGGCTTTCCACCTTTTGCGTGTGCATTTCATAGGCAGAAGCGAGTTGCTGCTTCTCGAAGAAGTAGTCCCTGTTGAGAGGCGGACATCTGGTTTTGTTTGGCTGGGTTGGTTCAGCAACCTTTAGTTGATTAAAAGCTTTCACATATGTTATTGGTCTTTTCTTGCATATTGTAGGGGATGGGGATGAGATCTTTTTAAGGGGATTCAGGGCTTTAGTGGATGATGTACAAGCATGTGAAAACATTTGGAATAATGTCTCAAGTCTGGACTCATTAAAAGGTGAATTGCTAATAAAACTTTAATCCCCATGCCTTCTTGCAAGAAACTCAACGGTTCGAAGCGTCGTGTAAAAAAACTAGTAAGCAAAAAAAATCTCTGAAAGGCATGAAATATCTACAATTATTAGATTTCAAATCAAGAAACACGTAAAGAAGTGGATAACAGGCAATGCATTAAAAGCACAAAGAGTTGAGGGTGACATAAGAAGACGATCGTCATGTCCTTCAAGAAATCACTCTTTGTTTCCAATGGGCAATGGCTTTTGTTAATCTCCCATCACGTTACGTAAGTACAAGCCTCTGCTTGCTACGACCCTTTTCTTTCCTTAACCCGTCATGTGAATGATACCTGTACGAATGAAAGAAGCAAGGCGACGTTACTTCGGGCGGGAGAGCAGACTCTGGTTCCAGTCCGACACGGCTGCAGGTGCAGGAAAGTTGACAAAAACTGGTAACTGCAGAACCCTACGGACTAGGAAAAAGCGAAGCAGAGGAGTTGTTCAGGCACAGGAGGTCGGGGAAAAAGGGACGGCTGGCGGTTGCCCACCCCGTGCCGAGCCGCATCCCAAACGTCGTTTTGTGGAAAGGGGTTGGTGCGTTCGCCAGTGGACACCAAACCTTCTTGCGGGACTCTGGACGGCCCAGCTTTCTTCACATTCTTCCGGCGGGCCAGGGCGCCGTCCCACGGCATCTCGTAGGGGCAGGGATTCTATTCTGTGGGCCTTTTGAATGAATCCACCGACTCTTTTGAACCGTTGATTTCAGCGGACGGTCAAAAGCCTTGTAGGTGAAGAGGCCGTCCCGAGGAAGCCAGCGTGGTAAATGTCTATTACTTGTCGTTCCATATTTAAAAATATAAACTACAGAGTCAGACTCTGATATTTGAATTATTAAAACGACTCGTTTTGCCAAATATCTTTTTCGGAGGTATGGAGTTAACTGCTATGCCATTCACCGACGCGTGAGCCCACCGGCCGGTTCTTGTCCTCGAGGTTGGCGGTGGGTGAGAGATTCTGGTAAAAAAGTTTAAGACTGCGACCGGCAGATTGCAGTTTCACCTACTAATCTCCGACGCCGGGCCCGGCTGCCCACCTTCCTTGTTCATCTCGTCGGAATTGTAAAGGCTTCGGAGTTAGGTCGCATCGAACTTTTAGCAGCTTCCATAAATGGGCTGTTGATTCACCGGCAAAGCCCTTTGGCTTTTCAACCAAGCGAAAGGTCATCTTCCCCCATACAACAGAAACAAGCTGACGACGCCTTTGGTTGAACGCCCTTTCTTTGCTGGATATTGTCAAATTTGAAAACCCAATTAACTTCTTTTAAGGCCTTATACACTTCTCCCTTCAATTTTGCTTTTTGTTCTTCTTTTGAATGCGTGCTTAGGATGTTCTTGGGCTTCACTGAAAATAGAAATCTGCCTAATGCTGAATTCGAAAAGCTTAGAAATCAGTGACCAAAATAAGTAAAAAATGGTTTTGCTTTCAAAGTGCCATTTATAATACATTTAGATAACAAACGAATGTGTTTTGCACGAACTCATTTGTGGCACAACATCTTTTCCCAAAAAGGAGTGTATAAACCTGTCATCCCCAAATTATTCATATATATATATATATATACATACGAACCAGTCTTATTCAGAAAACCATATTTTGATCCTATTATCTAAACATACTAACCAGTTTTTCCAAACTGATTAAAAATAAATGTTAATATATATATATATATATATATATATATATATATATATATATATATATATATATATATATAATATAAAAGATTGACCGATGCAGACCGATTCGCTCGATACTTGAGGGAGTCGGTACCAGTCCTGTATCGTTTCGGCGAAGGGCCTACAAATATCTGCCCGCACAGGCTAGCACACATGATCTCTCGTTTTCCCCATTTTTGGCTTCAAAAATGGTGAACCACAAATGGCATGTACACATCTAATCAAAACCAAACAACATCACATATGAGAAAGTCAAGTAGAATTGAAAATAAAATAACTTTGTGAACATTCTGTTCGATTTCTAGATCGGCTTTCCAATTAATTAATTACCACCCTTTAGAACATGCAATAACAGTCGTATATAACTGTGCTTTCTGCTACGAGCCAGATGGATCAGAGAAAAAGCTTCTTCTGAGAGAATGATTTCAAATTTGGACCATTTCCACTTTTACTAATAACAGCAGATCAAAACTCAGGAACTAAGAAGAAAGGTGATGCAGAGTGACTACAATTCCATGAAAGATCAGAAGAAAGCCTTTCATTGGTTACAACTTACAGGTCTGTGGCGACTCTTTTCTACTGATACAGACACTGCCAAAGATCTTGTAAAGTTGCCTAGCTAGAGGAGAACTCCTTCCAAAAAAATCTCAACTCCATGAAGGTCTTGTCAAGTAGAATGGGACTGAACTGTCGATTAGTCATGAACTTAACATATGCCCAAAAGAAATACGTTCCTGTGCTCATGGTTCATTCATGGCGATTGTCATATGCCAATGGCTCTGGTATAAAAAAATATGAAAGATAGAAGACAGCCATCCATTTCTGGATGATGGTGTTCTCATGTGGGGGCAAAAGGACCCATCACGTGACCTGGCTCTCTCAAATATCACACAGAATTAAGAAACGGTGTTGCAGCCTCAAGATCCTTATCAGATACCATCTTATTGCAGTGAGACATTGAGACTGAACTTAGCTTGACTGTATGTGTAATAAGCTTTGATTTTTCTTAGCAATAGCTACTTAAGATTGGGTTTTAAGGAGGAATATGTCATTCATCAGGAAAATAGCAGATTTTATTGGCTGAGTACCATTGGAAGCATTGAGTGATCGATTTTCTAAGTTTTTGCCGTAAACCAACTTGGTTATTTTCAATTATGTAAATCAATAGTTCAAAAAAACCATAATAAAATGAAGAGCATTTCCCATTGATACAGGAACTTCTGTACCAGAAATAATGGTATCTTCAATTATAGCCCCCTTTGGAATGTATAATATATTTGTTCTTCCCATCCCCATATTGTATGAGCAAATGTTAGCATTTCGATTTAGGTCGGATTCTATGGTTATGTTTCTACCAAATATGTTTTTTACATTATGTCGAAAATCAATTTTACGGTATAGATGCTTATGACCTCACCCTCTATGTCTTGCGGTAATGATTCCATTTGCATTATGACCTTTACTTTATATATATATATATATATATATATATATATATATATATATATATATATATATATATATATATATATATATATATATATATATATATATATATATATATATATATATATATATATCATGATGAAGATACCAAAATTTTTGAGAATAATGTTGATTGTTGCACTTTATATACATCAATATCAACATAGAATCAATTTGAACATAGATTTCCACAAAACTTTTTCTCCAGTGGTTTGACCTACAACTGTTAGGTTGGTTTTCTCCATTGCCACCGTTAGATGATGGGAAATAAGGCAGCTACATATTAAGAATGAGTTCTTACATGGTGCCATTGATGAGGATGTATACATGAGACAACTTCCCAAGTATGAAGATAAAATGAAACCTGGATATGTTTGTAAATTGCAGCAAGCTATTTATGGCTTAAAACAGGCGTCACGAGTTTGGTATGCTAGATTGAGTAGTTTTCATCTTCATTGTGGATTTGCTACAAGCATGGCTGATCCGTCTATGTTCAAATTGCATAAAAATTCAAAATCTCTTGTGCTTCTTGTATATGTGGATGATATGATCTTAACAAGAAGTTGTTCTATATTTTTGCAAAGTTTAGTTTTTTGCAAGGAGTTTCCTATTAAAGACCATTGCAGGTTGAATATTTTTTAGGAGTTGAAGTGACTTGGACAACAAAAGGATTTTTCTTATGTCAAACTAAGTATGCTAAAGATGTTCTTGAAAGGCCAGAGATGGAGGACTGCAATCCAAGCAACACTTGCATGAGTTCAAAGATGACTCAATATAAAGATGCTGAAGCAAAACTTGACAATCTTACTCTTTACAGGCATATCGTTGGTTCCTTACAATACTTGATTCTAACACGATCAGATATCTCTTTTGCTGCCAATTACGTTACCCAATTTATGCACGAGCCACTTCAGATTCATTATCAAATAGTCAAAAGAATCCTGAGGTATATTAAAGGATTTATACATATGGGACTAAAAGTATTGATGCGAAGTACTCTTGAACTATATGTTTTTTCATATTCTGATTAGGCAGGATGCTTCCAAACTAGGCGATCGACCATAGGATTTCGTGTTTTTCTTTGTGTTAATTGTATCTCTTGGAGTGCCAATAAGTAAAATAGTGTAGCTAGATCTAGTGTCGAGGCTGAATATAAAGCAATACATTGATGCAATTCTTAGTGAAGGATATTGGAATTTAGATTATCTTCAGTTTTACATTGTGGTAATAAGAGTTCCCTTAAAATGACGGCAAATTCAATGTTTCATAACGGAAGCAAGTACATTCAACTTGATTTTCATTATGTAGGCGAGAGTAGCTCAAAAGCAACTTGCTACTACTTAGTACATTTCAACCAACAATCAAGTTGTGGACCTTTTTACCAAAAGCTTATCAAAGTGAATTTATAATTTCTTAAAGAACAAACTCGGCCTTCAACAGTGACTCGGTTTGAGGGGGAGTGTTAACGAAATGGGTGAATATGGCAAAACTGTTAGAGAAAGGATCCACAATCAAGAAATCAGAAGATGGATAAAGATAAGAATGACAAGTTGGTGATTGAAGGCAACAATCAATGAAGAAGGATGAAGATAAGAATAACAAGCTGGTGATTGAAGATAGCAATCGGACATGACGTTTAGTTTTTATTTTCTTTTTAAATTTTTGTTGTTTTTTAAGAGAAAATTGGTTACATATTATGTAAGTTAACTATGAGTCATCAGATTAACTTGGTTGATGGTTTACCTGCTGTCATGCATACGGTTATATATTATACTGATTAATGTAAAGAACAATAGTAATACTCAATGCTTGAACAAATTTGGCATCCTCTTATAAAGAAACTTGGTCATTAATTAATGTGTTTGCTTCAGTTATGAAACGCTGCATTTTTTGGCAAAAGCTAAAAAAATGAATGAGAATTATTTTAAACCAAACGGAAAATTTTGAACAAATCTAACATTTTCCTAAGAAAAAAATCAATAAAAAAATAATGCACTAAAGCCAGACCTTTCTAACTTTTGAAGGATAATTAATACGTAAGAAACTGGTTGCACCGACACCTGAGAATTGCATTATATTGGTAATTTTAAGTGTTATTTTAATATTGTTAATTTAAAAAAAGAATTGGAATTCTAGCAGTTTTTAGGATTTGAGATTTGAGAACTAAATTAAAATTTAGCGGTTGGGATTTAGGAGATGGTAGTTTTTCACGTGCTTCCCAATTCCTTTTTTTGTACGTATATATACCTTGTGAACCTTATAAGTGGTTCAATTTCATCAAATTTAATATTTCGAAATTTAAAGTGCTCTATCTATAAAACGTTCAATGTTTTTGAGTTATCATGCACTGTTGTTATTGTGGTATTATAATTAAGTTGGTAGTTGTAAGTTGATTTTTTAATTAAAGATAAAAAATCAAATTCAAATTTTAAGTATTATTTCTCTATCGATTTTTTTGCTATTCCCACAACGTATCCATTGATTTCTATGGCAAGCGAGTTATTTTGGTTTCGATTTCAAATTTCAGAAGCCATCTTGATTAACACGTTAGTTATGACTTAACCGCCTTTCCGTGTGCGGTTTCCTTTTTTTTGGACGGACTCCATTTTTATATCGAAGTTCAAATGGCAGTTTTGTACGTTTTCGCGGGTAAAACAAGAATGGGATTTCGTTCTCTCTAGTCAAGTGCGCACTCTCTTTGTATGTCTCTTGCGTTTCGACGCTGGGTTTCGAAGGGATCGCTCGCATGCGTGGGGCTTGTGGTTTCTGCCATCCCTGCTTTAATGGCGATCGTCGGAAAAGAATAAAAGAGGAGGACGCAGGGTACTATACGTTTCAAGTAGCGGCAGAGCGGCCGGTGGAATGCGGCGAACCTTTCCGCCTTGAGACACCCCTTTGCTGGGTTTGCGAATCAGAGGAATCTGTTGTCCAATCTCTCGCAATAACGAAGCCTTTCTAAGATCGTCCGATCGGCAGCCTTAAGCCTTCTCAAACATCAGACGAGCCCCTTCGCAGCCGGTTCACCTTCTTTGCATCCATCGGGGAGTGTGATTTTCAGGTATCGCTCATGTCTTCCTTCTTTGCATCCATCGGGGAGTGTGATTTTCAGGTATCGCTCATGTCTTCCTTCTTTCCTTCTGACCCAAACCACTGCCCGTCCCTTTCCTATCTTATTTATGTTGTTTAACCTTTCTTTTCTTTTATTGTTCCTTCATCGCTTCCGATCTTGAATCTTTCGATCTTGGCCGATTTGTATTTGATTCCCTTTGTTTGTCGTGTATTTCTCCTGTATCTTATAACTTTCATCTGATGTTATTTTCATATTCTTCCATTAATGTGTTATTATGCTAGAGAGCTTTCCCATGAATGAAAATTTTATTTGACTGTCGCTGAAACCACGCTCTCCTAAGGCTTTCTTTTACCCCTTTTTTGTGCGTTAAGTCGTCTCTCATCGATGAATCTTGGCCACTACTTCCCAAGTGCTGTCACACACACCGTACACTATTCTTGTACTGTGCTAGTCTTGGTTTGAGGTCTTTTGCACCCTTCCTCAGTTCGATAGTAGTCTGCAAGTAGAATTAAAGATTCAAAGTCATGTTCCTGGATCATCATCTATGTAGCCCGAAAAGCAATAAGTAATTTGAAGTTGCAAAGGTTTCTTGAATGTGATGATGAATTTTCACTCATGAGGCCTTTTGTTTGCTTGCGGGCGAACTATGGACAGTAAATTTGATTGGAATGAGACATGCAGTTCTATGAGAATTAATGGTAGAAATAGACATTCTTATTGAGCACTCCAAAATCTTGAAGAGCAGTGACAGTTTGCATTTGCAAGAAGCACATCCATGTTGAATTTTCTAGAGAACCTGATGTTGAAGATTTAAAACAGTGAGAAATAGCTGAGGTTGTTACAAGTTTTTCTTACTGTGAATGTGATGGATGCATATGATGATATGATCTACTGATTTTGGAAATTGGAACACAGTGAGTCCATAAAGCAAATTTGATAAGCAAATGCCTCCAATGAAATTCAGGGCTTATTGTTTGAAAGCAAAAGAAAATTGACAAAGCATGATTCTAATGAATGGAAGACTTGTTCTTTTAAAACAAAAAGGTCGATAGTATCATTATAAATCTAGCTGGTGCATTCAATAAGATCTTCACATGAAAATTTCAATAAGCAATGCATTGTTGTATTTTGATGGCTTTTATGTATTTATCTAGAGTATTAGTTCACACGTGACAGCAATGATAAATCAATGTAACTTAGATTTATTTGTCTTCCTTTTGCCCTCTCTATTCAGAGTGACTCCAGCTTATGCAAGAAAGAGTTGACAACGAATACCTTGATAGCCATCTTAATATGACACTAAAAGGCTTAGATAAAACACTATTTGGTGCCATACAATCTGTTTGACTGAGTTGATTGGCCCTGCAAGAAGTGGTAAAGGACTGGTGGTGCAATATTTATAGTTTTTTTTTTTCCAAATGGAATATACAACAGCTTTCCATTTGCTTAAGTGCTAAATTTTGAATCTTGTCCTCCATCTTGTTTGAATAATCAAATGCTAAAATGAAAAGTGCTTTTGTTAATGATTAGTGTATTCAGTCATATGTAAACAAAGTAGGCCATATCTATAGGTCCGTTTATGGTTTTTGGTGCAATATTTCAAGATACAAGGTTATTAGCCTATAGCCTATGTGACACACAGTGAAACTAGTTGCATGAGGGCACTTGTTATGTTTCACATGCCATCTGCTATCAATTCTTGGAATTTGGATTTTCTTTTATGCTTTTACAAAACTCTTTTGTCTTCTATGGTGCCAAGAGAGACATATCTGGGAACTTATCTGCTCTCATGTCCTCGAAGTGATTTTATTTAATAGTTCTTTTTTCCTTCCCAAATAAAGGCAAATGAAGGTGAAATTTACTGGAAGACCTTAATGGTTATTTTTATGTTATTGACAGATATTTTCCATCCATGTGTTTGTTTTCCTAACATATGCAAAGGACAGTGTATTTGTAACACTTTGCACTTATAGTTATGTTATGGCACTAGCTCAAGAGACTATGGGTTTGAACCGTCACATGCATAATAAATGTTGGGATAGATTGGATGGAACTTTAACATGTACACTAATTTTTATGAAATGTACGAAATATTTGAGGATGAGTAAGGCTGACTTTGTTGCTCAAATGTGATACAGGTTTTATCTGCAGTGAACTATTGGCTGTTGCTGGTCCCATACAATCAGATTTATCATCCTGAATGCAAATCTCACCTTGCTAATGGCCTTCTACAATCACAAGACTAGACCTAGTTGTATCACAGGCAACTCTACGCATCAGAAAAAAGTGTCACAAACAAAAACTTTTAAAGGAAAAAAAATGTGATATAGATGTAGAAATTGTGTAGTTTATTATAGAATATAGACATATGTTGGAGCACATGGTGAGAGTCATGTTGCTTCTATCTTGGAGATGCTTTATGATTTTGATCACATCTAACTTCTGCAAGTTCCTTAGAAGTTCAGAATGTCATGCCTATACGCCTTCTAGACCACTAAATTGCTTTTGTGCTAATGGACATTGAATGAGTATTCTTTATGCGATCAAGATGAATATACTGGTTGGGCCTTTGACACCATCTGTAGATGTGATCTGACATATCCGATTGTGGGGTTTTTTTCAGTTCTCGTGGTCTCCTTCCTGGACGCGATCATCACAAAAAATCTACCGATGACGTAGGAGATCTGGCAATCTAGGTTCTTACCAGTTGTAAACGACAATGCGGCAATGACCACTTCTGTGATTGGCTTGATTTATAATGGTAATTTAAAATGAAGAAGCTAAAGACAGGTAAGTGCTAGTTCTCTCATTTTTTTTTTAAATTTATCAGTTTTGCTAAAAGTTTGTTTGTATGTTTTGTTTGTTTCTGAGTTATTGCATGCTTTACTGTAGATTCTGCACTTTTACAACTGCAAAAAAAAAATAGAAAAGATAGGCTTTATAGTTCTCAACTTGCATAATTCTGTTCTTCAGCAGAAGTTTGTTGGAGATTTAAAATTGATTGAGTTATATTAAATCTGATTGAAATATTTAATTCTGGGTCTGGGCATGTTTTAACTTGTCCAAAACAATGAGCAAAGACCAAAGGGTACTCATAAACTTTTTGCACTTCTAAGACATCTTGAAAATTGTTTTGTTTTTTTTGTAAGTTAGTATTTTTTTTGGAGTTTGAAATTTGTTGTTCTTTTTTGTTTTACAAAATATAAAGGGTACAAACTTTTTAATCTATTTGACTACTTTCGATCAAACTTTTCTAGACACTTTCAAATTTCTTTTACTTTCGGCATATCTGATGACTTTCATATGTTTCATGAACTCACAAGCAAAATCTTCAAATTTGTAAATGTCTAAAACTTATCATGTTCTCCAACTTGTGAAAATTTCACAAGTGTGATTTTCGAATCATAAAATTACTGGATTTTGGCATTTTTTGTTGATTTTGAAAGCCAACACTTTTTGAAAACATGTTTTAGACGTTCATGGTTTTCACATGTTCTGTAAAGTCACAACTTTCACAAGCGAAATCTTGAAATTTTCAAAATTTCAAATGCCTTGCACATTCTTCAAATTTTGAAACTTTTGCAAGTGTCGTTTCGAAACAAAAAAATGCTCAATTTTGTGACAATTGTTTTCGCATTTGAAAGCAAGCACTTTTTTAATGTTTTTTTGTGAAATTTTTGCTCTATTTAAAATTTTACTAAACTTTATAAATGCTTTATTGTTCTACAAAACTATTTCATTTCTTAGATATTTTACAATGATGACAAACTTTTTACATAATTTCACAGGTTTTTTCGAGACATGTTAAAGCTATTTATAATTTTATAAAGCTCGCAACTTTCATGAGTTTTCTAAGCTCACAACTTTTGCATGACAAATCTTTTTTCATTTTTTGAAACTTCTGCAATCATCATTTTAAAAATTTTCTCGTTTTGCAAAAGTCTTTCCTTTTTTTTATGTTTTTTGTACAAGGAACACAAACTTTTAGATGAACTTGACATACTTTACAACTTTGACCTGCTTTGCAACTCCCAACTTTAACATGTAGGTAGTGTTTGATGGCCAGAAATATGAGAAATAAAATTTTACATTTCCAAAACTATGTTGTGTTTGTTAACTTAGAATTATTTTTCTGGAAAAAATTAATGCGTTTGATGGGGAGAGGAAGAATCAGTGGAAATGGGAAAGCAACAGCCTCCTTCCCTCCTTCCCTTCTTCCGCCTCCGCCTCCTTCCCTTCTTCCCTTTCTTCCTCCTCCCTCCTTCCTTCCCTTCTTCCTCCTCCCTCCTTCCCTTCTTCCGCCTCCGCCTCCGCCTCCTTAACTCATCCCATAATTCCAAATCCCTCTTTCCCCTCTTCCTCCTCCCTCCTTCCTCCTTCCTTTCTTCCTCCTCCCTCCTTCCTTTCTTCCTCCTCCCTCCTTCCCTCCTTCCTCCTTCCACGATCCTTCCTTCCCCTTTGCTCCTCCCCTCTTCCTCCTCCCTCCTTCCCCTTTCCTCCTCCCCTCTTCCGCCTCTGCCNCTCCCCTCCTTCCCCTTTCCTCCTCCCCTCTTCCTCCTCCCTCCTTCCCTTCTTCCACCTCCGCCTCCTTCCCTTATTACCTTTCTTCCTTCTCCCTCCCTCCTTCCTCCTTCCCTTCTTCCTCCTTCCTCCTCCCCTCTTCCTCCTCCCTCCTTCCCTTCTTCCGCCTCCTTCCCCTCTTCCTCCTCCCTCCTTCCACGATCCCTCGCCTCCTTCCCTCCTCCCTCCTTCCCCTTTCCTCCTCCCCTCTTCCCCTTTCCTCCTCCTCTCTTCCGCCTCTGCCTCCTTCCCCTTTCCTCCTCCCTCCTTCCCTTCTTCCGCCTCCTTCCCCTTTCCTCCTCCCTCCTTCCTCCTTCCTTTCTTCCTCCTCCCTCCTTCCCTTCTTCCGCCTCCGCCTCCTCCCCTCCTTCCCCTTTCCTCCTCCCTTCTTCCTCCTTCCCTTATTCCCTTTCTTCCTCCTCCCTCCCTCCTTCCTCCCTCCCTTCTTCCTCCTCCCTCCTCCCTCCTTCCCCTTTCCTCCTCCCTCCTTCCTCCTTCCCTTCTTCCTCCTCCCTCCTTCCCTTCTTCTGCCTCCGCCTCCTTCCCTCCTCCCCTCCTTCCACGATCCCTCCTCCCCTCTTCCTCCTCCCTCCTTCCCTTCTTCCACCTCCGCCTTCTTCCCTTATTCCCTTTCTTCCTCCTCCCTCCTTCCCTCCTTCCTCCTTCCCTCTTCCTCCTCCCTCCTTCCCTTCTTCCGCCTCCGCCTCCTTCCCCTTTCCTCCTCCCTCCTTCCTCCTTACCTTCTTCCTCCTCCCTCCTTCCCTTCTTCCGCCTCTGCCTCCTTCCCTCCTCCCCTCCTTCCACGATCCCTTCTTCCCCTCTCCTCCTCCCCTTTTCCTCCTCCCTCCTTCCCTTCTTCCTCCTTCCCTTCTTCCACCTCCGCCTCCTTCCCTTATTCCCTTTCTTCCTCCTCCCTCCTTCCCCTTTCCTCCTCCCTCCTTCCTCCTTCCCTTCTTCCTCCGCCTCCTTCCCTCCTCCCTCCTTCCACGATCGAGCCCAACGGCTCCAAAAACAATTTTGGAAATATGTTTCCACCTCTCCGGGTGGAAGCATATTTCCGGAAATATGTTTTCGATTTAACGGTAAAAAAAAAATTTTGTGTTTGATAAACCGGAAATACTTTGAAAATTTGAATTTTATTTCCTGAGCTACAGGAAAATTCTTGGCCATCAAACACTACGGTAAAGTCTTGACATTTTTTAAGTATGTAAAACGATTTTTGACAACTTTTGGAATGTTGTATCGAACTATATAGTTCTTAAACTTTTTAAAATATTTTTAGTGATTTTTTTTGCATTATTTGAAACAAGAATCACAACTTTCACAATTTTTTGTGCGCTTAGATGTGTTTGATAAGTAAAATCTTAAAAAATTCTAAAATTTAACACAGTTTTAAATTTTTGAAAATTTCACAAGTATGGTTTTAACTCATATAAGCTTTATTCACTTCTAAGACATTTTGCAAATTGTTTTGTTTTCTTTAAGTTGGCTTTTTTTTTTTTAAATCTTTGGTGATTTTTTTTGTTCTTTCTTGTTTTACAAAATATAAAGGCTACAAACTTTTTAATATATTTGACTACTTTCAATTTTCAAACAAACTTTTCTACACACATTCAAATTTCTTTTTCTTTCGGCATATCTCATGACTTTCTTAAGTTTCATGAACTCACAACTTTCACAAAGAAAATCTTTGAATTTGCAAACTTATCATGTTCTCCAACTTATGAAAATTTTACAAGTGTGATTTTCAAATCATAAAATTATTGGAGTTTGGCATTTTTTGCTGATTTTGAAAGCTAGCACTTTTTGAAAGCATGTTTTAAAAGCTCATGATATTCACATGTTCTAGAAGGTCACTACTTTCACAAGCAATACTTGAAAATTTTCAAAATTTCAAATGCTAGCATATTCTTTAATTTTTGAAACTTTTGCAAGTGTCATTTCGAAATAAAAAAAACTGCTCAATTTTGTGACAATTGTTTTGGCATTTTATAGCAAGCACTTTTTTTTTTATGTTTTTTTATGGAATTTCTTACACTTGCTAAACTTTATAAATGCTTTATTGTTTTTCAAAAGTCTTTCATTTCTTAGACATTTTACAATGATGTCAGACTTTTTACGTAATTTCACAGATTTCAATGTAAATTTTTTTATACATGTTAAAACTACTGATAATTTTATAAAACTCACAACTTTCATGAGTTTTCTAAGCTCACAACTTTTGCATGTCAAATCTTTCTTCATTTTTTGAATCTTATGCAATCTTTATTTTGAAAATTTTCTTGTTCCCTTTTTATGTTTTTTTTTTACAAGAAAACACAAACTTTTAGATGAACTTGACATAGTTTGCAACTTTGACATTGTTTACAACTCTCAACTTTAACATGTATAGTCTTGAAAACTTTTAAGTATGAAAAATGATTTTTGACAAAATTTATAATGTTGTTTCGAACCATATAGTTGAACTTTTTGAACTATTTTGACAATGATTTTGGCTTTTATAAGGTAACACATTTTAAACATTTTTAAATGTTTTTTGGTGAAATTGTTGCGCTATTTGAATTTTTTTTTTAATTTTACAAAAAATTTCCCTTTCAAACTGTTTTTAGTTTACAAAATTCACAACTTTCACAAGTTTTGTTCGCTTAGATGTGTCATAAATAAAGACTTAAAAAATTTAAAAGCTTAACATGGTTTTAAAATTTTGATAATTTCATAAGTATGGT
Organism: Nymphaea thermarum; assembly: GCA_011799765.1. Taxonomy (NCBI): domain Eukaryota; kingdom Viridiplantae; phylum Streptophyta; class Magnoliopsida; order Nymphaeales; family Nymphaeaceae; genus Nymphaea; species Nymphaea thermarum. The sequence continues at coordinate 270,235 of JAANDH010000581.1, forward strand.
TTTAACTCATAAACTTTGTGCACTTTTATAGCTTTAGAATGGGTTTCTTCAAGTTAACATTTTTTTTTTAAATATTTGATGAAATTCTTTGCACTATTTGAAAAATTTTGAAACATCATACCATTCTTTTTTGTTTTACAAAATGTAAAGGCTACAAACTTTTTCATGTATTTGACTACTTTCAAACGACCTTTTTTGGACACTTTCAAACTGCTTTTAACATATCTCATGACTTTCATAAGTTTCATAAACTCGCAACTTTCACAAGCAAATTTTCAAAGGTCCAAAACTTAGCATGTTCTCTAACTTGTGAAAGTTTCTAAAGTGTGATTTTCAAATCATAAAATTTTTAAATTTTGGCATTCAAAATTTTGTTAAACATTCTAAATTCTTTATTGTTTTGCAAAACTAACTTTCATTTTCCTAGATATTTTGCAATGATTACAAACTTTTGAAGTAATTTCACAGATTTCAATGTAGACTTTTCTTGACGTTTTAATGTTATTTGTAATTTTACTAAACAACTTTCACAAGTTGTAAACTCACAACTTTTGCATGTAAAATCTTCAATTTTTGAAAATTCCACAATTGTCATTTCAATTTTTTTTTTCCGTTTACAAAAGTTCCCTTTTTTTGCCTTTTAGAAGGAAAACTAACTTTTGGCCGAACTTGACAAGGTTTACAACTTTAAGATGCGTTGCAACTCCCTTCTTTAACATGAAAAGTCTTGAAAATTTTTTAATGTTTTCAATTCTTGAAATCTTTTCACTATTGTGCTGAACCATATAGTTCCTATCCTTTTTTGAGTGATTAGAATGATTTTGGCTTTTATAGGGCAACACTTTTTAAATGTTTTCAATGATTACAATGCTTTCCTCTAATTTTACATAACTCTTGCACATTCAAATTGTTTTTAGTTATTTCACTTCAATTTTTGAAAAATTTGGTTTTAAACTCATAAATTTTTTGCTGTTCAAAGAGCTTTGGCAGTTGTTTCAAGCTTTTCTAAGTTAATATTTTTGGAAAATCTCTTGTGAAATTCTTTGCACTATTTGAAAAATTGCAGAACATCATAATGTTATTTTTTTTTATCAATTTTTTTTTTGTTATATAAAAGCTCCAAATCTTTTAATGTATTTCACTGCTTTCAAACTAATTTTTCTGGACACTTTCAAACTTCTTTTCATTTTACATATCTCACAACTTCCACAAGCAAAATTTTTGGTTTTTCCAAAGTACCAAAAACATAGCATGCTCTCCAACTTGTGAAATTTTGCGAATGTCATTTTGAAATCATAAAATTACTGAATTTTGGCATTTGTTTTTTATTTTGAAAGCTAGCAGTTTTTGACTAACTTGACAAATTTTATTGGAAAATTTTCTCAATACTTTCAAACTACTTTCAGTTTTCAATGCTCTCAACTTTCACACCCTTTGCAACTCCCAACCTAAGCAAGTTTTGAACTTTTCAAAAGTTGGAATTTTTTTTTATTTTTTGAAAATTTTAGATTGTTGTTTTGAACTCGTAAAATTTCTGATTTTTTTTAACGATTTTAACAGTGGTTTCAACTTTGATAACATAACACACTATTAAAAGTTTTTTGTGAAACTTTTGCACTATTTGAATTTTCTCAGAGCTTCGTAGAAATTTTTCTGATTTTGCAGAACTCTTTCATTTATAACCCTTTTTAATTTACAAAACTCACAACTTTCACAAGTTTTGTAAACTAAAGATTTTACAAGCAATGGGAATTTTAGAAACTTAACACGTTGTTCGATTTTTGAAAATTTTTGGCATGTTTCGGCTTTTCTAAGCTCATATTTTTGAAAAGTTTCGGTTAAAAATTGATTGCAGTATTTAAAATATTGTTGAACATGATAACAATTGTTTTTGTTTGACGATTCTTTTACATGTTATGCAAAGACGCGAACTTCCTAAGGAATTTGACAAATTTCTAGTAAACTATTATGGATGTGATTAGCATGTGAAGTTGACAGAATTTGCCTATAATAATAGTTATCATTCTTGTATCAAGATGCCACAATGTGAAGTGCAGTCTGGAAAACGATGTCGAACACCTAAAAGTGAGCTAAATTTGGAGATTGTAAGATCGAGAACACCTTAGTCCTGTAAGTCTATATTGACTGTGCAATTGATAATGAGAAAGAACTTGATGACAACTTAAAGCCGACAGAAGAGCTATATTGATAACAGATGCAGAGAACTTGCCTTTGACATAAGAGATCATTTATTTTTGAAAATTGCGCTGCTAATGGTGTCTTTTGTTTGGTTTGAAGGGAGAATTAAGTCCAAGATATGCAGGACCGTTTGAGATTCTTGAACAAGTTGGAGAATTGGCTTACAAACTGGCACGACATTGTCTTTCATCTATCTATGTTTCAGAAATATGTGGCAGATTCAAAACATCGAATAGATTTCTAGGATGTTGAAGTGCAGAAGAGAACAAGTGCTTCGGACCAGGCCGATTATGTCAGTTAAAATAGATTGACAACACCGTAGCCTCAAAGAATGTACCTAGGAATTGGAGCTGGACATGAGAAAGGATTGCCCTGATCTTTTGTAAAGAATGGTGCAATCTCAATCTGGAGGATGATTTTTTTTGTTTTTTAATGGAGTAGAAATGTGATATCCCATGGACTTTAGGTTAAAAATTTGATCTTACAACTGTAAAATAAATGTGTGTGCATGCATGCGTGCATGTGTGTGTGTGTGTATAGAATAAAGGGTATTATTGGAAATAAACTTGGAAAAAAAAAGAGCAGTAGAAGGTTATGAATGTAAATGGTGTTTGTGGTAATCCTTGTATTACCCATTTGACCCACCAACTCGACCCCACTCACCACCTCTCATATGTCGTCCAAAATAAAATGGGGCAAGAGATGAAAGAGGTTGGCTTTCAGACAGAAGAAGATAGAAGGAGATTGAGAGGCTGATTGAGTTATAGGGAGATTGAGAGAAAGAGGGAACAAGGAAGAGAAGAAGGCAATAGGGCAAAGAGTAGAGTGTGTGGGAGTAAAAATAGAAAGAGAAGCCGCAATGGCGGCGAGTGAAAAAAAATGAATGGCTAGCTTAAAAGCACTCTGAGTTAAATATCCACCTTGATTTTTTCTTCTGAATTTGTGTTTCTCAATGCATAGGAATGGAACTTATGCACTGCACTGAGGTTATTGCTGGACTGTATGCTATCTGGTCAAGTTCCTGAATTTATTGGTCAAAACTCAAAAGCTTGACAGTACTGTAAGATAGTAACTAATATGTAAATATTGAACTGAAAAATGCTTGGTGGATTATCCTCTCCAAGAAAGGGTGTTTATCAAGTAACTGCTTATGTTTTCTTTTTCTTGCTGCTGTCTGAGCTTTAGCAACCTGACAGGTGAGGTGCCAAAGTTAAAGTGCCTGTAAGAGTGTGCTTTTAGATTATGAATTTCTTTTCTAACTAGCAGTTGGCTTGTAAACAATGTTACAACCAATGCTTTGAGTGTAGGTTTTTGACAGACAACAGCCTGACTGGCCCCACACAATATGCAGCTCTCTCCGATCCACATGGTAGTGACGTGAGGGTGGTTCATAAACACAATGACACGAGCAAAGCCCTACGCTTTCGATCTGATCGAGCACATAGGTTGACAAGAAAAAAGGCACCTCAAGAGTACGTCTCTCCTTGAAGATAGATGTGCTTTATCCTTCCAGAGTTAAATGTTCTAGTGTTTGATGATCTGTTCTCTGCAAGATTTACAGCTTGCTTCTTCTGATTCTGATTCATGGGCAGGTTGGGCTGCCATGCATTATGTCTAGACGGGGTTGGTTCGATAGACTAATAATCATTGGATTTCTTTGGTTTTGAGTTTGAATCACAATAATCAATTTGATGGTGATTAGTAATTCCTGCTCATAGGATCTCCAGTCGAACTTGGTTGTGAAAATAAGTATACCATTTGCACACGACGTCATAAAAGTGTGGGAGGAGAAAGGGACATGTTTGCAGGCATTGCCGTATCTGAAGAGACTCATATGGTAAGTTGTATACCTTCATATTAAATCTGCAAATTAATTTGACCAGCTGATGTTTGCGACTTGAGGATCCACAATTAATTTTCTTGTGATTAAAAAACTTAATTATTTTAACTTGGTAATGGAAATAATGTGATATTGAAACATTTAACTTGACTGTTCTTCGTGCTTCAAGTTTTCTTAATTTGCAGCTCCCAGGTGCAAAGGGTAAGATGAGATGACCTGCTTATTGCATTTATGTCCTGTTGATTTTCACACAGAGGCATTACCATGCAGGGACTTGTCATACAATAGCTTCTCAAACATTTCTAATGCAGCAACTTCTTGTGTGCAACCTGTAAGGGCCCCCATACGGTCTCATGTTTTTTCATACATTATGTTCCTCACTGTCACCGACAATCACCATTACCATTCTCCAGCAACCTAGTTAAAAAGTGTAAAGGCGCAGGAAGAAGAGTAAGCTTCTCTCTTTACATTTTAAACTTTTAACAACGGAGATTTCTTCAGAACGATCAAGTAGCTGGTTTACTGCTTGTATTAGCGTTTTTTGTATGACACATAGATGCAGTAACGTCATGCATTATTTCTTGAAAGAATGCTGCGGTGGTAGTAAACCAAAATATATGGTTACTCTCTCAGGGTTTTCTTTTAAAACCAAACCTGGAACTATTCTTCCATTACCTGGCTTGCGATTTCTTTAATTGACATTCTTGTAGTTTTTCTTGACAGAATTTTCTTTTGACATAAATTGCAGTGGCCGGAATCCAGTTACTAATGCAAAGTCGATATATGAGGTGGACAATGCCATAGATGGTGCTGCATTTTTCGTCACATAGAAAGGCATCTGGCAATTAAGATGACAGTGACAATGATAAGTACATTGTTCAGGGTAAGCCACTTCCTGTGCCTCCAGCAGAAGCTAAATTATACAATTCCATCCGTCGCTCAAATACGATTGTGCCTCTATAACGAGTCTTAAAACTCTAATTTGCCGGAGATAATTATAACTGATAATAAGAATTTTAGCAGATAGGGAAACCATATTCTCATGTGTATATTCAGGTAAAGGCTCAATTATCGGGAAAACTATTAAAATCTTAACAGGCCATCGTTGAAATCCAGTGGTAGCTCAAAAATAAGGATTTCGATATAAAAAAAAAAACCCACTGATATGTCTGTTAAAGCCTTCCCTTTGGATTTCATTAAACGTGTTAAATATTACACTGGAAATTCACTTCTTTTGAGATAGAAAGGGCTGTACAAGGATTCCAGAAGGAGTAGTAAATGGTCTTCATATGTCGGCTATTTCTTTAGAAGCTGGTTGGCCTCTTTTATTCAGTTTGGTTTCTTCATGTCAGATATTACATTTTATCGAACCTTGGGGATCAAATCTACAGACGAATAGATTAGATGGAGAAAGCATCCGGTAGCAAGATCCATCCCAGTAAAAAATTACTGGATAGTTTCAAAAATTATGATACTTTACACGAAAAAATGTGGAATTCCTAAGTTGATCGTCAGATTAACTAGCATATAGCCGGCCGAAAGTGAAGTTGGGCAGAAACTCGCTTACTGCATATTGTCCTTGTATCGATTTCTCTAGCTTGGTAATAAATCGGTGCTGTTGATAGAAGAAATTCATACAAGTATTGCAGACAGAATGGTGCCACCCTTGGTTCCTTGGGCACAGCATGTGCCTTAACCATTTGATTTAAAATCCCCATATTCTCTGCACTCTGTAAAAGGTGAAGTCCTTTCACAAATCCTGCCAACTGTATAGAACAATTTGGAGTCTTGGAGTCGCGAGTATTCAAGCTCTACGATCTTGTCTAAGGGCCATGTTTCATAAGTGCATGGACGTGAGAGAGATTTCTAAATCCTTTTTTATTGGTGAGCGCATTATGCTTTAAACCATTTGATATGGTGGCTTTATTGGTCTAACCTGTACGTAAGTCCTTAAAGCCCAACGGTAAGATCAAAATTGCATTATGAGTGAATCTTTTTTATTGTTGTGCTCATTATGTTTTTAACCATTTGATATGGTCGTTTTATTGGTCTGTTCTGTACATGAGTTCTTGAAGCCCAAGGGTAAGATTAAAATTGGCATTATGAGTTGTTGCTATCTCTTGTCTTCTTCACATTTTTTATTGCCCTCCATCATGCAGTCGTTGCTTTAAGACCTTGAGATCTGTCCTTGGCCTCTGATTTTGCATCCAAAATAGTTCCAATGGGTAAGTTAAATTTGATTATATTTAGCTTCTATAACTTGTTTTTATTTTCATTATGAACTATATGAAGTCCACATTTCGTATAAAGTACGTGTTTCGTGCATGCATGGGCACAGGGGGAGAGAGAGAGAGAGAGAGAGAGTTCTAAATCTCTCTTTTTAATTCTAAGGTTGCAGTTGATTCCCCTTGGATCTCACGTCCGAGAGGAACTGAAGTCTACCATAGTAAAACTGTGGATTTCAGTGTGAACCTAATCCGTGCTACAATGTAAAAAGCATGAATTTAAGTTCTGACCGGGTGAGGTGGGGCGAGACCTTAATTCTGCGCATCTCAGATCCATGGTAAAATGCAGCCTAAATATTTGATATGGTTGTTTTATGGATATGTGCATGAGTTCTCTTCTCAAAGCCGACATGACTATCATTGATGGTTGTCTTTCTTGTCTCCTGTTGATATTATTGATTGTGGGCATTCTTTGAAAGTTTGGTCACCTACGTCGTGGGCAGGAAGATCCAGGTAATTCTACGTCGTTCTATCACGTGCAACCTGTAAGCTATGCAACGGGTACATATTACTGGCCGCATATTCACGTCGGTACATGGATCCAGTAGAGGGGGTATGCCTAGGCATATCAGTACGACCTGGATAATTTAGTTTAAATGTAAAGAATCAATTTTAACAAAATCATCTTTTTGAACGAATTTTGAGCTAAACGATTCAATGAATCGGTAAAATCGTATTGAAAGCATGACGGTAATCGTAATGAATTGAAAAATCGTATTGTAATTGGGATCTTTCTGGAAACTTCGTCCCACCCAAGGGGACGAAAAAACAACCGTTCAATCCAACCATTTTGTTTTTCATTCCTATCAAACTGAGAAATCTATTTTCTGAAACATGAACTCAAGTTCAGCAACCCAAGTCCAGCAAATTTGGATTTTGTTTCTATTTAATCAAATCTTGAAATAAGTTTTTGAAATCTTCTTTCCAATGCGTCAAACAGCCACTGAAAGTAAAACTTGAACATATCTCAAAAACGTAAAAAGCTAAGGGAGTTCATTTCCTTTTGAATGGAAAGCCCTCTAAAAAGTTAAATTTAATTTTTCACTCGATTTTGTCGTTGTCTTAACTTTTCATTGTTCTAGCCCTTTGACAATTTCACAATAATGTACGATATTCCACTAATGTACAAATGCATTTAATTCTATTGACCTTTCTTTCACTTTTCTGCTCATCCCTGTACCTCTTTAAACTTTTGTTTATTAGTTTGTAATCCTTCAGTTGTATCTTTTATGCTTGAATAACTACTTTATAGTCCTTCACCCTCCCCTCTTCCTTCATAAAGCTTTTTATTAAAAGTTCAAATCCCCATTCAGGTCTGCTTTTAATGCTTCTCATCGCTATGCTGCAACAAAACCGACACTAACAACTTGAATCAGACACTAGCCTCCTACCAAGCTCCTGTCCATTGCTCCGAGTCCGCTGCACCAACCTCATCAAGAGCAAGTAAGTCCATTGCACCGACCTCACGAGAGTCGGTAAGTTTATTGCACCGTGTCCATTGCACCAACTTCACCGAAAGCAAAGACGCGGTTTGGGAAAAGTGGGACGACTCCATAAAAAAGTTTTTAGGAAAGCAACTTTTCCCGCAAGGGCTGAAAGTAGTCGGTCGGGAAGAAATAACAATAATTTCAAAAAAGCTGAAAGACACCTAACGAAACTTTTTAAAGCCAAGGGCCTCGCAAAAATTTTCATTTCCGTCAAATTAGAAACGACCGCGTTGATGTTGAATTTTGATCTTCTGCTACAACTGTGCCGATTTTCCTAAATGGGATGTCATTCACAAGAACACCATCTTGCTCTTATTTCCCAAAACTGTTCATGAATGTCAAAGTGAAAAATGTGAACATTCTATGGGATTGAATTCATCTGAAGGGCGATCTTTACAGCTAGAACGGCCTTTCCTGATGTGTCTGATTCTTATGCGAATCGACCAGCGCAGCTTCCCTGTCAAAGAACCTAAAGCTTCAAAAGGGCGCCAAAAATTACAGGGGAAAAGCTAAAGCTGCAGGAATCTACGGGGCTAATATTTTTTTATGGCCTCCAACAGCAAGCATATGTACAAAATGCCAAAAAACCACAGAAAACAAAGAATCAGAAGTCGATGATCGGTTCCCCGATCGTTAGATTCCTCTCGATGGTCCACGGCAAGTTGAAGAGTTTGGCTGTGATGAACTTGAAGATCTTATTTACATTGATGTTGTGTGTTGCGCTCGAGAAGAACAGAGTTGCTTTCATGGCATGTGCATACGTTCTCGCCTGGCAGAAACAAAAATTACCATCTTCTGTAATTTAAGTAGATCCCTATCTAACCATGTCAACAGAAAAGAAAAATTATAATTGAAACCCTAGGGCGACACTACTAGAGAATTCCTGAATATGATTCAATAAAAAACACAATCCTGTTGTTGGCATCGCATTGATCAATGGTATGTCTTAGTTTTTTGTTTTTTAATTTGTTAGGCAAGCAGGATGTTTTGGTTTTCTTTGGTAGGTAGGAATTCGGCCTGACTCTCCAACTTTCAATGTATTTAAAGCATTAGAATCTGATAATACCAGAGGAGACGCATCCTCCATTTGTTCTCGACCTCTTCAACCTTGAAGGTCTAAAGTAAAAAATGGCAACCAGGCAGATGCAGGTCTTTCTGACGAGCATTTCCTGGGGTTCTACAGTAACATCTGTCAAAAAATTCTACTGGGTGTTTTCTGTAAAAGAAATCGAGAGGGAAGCCAGTATAGAATCAGTAAATTTGAGTTACCTGGCTCACGACTGTCCACTGTACATCCAGCGGAAGGCGAACAAAATCATCAAATTTTGTTCCAATCAGCACGGGGATTGCCGCCTTTACTCAAGAAACAAGAAGAAAAGATAAAAAGACATCAACATCCATGGGTGTCATGAGAAAGCAGGAGAGAAAAAGTGAAAGTGAACAAAAGAAGATGAGAGCAGAAAAGACAAAATTGGGTAGAAGGTGCTTACTCTGTTCCATTTCCTTGCTTGTCTGTACCACCCAACAACACTGCACCCACATCGCATGAATTAAACGGATTAAAAAACTATAGAAAACTGTGTATTTGTAAACTCAATCATGGGTGAAATTAGACACCATATCCTCCGCAATAAGAAAAGAACCGTGTTTCTCTACCAAGTCAAAATTAGAATGATACAACTTCTGAAATCGTTATTCAAAATAGCTGAATGAATAATAAAGATAGCGGTTACTTCAACGGTATAAATAAGATAAAGCATGTTTTAACTTGATAACAATAACTTAGCAGAAATTTTGATTATTCATCCTCATTTATTAAAGGTATTATAAAAGTCCAAAGAACAGTAAGTCAAAGAGCTGTTCAACAAAACAAATACCTGCTTATTCATGACTTGTATAACAAGTTTTGTATTGGAATCCAATAAGAAATCAAAAACCATAATGATAAACTTGGAAGAAAACCATGCCATTAGGACTCTGGGCAACAATTAGGGCATAATTCTCCAAAATAAACATAAAAAAAGTAAGAAAATAAACACCTGAATTTGTTGCCAACAAAAATAAATCCAAATTCTATAGACAAATTTCGGAAAGCAGGGCACGAAATTATTTGAAAAAGAAAAAAAAAAATCTTAAGAGAAACCTCTGTTAAGAGACAATAGAACTCCCAAAATTCACCTAAAAAATGAGAAACAGAACAGAAAACAAACGAACCTGTTAAGAGTACACCGATTTGTAAGATCAAACATGATTAAGATTGCTGCTGCATCTTTACAAGCCAAAGCGACATGATCGACAAACTGGCTCTCGCCTAAATAAAACGAATTTTTCAGAAGTTCAGAAGTAAATAAAAATGCATAACTAATTTGCTAATAAAAAATAACTGGTACCTCCAACATCCCAAAGGTTGAAGGCTATCCTCGCTCCTTGCACCAACAGTACCTTGTCCATTTGATTCAATCCCGTCGTCTGTAAACATCTCCTCTCTTCGTCTTCTCCTACATACTTGATCTTCATCAACGCAAAAAAGAAGGAAAATGAGGGTTAAACAATTACGAAATCCCAGCAAAAAAACACGATGGCATCGATATCCGGAGAGTCGTGCGCGCCGGTCAAACCAAGAAAACGCCAAAAAAAAGAGAAAAAACTGTACCACAAACGTCGTCTTCCCAATCTGGCAGTCTCCGAGGACGGTCACCTTCAGAACCACCGTGTCCAAATCGGCCTCCGTCTCTCCTCCGGCGGGCTGCTCCGCCACCGGCGTCTCCACAGCACCACCACCGTCTCGGTCTTCATCGGGAAGCTGCTCAAACGAGGAGGCAGAGGAGGTCCTCTGGAGGCGGTGGTAGGACCGCGGCTTGCCGGCGCAAGAAAGAATATTATCCCGGAGGTAACGAATGACCCGGCGAAGGAGGTAGACCTGGCCAACGATGCCGAGCCACCTGGCATGGGCCCGGGACACCGCGACCCTCCGGCGTACCTGCGCCATGGCAGGCGTCGAGAAACAGGGAAAGAGGCAGGAGGGACGCAGGCGGGGCCTGGCGGGAAGGGTACTCGAGCCCATGACAGAGACAAAAGGAAGACAGGATGAGAGGGTAGGGAGAAGGAGACACCTAACGTCGCTAGCCGTGTGGCGGAGATCCGAGGCTGCACCGCCGGCCCACCACCACCACCACCACCACCGCTCTCTGCGCACGCGTCGCCATCCTCTACTCTTCCGCCACCCGACTCTCTCTCTCTCTCTCGCCCCTGCCACCGGGAAGAAGGGTCCCTTCCCTTGGTCCTCGGCCCGGGAGCACTTCCCTCCTTTTTTTCCTCGTTAGAGAGGCCGGGGCAGGGGAGTCCCTACGGCTCCTCGAGTTACGATCAATCCCAGCCGCACATCCGATGCGGGCCGCACCATCGGACCTCCTTCACCGTTCCCCAATCGAGCTACCTCATGGGACCCAGTAGCTTTAAATGACCCATAAATTACCATTTTATCCACCTACTTTGACCCGGAAGCTCCTCCTTTTCCAGTACGAACCGCTTGGGAAGCAGACTCTTCTCCCAATTTAAATAAATAAATTATATATATATGTAATATAATTTTTTTTTATAAAAGAAAATAAGAAGTGGTCCTTTATAGGGGAAAAATATCTGGATCAGGATGGAGGACCACTTCTGGATCAGACCCGGTCGCTTTTGTGAAAATTTTCCACAAAGGCAAACTTTTTTTTTATGGGGAGTGAGACTTCCCTCTTTATTGCCCACCCCATGATCTGCTGGCAAATGTAGAAAAATGTGAGGGAGTTCCCGTAAATTCGCCTATTGTGGACCATGATAGTAAAGGTACCGACCACTTTGAGAGAATGGTTTAATATGGTTAGGTACGTGCCGATAAGACTACCATCCATATTTCTCAAACAAAAGAAAATTGATATGATAATCATCTTCCTTTGGACATTTTTGGTTCACATTCTTCTTGTTCTCAAAATATATGGTGCAATCTTCACATGAACAGTCTACCAATCAATGCCAAAGAGCTCGTTTGATGATTTAGATCGTGTTTTATATCGATGTTTTGGAATGGAGGCACCTTTTAATCTTTCTTTTTCCTCAAGGTTCAGGATTGTTTCGGAATCTAGATATGAAAATCAATGTTTTGAAATGAATGATCGATGTTTGGCTTACTAAATATGATCTTTCCTAACAAAATGGAAATAGTTTTGTATCAAAGTTCACAGCTTTAGGCAAGAAAATCGCTACCATATAGTTTCATTTTTCTGTTCTTGATGATTCTGGAAAGTTGGTTTAAGTATACTCGGTTTTGTAAAAACTAGTTTTTGATTTGTATGGTCAAGTAATAATAAGTTTCGAAAAAAATGAATTTTAACAAGTTTCTTTCCTTCAATCTTGTGTTATGAATCATGTTGAAGGGATTTTACCATTTTGCTGAAGCACCAAAAAAGAAAAGCTTCATTCGACGTATTTTTTAATGGCTTTACATATCATTGTAGCTTTCTTTTTAAAAAAATGATCAATCAGTTACAATAGTAATATTAATAAACATCTCGCTTTTTCTATGGCTATTATGAGACCGTGTGCCGTGATCTCTTTATGAGAAAACGGGAAAAAACGGGACATTCTTTTTCTGCAGGAAGATGGGAACCATGGAGAGGTTGTCATTAATATAAAGCCGGTGCTCACGTGCTGCCTACCTGTGTGATCTGATGATGCCCACAATCTCATTTCCTAAATCCGACGGCCTTGATTTTCTTTTTTTAATTTAGTAGTGTTTTTTCTCTAATTTTTGCATTAAAATATTAAAAAAAGGTCTTCCTACTCATATTCACATGAAATTAAAGCTTTTCTTCTACTTAGTACCAAACTCAAATCAGTGGGAGGTAAAGAAACAAACGAGTAGTTAAATTGTTAAGAGTTTTTTTTTCTTAATATATGCTTATATTCAATAAAGTAAGGAAAATGCAAACTCTCATAGATATGAGACATATATAAGGCAGGGGTCCTCCCCTATTGGCATAACAATGAAACAGAGATTGGTAAGTGGATAGTTTATTTTTGAATTATCAGAACATCAATATATATATATATATATATATATATATATATATATATATATATATATATATATATATATATATAACATCTTGAGGAACCTAAAAGCAAAGCAGACTTTGTACTTTACGAATACAGAAACCCAGTGAGAGATTCGGCTTTCTTGTGAAAAAAAAAAAAAAAAAAAAAAAAAATCCTCCTACTCACTCAAAAAAAGGGTCTTTATTATTATTATTATTATTATTATTATTATTATTATTATTATTATTATTATTATTATTATTATGAGACTTTTTCTATGATCCACTTGTTTCTTTTGACAAGTTCATCCATGTTGCTAAAGGAATGATGATTTCTCTTCTTTAGATCCAAAGAATTGGATGCCCATGCCTTTAAGCTTTGAGGCAGTCCCACCGACACCCAGCTCCAACACCTTTTTATTGAATTTTTAAGGGAGTTAAATTTTCGTTGAAAAGGAGTCGTAGGAACGTTTCTGTCATGATTTAGACATATAAATTGAAAATTCAACATCTACTTCAGCCGGTCTGGTTGGACCAAGCACCAAAGCAATAATAATTTAAGACAAGCTCACGATTGGACGAACCGGCTACGATCATCGCACGTCTATGATCATCACAAAAGTTTTTTTTTTTTCCAATTTGTGTGAGTCAGGTTTAATGATTCTTATTTACCATGGCAAATTTTAAAAATACAAATTACATATTATTTTAAAAAAAAATCAAATAATCACACCATATTAATTTCGAAGAGGTTTGGTGTAGTTGGTTGGTCAGCAGGTAACAAGAACCCGGTCATCAGTTCAATCGGTTCAATTTTTGTCGGTGTCAATTTCCCGTTGAAGCCCAAACAAGCATAAGCTTTAGGAACCAACGCATTAGCCCCAAAATTCTCTGTTGCTATTATGCCGAGCAAGCAATAAAGTCTCTCAGCTCGAGCCACTGGTGGAGCTACATGGTGATTGATGTGGGCAGTTGCCCACACCAGTCTTTTAAAATTTATTTATTTTTAAATAGGTATCTTTAAACATTTATCATATATATATATATATATGTATGTATATATATGTATAATAGATATGAGTATTTTTAAATGAGTGTCCCTCCAACCATTTTTTCTGGTTTCTGCACTGGCTGGAATGCGGTTTTCCGAAATGAGGAACAAAAACAAATGAGGCGACATATTGAAGACAACCAATTAATAATATCACATTTAATTTTCAATTCCTCTTTTGGCAATCTTCAAAATGTCGAACGACACATCTTATTTCTATTTCAAACCTCCGGATCTCTCACGGATGGTGTGATGCTTCCGTCTATTTTAGCAAACAAAGAAGATTTCTGATCTCCGGCAGAAACACCATGTGATTTTTCTTACAAGCTCTTTATGATACAACATGCTGCTGACGTATGCAGTACTCAAAACTTATCTTCTTCCAAACCAATCTCTTCATTGGTTTTATTTTCTCTCAACAAAATTCATTAAAAGATCCCATTGCTGAACGTATAATTTGAGTATCTATACACATATTTTAGCTGCCCAATAAAAAATTATGCATATTTTTGCTTCGGACAATCATCTAAGGGGTGTTTGATTATCGTTGACCTAAGATTCTTAAGATTTAAGATCCATGAATTTAAGATCAGATCTTTTTTCATAAGCGAGGGTTTCAAATACAGATGACTAATTAAGATATTTAGTTTGATGAACCGAGAATTTTACCATGCTGTGTCAATCAAACATGTTACATCAGATCTATGGATCTCCAGAATCAAATATCTTCTTAAGTCATCAAATCTCTAGCAGCCTAATAAAGGTAGGGCAGCATCTAACTTTCTCATTTAATTTGGGATCCAACAGTCCGATCCCAAAAACTTTAATTTTTTTAATGAGGTGTGCAGCTGACATTTTGACACTTGGGGCCATGTTGTTCATTATCTTTTATTTTCAAGCAGAGAGGGACCGGCGTTGGGTTGATTAATGGGATCCAGATTTGGCCACGTTGATTGGCTACTGCATACAATGTGATTGAAAAGATTGAATTGTTTTTTTTTTTATATATATATTAAAAAAACAAAAGATTGAATTTCTTTTGTCTTTAAAAAAAAAGAAAGGAAAATATTGAATTGTTTTAAAAGAAATTCTCATCTAGGAGACCTGTAGTTTTTCAAATTCTTGATACAGGTCTATTTAAACCTGTAGTTTAAATTATTCCTTATTTCACGTTAAAAACTGAGCTTAATTGATTGAAAGTGATATTGTTACTCTAAGAAGGCAACCCCAAGAGCTGCAAAATTTTACATTTTCCTAAATAAAATCGAAGTGATTTGCATATTTATGAGAGAAGAAATCAGATAAAATGAAAACCTATCAGTCTACTCTCCTCAATGTATTCACAATTTAAAAAGAAAAATAAAAACTTAGAGGACAGGCAAATATATATAAACCCAAAAAAAGAAAATGAGTTACCAAAAGAAGTTCAAAAACCCAATGCCCTTTCTGGAAATCAGTGCAAAAACTTGTTCTTAAAGAGAAAAAGAAGGCTTCTTCTATTAAAACATGTAGTTGGAAGGGAGTAGGAGAGATTGACAAGGACATTGTAACAGGCAAGATTATTTTAGTTCCTAACATTTTTGTGATATTGTATCAAGTTTGGTAGGCCATTGGCATGTAGTAACATTTTTTTTTCATTTAATACTGTGACATTGGAGGCACTATCTGTTTTTCTTTGGATTTTGGGGACGTGTTTGATTCACTCTTCGTCAAAGTCATGGTAGTGACATCTGATTTTAGAGAAAATATCAGCCCTCGAATTCTTGACTTTGGATAAATTTTGGTACTTGCTCTTGATTGATTGCCGGATCTATCAATTAGGGAAGACTTTTAGTAACAAGCAGACAGCATAGAGCCCTCCCTCTGTTCATAAGGGCAAGAATCCAATCCACTTGGCGTGGATGGCGGATCATTGAAGAAGAAGAAGAAACATTGACCGGAGGTCGTAAGAATGTCTTAGCATCTCTCATATATGATGTTCGGCCGATTGTGAATGTACTAAAATGTCTGTGATGTGATTAAAACCATCGAGGCTTGGCCGGTTACTGTATGTTCTTTTTGGTTTCAGATGTATTTGGAGTCCCATCGTCACAAACAACGTGTCATTTTTCGAAAAAAGTCTTTTTGGTTTCAGATGTATTTGGACCATCGTCGTCGAAAAATAAATGCGCAAAAATGCGAGAAAATGAAATGTCATTTTAAAACTTAAAAAAACACATTTATTTTGAAAAAAAAGTCTAAAACGAAAAACCATGTTTTTAACGTATTTTTTTCATTTTTTTTAATGCTAAACAGTTTTTTTTTTCATTTTCTATTTTGTATTTATTGCAGATTTACTGTTTGTGTTATTATTTTCTCACTTATTTTACTTCTCCCCATTTTTAGTTTTTTTTTTTAAATTTTTCTTTAAATACCTTTTTTCTTCATTTTTTTTCATATTTTTCAATCCCGCTCTATTGTACAAGAGAAAAACCTTCCCGTTTAAAACTTCGAAACGTTATTTGTGACTATGATATTGAATAAGTTTGTCATTCACTTATAGGTTTACCTAGTTCCCAAAGCAAGCCAAAACATTAAAAACATATAGGTCTAGCCTTGATGGATCGGAAGGCAGTTTCCTCTAAGTAAACATTACACATTAAAAAAAAAAGTTTGACACTAACTCAGCAGCTATGTCACAATGGTATGGGTATGGGTATGGGTACGGGTTCGGGTACGGGGGTATGGGTATAGGTACGGCATTTTTTAAAATCATGGTACGGGTACGGCGACTATTATATATAAAAAATAGTTATTATATATAATTAAACCATAATTATTATATATAATTAAACCACAAGTAACTTAAAATCATGATTTTTTTAAGTTATAATGAGACTTCTTATGTTAAAGTAAAAAAAAAAAAAATCAAAAACAAGTATTTTTTTAAGTTTTTTTGTTAAAATATTGTTTGGATCTAGATCTGACCCGAATCCAGATCCGAGCCGTACCGGTACCATACCGCCGTACCCGTACGTGGTACGCCACCAAAGTGGCGTACCACTGTGACTTAGCCCAGCAGCCTAAAACTCTTACCTAATCCCGGGGCCTATGCCTGGTTAGGCTTACACAAGGGTTGACGCCCACGGAAATCACAAGAGTCCCTAGTTTTCTTTGTGCTTGCTGCGTCCAAACACCTTGTGGGAGTACTGTGTGGTTTTTACTTTCTAGCGTAGCCAAGTAAAAACTTTGTTACAACAAGCTGACAAACCTGCCTACCCAAGAAACAATGTAAAGATAAAAGGATGGGTCCGCCTTGGCTGGCCTAGCTGAGAGCCTTAGCTGGGTGCCCTAGCTGCCTTGGCTAGTGAAAGACATATAGTAAATCATCTTCGAATTGCAGAGATTTATGTCGCTTTTTTGGAGTTAAAGAAATAAGAATCAAACCATGACTACTAGATTTAATATTTAAGGCTACCGTTAGGGCCAGACCTCCCTGAATTGATAACCTATTTAATATATAAATATAAGTATATAGAAAATGTACAATTGATCATGCCTCTTAATTTATCTTGCTTCTTCGCGCTTTCTGTCTCTCAAGTGAATTTGGTTGTATAGATAGATATAAAATGTTAAAATTTTTAGGTGATTAAAAAAAATCATGCATGCCGAAGGTATATATTAGGTTTTATATGCTTTTAAAATCTGATGGTTTATAGAAAGCTAATTGTTTCATAAGGAATTCTCTTATATTTCTATTCATGGAAGATATATTCTTATGTTGAAAGGGAATGGGAGGGTACTTGGGTAGCTTGTTATTTAAGGCGCTTTGGACATGATCCTCACCAACAAGCATTTGGTTCTCTCTAGAAGGCAAGTTCCACCACTTTTCTTTTCTTCTCCCTTCTCTTTTTCATAAATATTCTCTAATTGTCTGTTCAGATTATGTTTGCGTGCTCGCCGTTCGAATAAACTATCTACTAAACATGAAACAAGAGTACTAAAATAAAACCAACCATTCGCGTCACTTTTACCTGCATGCTGAGAGAGGATAGATTCGGACAGCCAGACAATTTTATGTCATGTGCGTATATATATATATATATATATAACAGCGCTGACTGCCTTTTTAATTCATATACAAGGCAAATTTCAATTTTAAACAAAAGGGCACACATGATAAGCACATACAATGCATAGTTCACTTGCTACACGTGTGTTTCATTCTTGCAGAAACATAATCCTGCATTTGATCTGCGTGACCGTGAAAGCTTAGATGTGTTTTATTGTAAACTTATTTGTTAATAATATGTATTACATATATGTATTACATTAATTAATTCCATGAACGCCGGTTGTTTTTCAAAAGAGAAAAAACAGCAGCTTGATTTGCGTGGTATCCAATACATAAAATATTTAACCTTTCCTCAGTAGTAGAGTTATGTTAGTCAGTAAACACAACGATAAATATAGATAACGAGCTTTTTCCAAGGAAAGAAACGTAAGAAAATGATCTTTTATCATGAATTTTGTATGGTATCTTACTATAAAAGGAAACAGATGCTTACATTCGCACACAGTTTTCACAAAATACGTGCAAATATAAAAAATAGCAGCATTATTTACAGTTATCGGGAGAATACATGAGCAATACATGCCCAACCAAGCACCTTCCACACCATACTCCATGTTTGGTTTGGTACCTTGACGAATTGCTGGTGGCTCAACTCCAAGTGAATTTTTCAGAACAAACTACTTCGTTTACTTTCCCAGACACGGTGCCATCAATTCAAGGAATATCAGACTTTTCATAAGATCAACTACTCCTAAGTACAGAAGAAAATCGGCAATGTTATTAGAACGTTGAATGAAGTTTACAGCCAATTTGACTAGAGCTGAGTTTAACAGAAGGAGTCTCAAATCATGGTCTGTTACGCCTTCATGAAATGATCTCATCAATTTTCTGCGCTTTTTCAGCACTAAGTTTTGAGCCTTCAACTGATGTATATATTTAGCTGCGGAAAGGGAAGTTGGTTTCTGCAACCTTCGTTTTCCCTTTCTGCATATATCTAGGCAGGCTTGCATGGGAGAAACTCATAATTCCATGTCAAGGTGGAGATAAGGACAGGTCATTAAAACTACGACTCCAGGAACTTAGGCTTTCCTGCTGCCTGTCACTCTGCATACTCTTCATTCTCTTGCAAACTTCGTCTTCCCTTACGTCCAGGAACTCCATGAAGTCCTTGATGCTAGATGATCGCTTCCTAGATCTGCCATTTGAGTCATATGAACCACTCACACTATTACTGCTGCTGAACTTCTTGTATTGACTAGCCACGGTCAAAAAGAAGATTGCAAGTGCAACAGTGGCAAATACTCCACAAATGAGAAAGAGGCCCCAGAAGCTCTGGAGGCCAAGCTGGTTGGGAGATGAGTCATCGGTCTTTTTGGCACACCCAGTCAGTGGCAACCACTCATCATGCATCCTTTGAAGGTCACCACCTTCTGAAAGCGAGAGGATTGCAGTTGACATATCAACTGTTAGGGGCGAGTCTCTCTGAAAAACCTGCAGGTATAACAGGATCCCTTGTAAGCAATTTTTCGTTCTTGCAGTCTTGTAAACTTGTAGCGAACAAAAGACTACAAGTTCAAATAGGTTCTTCTTCACCGCACAGATCGGATGAAGATCTATGCAGAATAGATATATTCCCATCTAGTTGATCTTAATTGAGTTACTCCTTATTTTGCAAAATTTCCAAAGGAAATTGGACTTCTGTGCAGAATGTTTAGTCAATTTACATCAATTAGTTGGAAATTACAGCAAGACCATTTTTTGTTCCAATGTTGCAAAGAAGAGTAGCAGGCCAGGATTGATGTCGAATTTCTTATTTGGCTAAAAATGGAAAGGTTTGAGGGCACTTGACTTCCTAACTTGACGCATTCATGGTTCAACTTTACGCACAGTGTATTAAGGAGTCTATGAACATCAACTTAAAGGTCACCCAAGTTGACCAAGCTTCTGGCCACAAGGTGACAATTTTAGCAGATTTAGGTGTATTCGTTGCAACAAATGATGCCATTCTGTGAAAATGACTAGTATAGAAGCTAGATGTACTCACAAACCCCCATCCACTTTTGGTGAACTCTCGTCCCACAGTCTTGAACTTGCAATTCTTTGCCAAGAATAGTTCAATGTAAGGAAGTTCATCGACAATGGCGGCAACTCCCCCATTGGCTGGTCCCAGCAATAGAGCATCAGCATACTCTTGAGGTCCCCCCAGTTCTTTCAGCCTTGAACTTGCAATGTTCAGTTCTTCAATCATATAGTGTTTAGCAAAGGAACCAACTTGATATCCTATTCGATAATTACTTGAGATCAAGCTGTCTAGCCCATCAATCCCAGATGAAAGCTGCTGCACTGTGAGAATTGATGTCAAACTTGCAGTGTAGCTCGAGTTGATAATAAGGACCACAAACAGCCATATCACTAGCACCATACGCCCCAGTGAGCTAACTGTATTCTCTTCTGCAACAAGTTCAGGATATGACATATCAGTTTGAGTAACATGCTGTAGAATTCCATGGTAGCAACGGCAAATTTGATTTACAGATGACTCGGAAGTTTAAAGTCTAATTGAAGCAATAATAATTGCCTTAGGGATCTACTTACTGTGAGCAAAAAACATTGTTAAAAGGCCAAACCTGCAAAAAAAAAAAACCGTTAAAAATGGGTTGAAACTAGTAAAACTTCCCTGCAACCAGATATCACATAAAAATTATATATGCATTGGACTATATATACATGACAATTCCATGTAATTCTCCATTTGCTTACTGCATGAATTATACAAGCCACAAGGGTACTATTATATTATAATAAAAAACTGCACAGATGTGCCATGGCCACATGGTTGACAGCCTGTAGGCTCTGAACCAATATACATAATTTGTCAGTCTGTTGGATACATACAGACGTGTTTGCGCATGGATGTGTATATGTGTATTCGTGGAATTTTTCATCAGATAGATTCCTTAAGATCTCCAATTCATAATCTTGAAGCAAGAAGGTCCGACTATCTACACCTCAACTGGAGGAGTCTGAGTCATGATCTGATAATCTGCCTTGGCATCATGATATTACTGCTGATGTGAAGTCATCAACAACTATGCCATTGACTTTCATCTTGACTTTCCCTTCCACAATGATGTGTTTCATCTTTAATCTTCATATCATTACTATATTTAGAAAGTTAGTGAACAGGATAAAGAATTAAACTCCCAATATGAATATCAGATCTTTGCACTTTTGAGATAAAAGAAAAACATAAAAGGGGCGGATGCTATTATGCTGCAAGCTGCTTCAGATTTTTTTTTTTTTGTATGTTTTCAAACTAGAAAATACTTTTTCACACGAAAAAAAAAAGAAGGAAATATAGAAAACGTCAGACGTCATAATGCTACACAGCTGCTTCCAGGTTTTTTTCTTTGTTCCTTTTACTCTGAAAGTTTAAATCAAGTAATGGACGGCTGGATGCTAATTGTTTTATGCTGTTCACACTGTTAGTTTCACATGTGATGATGGCTATTCTACAAGAGAAAAAGAAAGCAATATCTGTAGGCTTGAAGATAAGAGATCTATCATAATGGTTAATTATAAATATTTACTTTAAGTTTGTTTTTCATAGTTCTAGTGTAATTCATTGCATCATCTATTAACAAAGATTTATGAAGTAAAGCAACAACTACAACGATAGAGACATTTGTGTGTGGACATTTTACGTCATGGCAATCAAAATATAAACCAAAAATTGACTACAGATGAAGTAGGGTTGCAAGTAAGTTTTCATGATTAACTAAATGGTAAATCTCAAAGCTTAGTAGCGACAAAATATAGAACAGAGATTCAGAAGCAATTAGATTCAATTTTCTGCATGCTTGACTCCTTATGGTTTTGGGGTTGGAAAATTAGAGCTGTATACTTTTTCTTGTGTTCACAAGCAAGCCATGCAGCCTTTAGCACAAGAGACATTCTTTACTCAAAGATAATTACAGGCTACAGAGAAGACAATAACATGAAAAAAGCTCACAAAGAAAATTAGATAAATGCAAAAGAGAAAAAACATAAAATAGAAGTGAACCAATATAAACTTAGGTTATACACCTGACAAAGTGATTCAAGAGAAAGTAACAAAATATTGATCTGCCTTCAAATGGGAAATCTGGAAGAAAAGGGAGTTGAGAAGATGATATTACCAAAACACTGTGACCAGCTGCTGTCGTGGTGGCCCTCGGAATTCTTGATTTGTTCGGTGCTCAAGTATCCAAATGACCGCACCAACAAAAAGAAATGAAACTCCAGTAACCAACCACATCTGCCATGTGAATGGCTTGAGGAAAGACCACGGACTTGATTGGATCTCCTTCACTGGAGCAACTATAACAAGACCAGATTCAGCAAAGGGCTGTGTAAAATCAACGATTTTTGTCCTGTTTGTTACAATCGCAATGTCCCCAACAGCAGCATCAAATTTCTGAAGATGGCAAAAGATGCAAGTAACATCAATAAGTATGGGAGACACAAGCTTGTAAAAATTCAAAAATAATTCATGGAAGGCTAGGAAAAGGCATAACAATACTGACGTTTGATGCAACCATATTAACAAGTTCATTGTAGCTTGGATTCTTTTTGCCATCTCCATAGAATATATATCGGTGAGGTACAGCATATGGTAGCTTTGCTACTGCAGCCTCAAACACATCTATGCAAAAACCTTCTGCTTGTTTGGACCCACTTCCCTTCTTTACCATCTGTGTGTAACTTACTCTGTAAGGAACACCAATTCTCAATGGCTTCCCATTGTTAGGGAACACCCATCCACGTGGTTTTTTCAATGCTTCACCAGGCCATAAAACACTGTAAAGCTGTTGGCTACTGCTCGAAGTATTTGGTGGCATATCATATAATTTTTCAGGTGGAGCAATTGACAGACCAGAATAATTAGACCAATATCCTATTATCCTAGAACCTATTCCAGCAAAATTAATGAGATCGTATGCTGGATGCATGAGGTCTTTATCTGAATTATACTGGACCTGACCAGTTAGACCCATGAAGTTAGTCTGTGTCAATATCTGAAGCAATTGCTGGCCTCCATCAAATACCTTGAGTGTTGACAGTTTAAGTGTGCTTCCACTCAAATCATGCAGGTTTGGATCATTGGAGAAAGTAAGATTCCCTTTTCCGTTCAGAAAGTCATTGATTGCATAAGCAATCATCCAGATAGTATCATATGCATAAAATGCATATGAATTCAAACCAGAATCAGCTCTCCCTTGCTTAACAAGAGAGTTCCATCTAGAAGAAAATTTCTTTTTAAGGCTTGAATCTGGTATATGCTGACGAAATGCCACAATTCCTTGAAGAATGTCTTTTGTGCTACCCTTAGTTGGTTCAGATGAATCCAGAAAACAAGCTAGCCAATCTGTTGCTATCCACACATAGCCACTGCTCATCATGCCCAAGCTTTTAGCCACAGAAAATATTTTTAAACCTGAATCTGGACTTGTGTGAACAACAAACACCCTGGATTCCATCAAATTAACTTTGTTCAATGTGCCTTTAATGGAATTTGCATCAGTACCAGGCATCAGTGCAGCTTTATAGGAAATTTTAATACGTTTCATTGAGAGTGCATCACCCAATGCTGATATCCCACTTCTTCCATAGTCATCATCCATAAATATAGCTATAACTTGCTTCCATCCATAATAGTCAATCAGATCAGCCACTCCCTTCATCTGGAAATAGTCACTCTGTGTTGTCCGCAGAAAGAAAGGATATTGCAAAGCAGAGAGTGTTGGGTCAGTGGCAGAAAACGACAACAGAGGCACTTGAAGCTCATTGACAATGTGGGAAAGTAGATGGCCAACTACTGAGGATTGAGGACCGATTATTGCCAAGACATTTTTCTCCAGAAGTTCCAACGCTGCAAATACAAGTGTCATGTTTCAAACTCTGGGAAGCAAGAAGTTAGTCCATTCTTACTACCATGGCTTCTACTGAATAACAGCCAAGTTTTCAACACGATTTTCCAAGTGATCTATTCCATTTTCTAGTATGGCTAGGATATGACCAAACTTCAAGCTTTGATTCGTCTTTGCTTCCCCATTTTTGTGGGGCTTCAGCAAAGCTGCTGCTTGAATTTTTTTTTTTTGTGCCAATGGACTTTTCATCCAAAGTGTCGACGTGGGAACTATCATTTCATTTCTACACGCTAAAAACCTTTCTACATAAAGCACGACAAGCATCAACAGAAAAGTAGACAGAAAATATAGCAGGAGCATTATACGACAAAAAAATGGTCGCCTTCTGGTCACGAAGGCTATGAAAAAAACGGCGCATCTGCAACTCATCCAGCAACGTGAAAAGGAGATTGCCAGCAGTATATGAAATGATGGCTGATATAGTGCAATACGTGGATATACTAAGTCACAGTAAGCTTAGCTGGGAGATGGCCTATACCGGTTAGATCTCCACCCCCCAGGGACCATTCTAAACTTGATTAAAGAAATAATAAGATAATATGTATATCTATTCTTGATGCTAAAGCAAACAAAAGAAATCAACAGTTCCATCTTCAAAAGGCAGGTCAAGATCGTGAAAATATTGCCAATTCCTAGAATCCGAAAGGAAGGTGGAGGGAGGGTAATTGAATAGTTATACCTTCTACAGTTCCATGAAAGCCATTGCACGTGGTATCCATGGCCACCACGTTAAGCTTTGTGCCCGGTAGAATGCTAGGATTTGCATTCACGTCATCGACTGCTGCCTGAATGGCTGTTTTTGCTGCTTTCCCGATGGTGGAGTTGAAGGCGAACAAAGCACCAACGTTCACAACCTTCTGCCTGGCAGCTACACCAGTGGTGTTTTGCCCCAAGACTTCTTGCCTGGAAAGCCAAGAAAGAAGGAATATCGCGGGAGCTAGCAGAACAATCCTCATGGTGAAAGACTTAAGTGAACCTGGACAATTTTCCCGGGACAGGCTTGACAACAAGAAAATAACTAACGAGAGGTTTGGGGAAGCAATTTAGATACCAACAAACGTGCAGCCTGTAAATGCATCCTCCGAGATCGTCTCAAATTGAAGCGACAGCAAGAAGAGAAAAACCCAATTGATTCTATAGGGAAGGGAAGACAAGCAAGCCAGAAAAATTCAACATCCAGTGTTCAGTAATAGATCTCAAAATATAAGATGGAGAAGCAATGTAGATTTGGGTGCCGCCATGGATACGAGTAGCATACAACCAGCTGAACCAGCCGTAGAACTGGGATCCCATCGCTAAATCATGAGGCGGAAATAGCCACTCAGGACTGGAAAATACCCAACAACAATGACTACTACCAAGAATTTAGGAGTTACAATTGAAAGGAAGCAGTTCAGACACCGGAGTTAACTTAGAAAAGGATTAATTGACAAGAAGAAACCAAAACCAACTAGAAACAGACGGAATTAGCATCAAGTATGAATATGAGCATTGGACACCACTCTGCCTTGTCTGAAAAGCTTACTTCACCTCACAAGTAAAAGCACTGCAGAAACGTCCAATGGATGAAAATGAGTGTAAAACTCATGAATGGATGAAATGAAGTGCAGCACTCGTGAGGTAAGCAAATTCAATGGCATCGACTTGTATGCCCTCGGGAATCCCATTCCCCAGACGTTGACGGGACAGGCACTCTCAAGCACTCAAGGACTCAAGGCCTCGCTTCTGTCCATAATGACTGGCATACCCATATTTCTTTATCTGTATCAACGGTCCTGATCTCAGCCGCAGTAGCGAAAGATCGCCAACTGCCTTCATAAAGGGCGGCCATGATCTTTCTTCTCTCCCTCGATTCTCAGAGGCAGCCTTTTCGAGAAAACAAGTAAGATGTCACATGGTTCACGTGATATGCACTAAATCTTGTGAGTCAAGGCTTGTTCCCGAACGTGCGTACAACCTGATTGGTCGAATCTGATGGCTAGAATCTAAAGGCTCGCTTAAAAGCCTAAAAGTAAAAGGCTTAACCTCGGATGAAGATCATTTGATGATAACATCTTCAAATGGACTGTATATTAATTATCTTTCGTGTGCTTGATGATTCAATCTGACCAATCAATTAGCAAAGCTGAGCAGACGTCGGATGAGGCATACCATTTAGAACTGACGGCATGAGGCTTTTCATGGCAGTTCCTATTAAGGATCCTGATACGGTTCGTCCTGTAAGTTGCAGCCGAACCACCATCGTCAAACTGTGAAAGATAAACGCCGTAACCTACTAGAAAAGCAAATGGAAAGGACTGAACTGTCTTGGATTCACCATGAGTCTTCATCCATTACCCAATTGACTAGGGGTGGTGGGAAAACTGTGGCTACCCAAAAAAGTAGTCATGGCTTCCTTTTCATGGGCACCTCTTGTTTTCACATGGGAAAAGTTGGGACTTGGGTCCCCATAAAATTGTGAGTGGGAGAACTTGCAGAGCTTTTACTGCTTCTCTGCTCCTGAAAGGGCTTCGATCTGAATTTCCCCTTCTTCTCTACTTCTTTAATATTTATATAGTCGATCGTTTAGAATCTTTCATCTTGTAAGGCTTGTTAAGTGGAATTCTTTTCAGGCATGGCCACGTCCGGTTACCTCAGGACTCATTAGCTCAGCTCGAACTTCGTTTAAATCCAGCAGACCATTTGTCGACTAGCTATCGTATTTAGTAATCATCAATAAACTATAAGCACAAGTGCCTTCGACATCCACTAGTGCTATGGACTGTAGTTGAATATCATAATCGTGCGGTCATTTTTTGCAAACCAGGAGTGACGTGTTTTGCACATGCTTGAAAACTATGGAATAAAAAAAAATATTTGGAACACGTATTGTTTGTGGACTTACACTTACTGTTTGATTATAATTAAGAAAGTAATGATCTTTTGCAATTTTTAATAAAAGTCATTATTTTTATAAAACCTGTCAAGTAAGGGTCCCTTTTTTAGAATTCATCAATAGGGGTCTCAAGCAAATTTTCTTATTTGAGAGACAGAGACAAAAAGAAAAAAAATTGATCTCGAGGTTGGCACCACGGATGAGGTGGAGGTTGGTAGGCAATTAATGTCCGTTTTAAATTTACAATGTGTCATCTTTTTCTGCTTTAATGGATATGCAAGTTGAAGTTTGATGGATCCACACTTTGAAGCACCAAAAGCAAGTCGTATACTATTAGTAAAGAAACATGGAGTTCAAAGCAAACACTTTGATGCAACGTCTTATGGTCCTACTGTCTCGTCAGCATAACAGCAGCAACAACAGAATATGCTATCGAATTCGCGAATCCTCACGAAATGACAATTTACATTTCAAAGTTCAAACTTTTATCCCACAATTTTTAAAAATGAGAACCTCTTGTAAGATTTACTAGTTTCTTGACATATAAATTGGATTTTCTAAACTAAAGATTTTGAAAACGTTGCTTTCTAAATCTCAAAAAAAAAAGAAGCAATATTTATGCACTAATAATATGTTATGAAAACAATTAGTGGAAATTAAATGTGAAGATCCTGCAAGTGCAGTTTATTTTATAAATAACACAACCACAAACCATTTGAAATTAATCACTTAAAGTGTATTGCTCCACTTAGTGCAAGCGATCAATTTTCAATGGCAAATTACTAAATGGTTTCTTTTGGTACTCGTAAGAAGGGTCCAAATTATGCGGCCAAAGAGTGAGACCCACAAGGTCATGACGATCTCTAATTCTCGAGGTTGAGAGTCCAAGATTTTCTTCCATCATCAAGTTTTGATTTACTATACGCTCATGGCCCCATGAAGTAACACTTAGAAAAGCATTTAGAATGTGATATTTCTTTTATTTGTTCAAGTTGGTCAAGCCAGCTCAAGCTCGACAAGAGCTCGCTCGTCAAAACTCAACTCGAGTTTGATTCATTTATAAACGAGTTGAACTCGAACTCAATTGTATGCTCGCAATATTAAATAAGTCGAGTTCGAGCTCTAAGAACTTGATTCGTTTAAACACAACTAGATAAATATTGAATGTTGAATTATAATGAGAGAATAGTTAAATGAGTAGTAACTAAACGAGTTAAAATAGTTAACAAGTTAAAAGAAACAAGTCATAGAGAATAGTTAAATGAGTAGTAACTAAACGAGTTAAAATAGTTAACAAGTTAAAAAAAACAAGTCATACTTAACAGAAATGAGTTAAATGGATTAAACAAGTCGAGCTCGAGTTTTTTGAGTCCGAGTGTCGAGCTACAACTAGCCCAACTCCAGCTCGACTCGCTCGTGTGCAGCCCTAGAATTTAGTACAACACGGATCTTAAATCACCTCAAAATTGAGATATGAACGATCAAATGCAGCCTTAGGTTTTTACCCCTGCTCTTAGGAGGCATTTGATAGGCTTGAATTTGAGATCCTCAGAATTTAAGAACCATGGATTTAAGATCAGAATAAAATAAAGATCTTCCTAAATTTTACTGTGCATCATTTAACACATCAGCAAAAACATGTCATATCACTTCCAGATTATATCTATGGATTTCAAATCCAAAATAACCAAATTTCCTTTAAGGTAACGTTTGATGCATTGAAAACTTCGAATTGGAAAAATTTTTCCGATTCTCATTTGGATGTGTGTGTGATGACTGAGAAATAAATTTTCAGAAAGTTATTTCTTAGTTTGATGAAAAAAAAAAATCCAAGTGAAGAAGGCGAGCAAGGGAGGCGGAGGAAGAAGGCGAGCGAGCGAGGAAAAAGAGAGGCGGAGGAAGAAGGGAGGAAAAAGGGAGGCAAAGGAAGAAGGGAGGCACAGGAAGAAGGCGAGCGAGGGACGCAGCGGGTAAAAAAAAACTGGAAATTTTTTTTCGACTCTCAGCTGGAAAAATTTTCCTGGAAATATATTTTAGTTTCCAGCCCCAACGGTCATAAAAAAATTTTCTTTGAGTTTGATAAACTGAAAAAATTTTAAAATTTAGAATAAATTTCCTATGCTACAGTGGATTTCCATTGCATCAAACGTGCCTTTCATGACCAAAATTCCTCTTCAAAATAAGAGAAAGCTTTGGCAGCTTATTACTTGTTTTGTTGTTGTTGATACTGTTATTGGCGTGTATCTGTGTGGTGACAGATTCCACATCGATCGTCCAGGTTCCACAATCATAGCCATGATAAATCACTGATAGAACGAAATAGAATGCTACTTTTGATGCCAATGAAAGGCTGCTCTCCTCCCTTTTTGTTAACAAAAACTGGATATGTACAAGCATTTGGCCGGCTACTATACTTTCAGGGGACCCATATTAAATCAATTCAGAGCATGGTGGGACATTGAACTCTTGATCTTCTTCAACACCAAAATTAAATTGTAGATTATAAAAATATTGTGAATGACAAGTGATCTTGAAATGGGCAGAGCTGTTCTTTTCATGTCATGCGCATTTAAATGATCAAAATCCAAAGTAGTCGCCCTTTAGATTCGACTAGAGCCGTGTTGGTGAAGCAAATGAAGAAGATCTTAAGATGATGGAAAGAGACGAAATAAGATCTTCTCCACGGTCCCCATCGGACACCATATTTCCAGACAATCGAGGCCCACATTTGTCAGTTTCTTCGAGGCCGTGGAATCCCAAGGCTTGCCAGAATTTATGACACAAAGGGAAGAACATGAGGTAAAATTCACATTAGAGGTAATTAATTACTAAATGAAATTTGGAGATGGAAGATGTGTTTATTTAAACATAAATCAATCCAATTATGAAATTAAACAATTGATACAAGCTAAAGCAAAGTTTCAATATTGGGTGAAAAACAGGAACTTCATATAAAATTGGGATCCCCACCAACCATGTAATAGTGCACTTATATGTCTTCATCTCGATGTTTTGTGACCAGAGGACCTAGAGTTACCTTTCGAAACTTTGGTCTACTTCCCTTCAAACGATGAACCGTCTTAAAGAGTACATTGAAACTCACAAAGGATTTACTATGATTCTGATTCTGTCTCATGAATCTGCCTTTAAAACGTAGAGCAAACATGAACATTCGTCACCGTGTCCTATTTTACCTCAACGATTATGCCATGTTCTTCCTTGAAGCATATAGGTGATGGATGAACTCTTGCAACCATTTGTAATTCAATATTTCCCTTTTAAAGTTCTCCAAATTTGGCATTTAGTTGTACTTTTAACCCTTCTGCTTAAGGAAAAGGTGAAATTCTCTTGTCATATGCATTGCATCAGGTGGGTATGATTAAAGTCACTGTCAGATACATATGCAATGATAGTCCCTATGTTGAGGGGCGGAGCCAAGTAGGGCCCGTAGGGGTCTTGGCCCCACATCGAAAAACAAAAGTTTAAAACTTATATGTAAATTTTAAAAAATTTTACTTGTCTTATATAAAAATTTCATAAAATGATATATCGACCTATATCAAAAATATAAAAACTTTAATTCGACTCCCCTCATAAAAAATTTTTAGTTCCGCCCTTGCACACGTCGATGTTGTTCAAGGCGTTTCTAGAATCAAATTGGCCAAACCATTGGTCCCGTCAATTAGATAATTTAGGAGGCATTTGATTTTTTGAAATTTTAGGATCATTTTTGAGAAAATTGGAATCCCTTAATCAAACACAACATTTTGATTCTAGAAATATAAATCGATTCTGGAATCAAAATCCGACCCAAGGGGGGGGTCCATTCTAATTCAGAAACAAAATTCCATGGTCTCCTTCGCGCACGAACCTTTCCCATCCCTCGCCCGCGATGCCCTAAGATGAGAGCTCCTCCGTCTTCCCTTTCTCCTTCATCCCCGCCTGTTAGTAGTGAAGTGCAGCCAAGCCTTCAATTCTTCAACTTACGGCAGGTTTACAGCAGGTATGTGAAGATCTTTCCTTCTCTCTCTCTCTTGGCGGGATGTGGCGTTTTTCCCGCCCTTCTCTTTGGAATCTTCCCTTCCCTTGTGATATCTTGTCAGCAATGGCCGACGCATAGGAAGGCTGCTCTAGCAGTCCCTTTATTTTTCTGATGGGAGGTGTGTATCGGCCATCGTTGACGCACGGAGGTCTATTCAATTTCTTTTATGCTATCTAAAATTGAAGAACAGTTACGTTTACATTTGCTTTTTAACTTAGAAGGCTGCTGCAGCTAATATGAATCAACAGTGTCCCAATTCCTGAATTTTAACTCAATTTCAATGAAACAAGGCATTTTCAATTCCAGAGTGAAGATTTCAAGTTATCAAACACAGGTGAAAATTAGAATTGGCAATCAAGCGCCCCCTTAGTGATTTATGATTCAGCAAAACAAAAAAAACATTTTAAGATCATTTTTTTTTTGAATAAACGAAAACATGTAGAATAGTTACAAACAAAAAGTTCATAGGTAGTTTTAGATGCCACCCTTTGAAAAGTTGCTTCCTAAAAATAGGATTCTTTAATCTTGATTTCTAATTAGTCTTTGAAACTTGGTTGGTAGGTTCAAATCACACACCTAATTAAATGGCATCTTTTTAAGCCTAGAAAGGATCAAATTATTCACTTCCGTTTGAAAATACAATTTTATTGAAATTGAGTTTTTCGCATTGTGGATGCAAGAGGACATTTTGTAACCAAAATGCCGTTTTGGGTGGATCTCGATTCTGATCTGGGTATTGAACTTTTTCTGCTTTTTTTTTTTATTTTTTTGCTTTGATTTATTAGCAGATTAAAAAAAAAAGGATTATGCCTTTCATATCATAAAAAAGATACCATACTTATGCGAGGGTTTATTTCTGTGACGAGATGCACACTTCTTGTCAAAGAAACCTAAGATTTAAAAAACATTGATGTATAAAGCTGAAAAGTTGGACCACATTTGAATAACTTCATATCTCCACAACTGTCAGCTGAAGCTATTCGTTGTTCTTATTTAATATGACTTTCAGGTTAGAAGCAGCGCTCATTTTAGATCTTTCAATGAGATGTTTAATAGACTCAGATCTGAGATCCAAAGTGAAATGAGTTTACTGTGAATCTTAAATCCACGGATTTTAGGTCAGATCCACCTCCCATCCAACTTTAAACATGAGGTTTTGGTCCTGAAGATCTCAAATCCTCTTTTTTATTTAGTAGTAAAATCTGGTGTTTTCCGGCTTTCTCTTTGGAAATGAGGAATTTGAGTCCCTCACCAGCCAGATTATCTGGATCCTGCCCTAATATAAGATTATCTGGATCTGATTTTATAAATTTAACATCAGACCTCACTAGCTGTGTGATTGCCCCAAATACAAAGATGCTGCTGCTTCATTATCGTTGCTAAGACATCCGATAAAATTGAAACGATACATAAAAGGAACGATACATGAGAGTGACCCCTGCTCCTGCCCTATTGACGTTCGTAAAAGCGTCCTCACCTCCAATCAAAGCGTCACTATTGCTATTTTTACGTCACTATTGCTAAAGACCGATTTGGTCACAGATGAAAGTTAGATCAATCCATATTTACGTTACAAATAATATTTTATTCAAAAATCAACATGCTACCATTTTTGTCGTTACTAATTTAGTAAAAAACTTTCTCAGTTCTAGTCATTTTCATATAAAGTATAAATATTACGCTTTAAAACTCTAGCATTTTAAAGGTCATTAATTTTCTATTTATCTACATGGCATATATAAGAACCGAAACATATGTTTCTATCAAATCGCACTGAAAATCATAATATTGATAATCTATATTCACTTGTTTGTTTTTTATTTAATTATTATATATTCTTTTTTTTTCTCCCTTTCTCCTGGCTGGCGCCAGATTTCAATTCCTTTGTCATTTAAATTGATGTGATTGAAATTTGACTTGTCCGCTAGTCAGATATGTAGAATCTGGTTTTTCTTTGTCGATATTCTGCTATCTTTTCATGACTGGGATCTTTGGTTCATAAGTACGTCATAAATCCAATCTGAAATTTAAAAAATGAATATAAATTCAATCGCGATATCAATTAAGAATTTAGATATATAAAATGACATCCAATCGAATTCGGATTGTAACAATTATAGACCAAATTTTGATTGGGCTTGGATCAGATATTGGTTTCAACAAATATCATTTGCTCAATGTCCATAATGTGGTTTAGTTTTTGTTTAAAAGTAGGATTTCAATGTTAATCTAAAATTCTGATTCAGATTATCAATTTGGATTTTGGATTCAGATATGGTGTAACATTTTTTTATCTGAATATGAATTTGACTCTATACTTGTGATTTGAATCCGATCAATTGATGTCCCTATTTATAAATACTAGATTGGTTCAAAAAATCAAAAGACATAATAGATCTATCGGTTGAAGATCTGGGATTGGTTGAAAAACATGAATACTTGTATACTCATTTGGAAATAGATAAACTGCACATGATATTCAGGATTACCAAGAATATCATTATATATGTTCCTTTGCCTTTGTTTTGATTCAGATCTTGACAGATCTAATGTACTTTAAAAACACTGTATGAGATCTGCGCGGATTTGAAAGACCTGAATCTTTCTTGTTCCCTTTCCATAAGTTGGATCCCAGATCCATAGCTTCTCCATGTAAAACAGATATGAATGTCATGGAACGGAAATCTGCACTTTGTTCAAATAAGGGATCTCAATTAATGCAGAATCTAAATCAACTTAGATCTTCAATTCAAGAGACAAAGTTTTTTGGTTATATATTTGTTATTAAGGCATTTCATATGTGACGGTGGAATACTCCAATCATCTAATATCACACCTCAGTCTCTAACAAGTGATATCATTTATAGGTTGAAGTCCGATTTCTGCCATTGGATGGCAACTCCAGCTAGGAGCTGCCCAAGTGTGGCGATGGTGCCTCCCCACAGCAACTCGATGCAGTGGGGATCGATAGAGGAGGCCGCCCCGTCACAGCCCTTATGTCAATAAAAATTCATATATATATATATATATATATATATATATATATATATATATATATATATATATATATATATATATATATATGAATTTTTAAAACGATTTTTGTCCTATTGTGGACCTATTTTCATTCTCAACAACTTGCTAATGAAAAGAGAGCATATATTAGGTGTAGACATAGTTATCTTCTCACCAAGTCATTGTCATGTTAGACATCCAATCACTATCTTTATTAAACTTACATCCAAATACTCATATTACATATTATTTAGTTTAAATTGAACAAAAAATCAAACAAAATCCCAACAGATTTAATTTATTTTTAGTAAAAGTATAACACAAAAGTTTATGACATAACCTAGCCAAACCGACATGTCAACTCAGTGACATGGCAACTCAAACATCAAAATCTAAGTCTGAGTCACAGGTCTGCCAATTGCGATTTTCATAGGCTGATGAATCAAAACAATTTGCGACCTATGTGCCTATTTTTACAACAATAATGTTAGCAATCACAAAGATTCAGTCAATATTTGCTTAGATATTGTATCATAATAGCCATTAGAGGATCAGTGACAATGGGAAACAGTAACATACTATTCATTGAGTAACATACTATTCATGTATGGTCTTAATCTTTAAGGCAGATATATGAAACAACATGATATGTTCTTATTGCTAAATAATCCTTCAAGTTTGACATATAACCTTAATTTTCCCCTGTCTAATGCTAATATAACAACCAAATCTAGGGCTATATCAGAAATTGGGTCTGCATCCAAACAATTAATGCAAAATCTGATCGAATCTTAACATGATTTGTTCTTATTTACCACATCTGGATCAATGAAGTTGCACCGATCAAGTCGGCCGCCCAAAGTTGAGCGGTCGACATTCTTCCTTTCTAGGTAATTGCGGGTAGATTTTAAGCCAATGTCTTGAAATCTCAATCTCAATGGCTATGGGATAAGTTGTTTCAGATTTGACCATAAAACAAGATCTTCCATTTTTGTATTTCAATGTAAACGACACAATCTGCAATCTGCATAGATAATCTTTAGGTTTTATAAACATGGCAGAAATTCATGAAATTCAAAAAGTATTTATACTATCCAGCAGAAGGATAACCTCAGAAAATGATACTACAAAAAAAGAAAGAAAGAGGTTGATGATCAGGACGGCTGAACGGTTCAGATAACACCTTTCTAATGAACAGCCTTCTCTCTCTCTCTTCTCTCTATATTATTCCTTACATTATAGTTAATATACATTTTTTGGTGAGAAGGAATATTTCATCCTATCGCTCAAGAAAAGAGTTGAAGTCTTGGTTCAACCCTTTGTCTTCATATGGTCAGCTTAAAAGAGTTGAAGTCTTGGTTCAATCCTTTGTCTTCATATGGTCAGCTTTGGTGTCTAAGGTGGACCACATTTCAATTTGCACATCGATGACCTTCTTTTTACATCACAATGAACGAGTTGACGTTTTAAAAATTCAAAACTAAAATTTACTGCTTACCAACGAGTGTCTTAACCATTACATCGAAAAAATTAATGTGTTTGACCTTAATTTATGGATCACGAATTTTAATCAACCGTAAAATCGATACACATAGAATATGAGATTTAACTGCGGACGACACATGGGATATGGATTTTGTCTCACCTTAGACAAGGAATACGGCTTTTAGCTAGGACGGCGAATAAAATATACATTTTAACTTAGAAAAATGCGAAAAGATGCAGACATTTAGTCATGCGAATCGCCAAGGGATTTGCAACCAGAGATTGTAGGATTTGTGCCAGACATAGATCGAGACCTAACGGAGATGAATGTCAGGCAAAGATCCGATCCTATGACACCCTTATTCAGAGCTTTTGGCTTTATACTGTTGCCTCTCTTCTTTTCATTTAAGCTGAGCTACATTGGTAGACTTTTAGGCCGTGTTAGGCGAGCTGTTAGGCCACTAACCAATAAAATAAATACGAAAAGGATGAGATTTGGTTGAGCCTTAATTATTGTTGATTGTTGTATAGGCAAGAGAATTCGAATCCCTCTGCAGATCAGTTGCAGGGAGAGAGAGAGTGAGAGGGAGAGAGAGAGATACAGAGAAAGAAATGGTGGAGGACGGTGGTCGTGTTGACATGGAGTGGTGCATTGCACAGCCGAAGATCGAGCTCCATGCTCACCTTAACGGGTCCATTCGAGATTCGACCTTACTGTAAATCTCTTTCTCTCTCAGGATACAGATTTTTGTAGTCATGTTTTAGTTCGCTAGAGATTTTTTCTTGCGCTTGTAGTTTATGAGTGGTTACCATGAAATTTCTGTCATTTTCCTGGAAGGCGCCACTGTCAGCGCCATCAAGCTTTGCACCGTTTGCATGGCCTACGTTGTCCCCGTGTTAACCGCCATTCCTCACGCTTCTTCTTCTTCTTCTTCTTCCCAGTTGTTCTTCTACCTCCTACTAGCTCTAACTTCTGCCGCTTAATGGCCACACTGCGGTTGCTGCTTCCCTTGGCTTCACAGATTTTCTCCACTACCAGTTATGCATATCGGCGTATATGGTATAAGGAGTCTGGAAACAGAGATGAATTTTTCCATTATTTCTGAATCGCTTAATCAACAGGAATGGCGTACTGGCGTTGCTTTATGCTGTCTCTACTCTAAAATAGTGTCGCT
Source organism: Nymphaea thermarum (assembly GCA_011799765.1). Taxonomy (NCBI): domain Eukaryota; kingdom Viridiplantae; phylum Streptophyta; class Magnoliopsida; order Nymphaeales; family Nymphaeaceae; genus Nymphaea; species Nymphaea thermarum. The sequence goes on from JAANDH010000581.1 coordinate 306,790, forward strand.
TACGAGAGAAATTGTGTACAAACTCAAACGAATTGCTGTCTGGCAGTTTCAATGGACGGGGATCTCCCTGGTAGGTGATGCGAACTCAGAAGATGGATCCATTCAATTATGAAACCACTAACGAGGTTCAAAAATCTTGGTCAGCTGTAATTGGACTGTTATGGTATAATATGCTGGAGAAGACATGCACATGTTCCCCGACATGTTTTATTTTCAGGATTCCTTGTTGAACACAGAAATCGTTAAGGAAAACATGATTTTCATGAAAAATTTGTTAGTTTGTCGCTAATTTTGGGGTCAAATACTATTACTGTTCTTTCTTGTGCATATAATGATGTTTTTGTAATTCAAGGCATTGTTAAACAAGTTTGTACTTCATTATCTTGTGGTTAGTGCCACCAATGAGGATGAGAAAGACGGATTTTTCAACCTTGTCGAAAAAATTGTTAACCAAGTACCCTAATGTGCCTTCTTCATCACATTGATCGTAGATCCTAATCCCATGGTATGATATTGTTGATCAGTAATTTTACAGAGTTATGGAACTCGAACATTTGTTGAAGAATTCCTTTTTCTCTTTCTTCTGTTCTTGTGGAGTCTGCTACGTAGCTTGTTTATCTGCCCTTCATGACCGAGCGAAGTTTTGTCTTGCAGAGAGCTTGCAAAAGACTCAAGAGAAAAAGGAGCCTTAGCTTTCTCTGATGTAGAGCATGTCATAAAAAAATGTAAGTTCTTATTTTGTTAACACTCTATGATTCTATAATATGATTTTTCCTACATGCTTGTGGATTTCTTCAAAAAGGGGGAAGTATCACCGATATTTGTGACAATGATTTTTGTGGAAATATTTGTAACATCAAAGGAAAGTAGATTTTCAGATCATCCTTTTATCCTATCCGATATTTACTTGTTGGTTGTTCTCTCATCAAACATTTGATGTGTCTTATTTATTATTTTCTTGCATAATCTCCATTAACTCTTATATGAAAAAATTAGTTCCCTTGTTCCTGTGTATGACAAAGAAAGGATTATTATTTTCTGTGGCACATTCCATGCAGGCACTCGCTCTGTGATGGAGTGCTTTAAATTGTTTGATGTGATCCGCATAATTACAACCGATCATGCTGCTCTCTCAAGAATCACTAAAGAGGTTCAGTCTCTAAACTGGTGAAAATGATCTTTCACTGTGTTTGACATGTGAATATGTGATGTTTCACCTGAGTTCCTCCCTTGAAGCAGGTTATTGAAGATTTTGCTGCTGACAATGTTGTCTATCTGGAATTGCGAACGACACCCAAGGTTCTTGATACAACCCTGTGCAAATGAATTCTTACTGCCAAGTGTGATGTTTTAATTATGGTAGCAACTTGTAGGTAATGACCATCTGTTTATATTGTTTCCAGAAGAACGAACAAATTGGAATGACTAAATGCTCTTACATGGAGGCAGTATTAGATGGTATGAGGGCTATTGAGACAGTAGAAGTGTCATTTCTTCCTTCATGTGGAAACAAAGAGAAACTTGAACAGTTTCCCAACACCAATGTTGCAATAAATGGGGAAAAGAGGCGGAAACTATATGTCCGCCTTCTTCTTAGCATCGACCGTTGTGAAAGCGCTGCCTCAGCTATGGAAACAGTATGTTTGGTGGCTTTAGCCTGTATTTTGTTCTCTTTCTGCCTTTCTGATAATGATGGAAAAGATAGAATTCATCTTATATCAATGCCACACCATTAGCAAATTCTCATGGTCGCTTTTGATGAAAGATTATACGTGTCCAATGCAATGATGGCACCACTTTTCTCCGCTGATTTCAATTTCCATTCAGATTATTACTAAAGTATCTGTTTTCTTAAGGTAAGCTCTTTTGCTAGTGCTGTCATATCTACCTGATATTTTCAGTATTAACAGGTGCAGCTAGCATACAAAATGAGACATCTAGGTGTAGTTGGTGTTGATCTTTCTGGAAATCCTTTGGTTGGAGAATGGTATATACATTTTGCTTTGTCTTAATTGAGCACAGATTTTATACCTTTAGTTGGTAATTGTGCTCGTTTTATTGCAGGTTAACCTTCTTACCAGCATTAAAGTGGGCTAAAGAACATGGCCTTGCTATAACCCTCCATTGTGGAGAGGTGCATTTTGTCATTGGTGTTATGTCTTGCCTTAAGTTGTTGCACTATCTCCTACTAACACATATATTTATATAACTTAGTACATGTAGGTATATAATCCCAATGAAATAAAGGCAATGCTGGAGTTTTGCCCTCAGAGGGTAGGCCATGCCTGTTGGTTTGAACAAGAAGATTGGACAAAGTTGAAGTCACTAAACATCCCAGTAATGTATTTCGACACCATTTTTCTTTGATACACATATTTGGATTCGTGCTTATTTGAGTGTTTTTTCCAACTTTCTTAATTTGGCCTAGTATCTGCTTACTGTAGGTGGAAGTATGCTTGAGCTCTAATGTCCAGACCTGTCGCGTGTCTTCCATACGTGATCACCACTTTGGTCTGTTATTCCATCCTTCTATCTAGAATATACTGTAGTTGCAGGAATCTCCTTATACATTGGTTTGAAAATTGTAAACTTCAGTTTTCTTGCTATTATCTGTTACTTGTGGGGAGATAAGCTTCTTTACTAGAGTAAGATATTCATAAGAATTAGTCTGTTTATTACTGAAGGAAGCATGTGTTTGTATTATTCTGTGTTATGCAGATTATTTGTATCGCAACAACCTTCCGTTGGTTCTTTGCACTGATGATTCTGGAGTTTTCTCAACTAATCTCTCTAGGGAGTATTATCTTGCTGCTTCGACATTTGGTATGTAGCCATAAGCAAATTGCTCACTTGCTGTACGGGGAGAATCATGATTGTCTCATTCTTAAATCAGTTTTTTTACTTTTTTATAAAGCATTTGACTTAAAGTTTCAAAATGCAGCATGTATCTTTTTCTATTAAAGTTCCAATAGTTTAATCAAGGATCTTTGCACCAGTTATACGTGATGATTGTGAAGCTTTCTAACTGAACTAGTGCATTACTGGTGAGAAAGATTGGACTTGAATTGGATCGAGCGGCTGTGCAATTCAATAGAGACAGCATCAATCTGGTTTGCCAGCACAGTCTTAGTTTTCCGAGCAGTGAAAGCTAAGCTATTTGCTTTGTGTGTGCAGGTCTCGATAAAGCTCAGATGTTCGAACTTTCCAGAAATGCGATCAAGCATGTATTTGCAGATGAAAGTGTGAAGATACTCTTAAACAGCATCTTTGATTCTGCTCAAAGAGAGCTAGCAATTGCAGTCGGCTCCTGCAATTCCTGAACAACTTTCAGTGGGAATGAATTGTTAAGCTAACTGAGACCTTAAGCTTCTGTTTAAGGATGTGCTTCCATTAGTTGAATCCCATGTTTTCTTCAAGCAATGTTTTCCTTGATTGGACATCCTCTACAAACCAAGTTTGGTCCTTCGCCAGTTTCTACGTAGTTAACATGCGCCTATGTCCTCATAGGCGAGTCGGATCCTGATAAATGCATCGCATTCAAGTTTTCAAGCACGACGAAGGAAAAAGGAGAGACAAAGGCACCTAAGAAATTTTAGCCTAACATGGAACGCTGTGTATAACTCTGCCAATGATCTTAACAAAATTTGTGTCCTCTTTTTTGTAGAAAACAACGGAAATGTTCTAAGGTATTGGGCATCCCATGAACGTACACCAAGTCACCAACTCTGTTATAATTTGCATCCAAAATGACAATGAGTTCAATTCATATTTGGGTCTAGATTTACAAGCCTACCTGGGTTTATGAAAATCGAGTAAAAATCTACTGACATTAAAGAAAAGTTGAAAAAAAAAAAGAATCTCAAATACCAGTGAGTAAAATTCCACTTGGCTTTATATTGAAAGTACCAGCCAAGGCACACTTTATGATGAATGATCTAAATTGCATGAAAGTTCATTAGATTTCTGAGATCTTGGTCGCCAAAGTTGTAAGGTTCTGCTCCTGCCCCTGTTTCTGTTTAGACAGGGTCTGTCTAAAGCTTGACATCCTTCCAAATTCGAACAATCAAAGTTTCGATTCATGAATTGGAAAACAATGCTCAATTTAGTTCGGCCTTTTGGTTGTTCAAAACAGTGACTATTGCATCGTTTTGGAATCTGCATCATGGTTGCGTTGAAGGCATCCCAACATCTGCAGGGTTGAGGTAGAATGCGAAAATCAGACCTTTAGTGTCCTACTTATGACCTCTAAATTGGCTGATAGAGTCGGTACAAATCCTGAAATTGTGTTCTTTTATGGTCTTAGGGATCACGTCGGCTGGTCCCTTATGATCAGATGTGACCCAAGTCCAGATTCGATATCTGACTAGGGAGATCCCATGCAATATCACAAATCAGCTGTGACATACTGCACTTATAGTTCATGAATAAATCACATTAGGTTCATTAACACATACAAGTATGATAGCATCTATATGCTTCCAATATCAGCACATGACGTGTGCAAGTTTCCTGAAAAGAAAACTTTCTTCCCCTTCGATTACTCCAACACGAGCTCAATCTCAGTTTCCCTCAACAAAAGCTCAGTTTTTTTCCAACTATGCAACACTTGGTTCGCTGTAATGAAGGAAAAAAGAATCGACCAGCACTTACCGGGTCTTAGCTGGCCTTCTGCAACCTCAGTTCTTTCCCCAGATGTTGTCAATGGCTGCAATTCACCATACAAAGGTAATTTCCAAAGCTTTTCCTCTTCTAACTTAGCAAAATGAGACAGTTTCTCCACGAACCAAGTGTGCCATTCCTGCCCCCCCCATGCGTGGCGTGACTTCCGCCCCACCTCACCTCTTCAGCCTCCCATATTTGGACAAACACTCCACCTTGCCCACCTAAACTCCCCACGAGCGCACCCTGGGCTTTGCACCTTTCCTTGTTGCTATTTTGCAACCTTCGGTGGGTTATCGCCACTTGGCTTCTCCCACGTGCTCTTTGGTTTCCCGGTCCATCCCTTGGGCCCACCGTCTTTGTCCGACTCTTTCTTGCTGGTCACACCTACACCTTTGATGATCTCCAGTACCTCAGCCTTCAGCTTGCCCACTAGTGCTCTCTTTGTCTATCTGCTAGAGAATCCCAACTTCACCTGTTCGCCACTTGCCCTTTATTTTGCTGTTTCCTCTCGCTTTGCATGACGTTCTTTACTGCCTCGTTCTTTACTGCCTCCTTCGTCTCGACCCCATTTGGGCATTTCCCAGCACTAGCTCTCTACTTCACCACTTTCTATCCAAGTCACCGAACTCTTTTATTTTAGTGTCGCCTCGAGTTGTATCGAGTCACGTGCACATCGGACATGAGTGCAGTTCCGACTCACACTCGAGTCCATTTAAAATGTCATATTATTAAATTATGTTTATAATATATGTCGTTCTGATATTTTCCTATACAATATAATTATTCAAGTATGTTATATACATTAATAACTGAGTTGTAATAATAATATAAACATGCTTATTCTGTTATATATATAATAAATTGAAAATAATAATAATAATAAAATAATTTCACCGCACCACCGCACCTCAATTTTTTGGGATGTGCCGCTCCGGCACCCTGCACTCTAGTGACATAGCTTTTTGTTCACTTCCTGAGTTCGGCATTTTGCCTACCAGTCAGTAGCCACATTACCATGGGGCTGGGGTGGGCACTGCACTCATGGGGCTCACCCTAGCCTGTAAAACTTAACAAAAGTTTTATTATCATATATTCGACTCGGACCTAACCATATGAGGTGCCTACACTAGACTCACACTAGTGCCCTTTAGTTCCGCAATACATCCTATCCATTATCCATTACGATAGTATGATGAATCAGTGCACCTCAGCTAAAACTTTCTATCTTTTTGCCACTGCTCTATAAATATATATATATATATATATATTCAGATGATTCGGATTACATTGGCATGACTCGACCCACTTAAAACGATAGAATCAACGGGTCGGCGATATACTGGCTGCTTGATTATTATCGGCTGAATTTCAGACGGCCGACGTCATTGACAAACTTGACCTGGCCGTTTGTGGATTGTTAATTGAAGACCGTATAAATGCCATTGTGGAGATCAGCATCCGCCATTAGGACGAGATTAAATTTCTTGGTTAAATTTGGAATGATGATAAAACCAGCTCGGATCTTCATCCAAATTAGTTGTTCCTCGCAAATTAAAAACCAGCAACAGTGACAGTGGTCAGTGAGTAGTTTCTTTTTCTCGGGCCACGTTTTGGGAAGCTGCCTCTTGTACCTTGACTTTGTTAATACAATCTCCTCGCTTGGTTTTTCTCCTTCACGGCACGTTTTTGTTCAAGAGCCATGGAATGAAGTAAGAGGTTCTCCATCTTCATGGCAGTTGCATCAGTCTCGTATCACGTGGCAAATGGAAGGCACACTAGGACTGCCAAGAAGAAGCTGCAACTCCAAAGGTCAAAATTATATAAAAACTGCAAGCATTCAGCTGCGCCTTTGGATACTAGGAAAGAAACATTCTCATGTTCAATCCAGTTATATTGGTACTCAGGATTTCACTCATTCCCCACCAAATGCAGCATACTAAGAGTAATTGATGCGAAGATTGTTGACTGCAATGAAGACGAAAGCAAATCACTAGGAGGCCGCAGTAGACGAATGTTGCAAGAAAAATGCTTATAACACAAATCTTGATGACATCCACCACACCTGCAACAACAAACGCCATATGAAGAAAGCAAATGACTGTTATAAAGTCTCAAAGTCCATGATATATTGTACAAAATAGTAAGAAAGAATTACAAACTAACACCTAACAATACGGGATTAACAAACAAGCCCCTCATGTTTGAACTTCAACAAAGATGCTCCAAGGTTTTGGTATAACTCTCAGATCGCTCCTTTCTATGAAAGAGTACAGAAAAAATTACAAATGAGCGCCCAACGTTTGAGCGATCACCAAATCACCGCCCAACTTATGACTTTCCACAAATTACCGCGCAACTTTTTACCAAAATTCTCAAACAGCCACTTTCGCTTGCCACAATTAATATAACCTTGTGGTCGGCAAGGTATTTTGATGAATATAATCCTACGAAAGAATTCCCTCCAATCGCAGCCCAATGGCTGTAGGAAATGGCGATGTTATAGAGCAACGGCCCTTCAACAAAGAGGCCATTGGACATGTTCAACTTGAGAAGCCATATAGTTGTTGAATGGAGAGGCCATTTGAGAGGAGGAAAAAAGTACTGAAGAAGAACGAGAAGAGAGGCAGACCCATTGTCAGATACTTTAAAAGCTGCTTTTCTAATCTCCCTCTTTCTCACAAGTTCAACAACAATGGTGGGCTCAAGGATTTACAGATGCGCATCCATCTTGGCATCAAGAATTGAGACTTCTAGTGGAGTGATAGATATTTAAAAGGAAAATCAACATGATTTTTTGTCTTACACCATGAAAAGACATTGAAAAAGCTTCAGTTGGAGAGTCGAGCATGGAACTCCGTGGATCTCCTCTCCTTCAGGCAGTAGACCAGTAGAAGGCTTTGCCTTGAAGTCATCCGTCGTCTGTCGGCCGCTCGTACTGATCATGATCAACGGGACCTTGAAGGGGAGGAACCTGCAGTGGGCCGTCATCGGGGAGGAGATGACGATCATGTTCCACGCCATTAATCAGTCCCATTTAACACTCCAACAAGGACACAATATTTAGTACTTGAACGAGCATTTAAGTAATTTTCCTCATTTACTGACACTGCATTGCTGATTACTGCATGCATAGTTGTAATTGTTGTTGAGCTGTTTTAGAATTTTTCTAAAATAAGCATTTATTGTATACTTTAAACTATTTTACTTGTTTCTTTTTGTCCTTTTAAATGGTTGTGCATCCCATCCATCCCGATAGACAGTCTTAACTTGTGCAAGTTTTAGTACTATAGACAGGGGCAGAGTCCAGATAGGCTCGCATGGGCCGTGGTCTTACCTCAAATTTTTTTTTTAAAAAAAATTTACATGTAAATTTTTTTAAAATTTCACTTGTTTCATATATTTTTTTTTAAATTACATGAAAATTTTAGAAAATTTCACTTGTTCTATATACAAATTTTGAAAAATAATATTTGGATCATAATCAAAATTTAGAAACTTTAATTCAGACTGTCGGCCTGACTATGGAATGAGATAATTGGCTGTTGTTAAGCTCCTAGCCTGCAGCCTAAGCATGGTCTTCATGGTCCTCACCTGTTGCCTCCTTTGCAACAACTGCAAAACCCATGGTATCTCACTCTCTCTTGTCACCATCAAAGGTCGTTGTCTCTCTTTCTCTCTCTCTCTCTTGTTTATACTTCGTTTCGGTTGGTTTCTATTAACAAAATTCTTTGTGCTTTCTTTGACTTTTGTTGTCGCTTACAGAAGATAATTACGAAGATGGAGGAGCTAGCGTTCATGACGGAGCCACCAGCAATGGGTGGTGCCATGATAGAGATCCCAACTATTTGTGATGATCAAATTAGGGAGGAAGGGGAGGTGGAAGAAGCGAATGAATTGCTCGCCAAAGCTGAGAGCTTCATCAAAAATTTCATCCGGCAAATGAACGAGCAGGTTGAAGAATAAAGGATGTTGGGGAATGACTATGGAGTGTACTAAAATCTTATTTGCAAATACCTACAACAGGAGCAGAGCCAAGGTAGGGGCGGCATGGTATCTGGTCTTACCACATTTTTTTTTTTAAATTTACATGTATTTTTTTACAAAATTTCACTTGTTTCATATATATATATATATATATATATATATATATATATATATATATATATATATATATATATATATATTTAAAAAAAAAATTACATGCAAATTTTAGAAAAATTCAATTGTTATATATAAAAAGTTTGAAAAATAATATTCCGATCATAATCAAAATTTGGAAACATTAATTGAGGCTGTTTCCCTGACTACAGAATGAGATAATTGGCTATTGTTAAGCTCCTAGCCTGCGGCTTAAACATGGTTTTCATGGTCCTCGCCTGCTGCCTGCTGCCTCCTCTGCAACAACTGCAAGCCCCATGGTATCTCATTCTCTCTTGTCACCATCAAGGGTCGCTGTCTCTCTCTCGTTGGGGGCGGTAGTAATCTACTTGAATACTTCGTTTCGATTGGTTTCTATTAACGAAATTCTTTGTGTTGTTTTTGACTTTTTTTGCCATTTATAGAAGATAACAAAGATGGAGGAGCAAACACTCCTGAAGGAGCCACCAGTAGTGGATGGTGCTGTGATTGAGATCCCAACTATTTATGACGATCAAACTAAGGAGGAAGGGGAGGTGGAAGAAGTAGACTAACTGCTCGCCAAAGCAAGAGATTCATCAAAAATTAATTCCGGCAAATGAACGAGCAGGTTGAGGAATAAATGATGTTGGGGAATGACTAAGGAGTGTACTAAAATCCTATTTGCAAATATCTACAATACCAAATGCTTTCTCATCTTTCCAGGGTATAGTTTGACAGAAGAATCCTCTCCGCATTCTAGTCCAACCTCTTTCACTGCTCTCATGTGAGACAATCTTCCTGTGGGAAGTAGCCGTCGCCGGACAGCCAGTGAGGTGGACAACTGCCATCGACCTTCACCGGCTGTCCAGTGAGGGGCGGGCCAGTACGGCCATGCATTCCGTCGACAGAGAGGTTGTGTGTGTCGACGACTTGCAGCAGACTCATTCTGTCAGAAATTGGCTTAATGTAAACCACCAAGAGGAAGATCTCCAAGTTTGATTTTGATCATCTAATCTAGAAGAGGCAGTGCTGTTTGAAGTTAATATGCAGGGATTTATGTACTGCCATTTTCCCCATTTCCATCTGAAAGTCTTCTTTTCTTGCAACGATTGTCGGCGTTGATCATGCTTTTTTCCTGCTTCCTGAGATAGGCCACTTCCCTTCAACAAGATTGGACCTCGATATCCCTTAGTAGGGGTGGGTATCGGGCCGGGCCGCCGCTGGGCCGGCCCGGCATGGGCCGGGCTTGGGCTGAGAATTTTGGTTCTCGGGCCGAAGTTCACCCGGCCCGGCCCGGCCCGATATCTTAACGGGCCGGGCCTGGTTGTCACTTCTCCGGCCCGGCCCGGCCCGACGGCCCGTTTATGAAATTTATAATTTTTTAATTTTTATTAGGTCTTCGACTCTTCCTGGCATTCCCGCGCGGCTCCCCTTCCCCTTTTCGCTTTAGGTTTGCTTTCCTTTTTCTGTTCGTCGAATCCTCCATCATCCAGCAACATTCAACAAGGTTACAAGGGTTCGATTATGTGTTGCAATTTATTTGGTTGCGGGCTGTTTTTGTTGTTTGGCTTATTTTCTGTTCGTTACAAAAAACTGTCAATGTTTGACATTTTAGTAAGTATAAGAAGTTCTTATCTGTGTGTTACACGTTTATTTGACAACTGAAGAACATGCAAATGCATGTTTTTTTTTTCTCGTATGGGCTTTTTTTTTTTTTGCATTTTCTAGTACTGCCCTTTTATATTCACATGACACAAAAAAGAGCATGGAATTTGTTCATAAAGCCCGGCCTGGCCCGGCCCGTCATGGGCTGGGCCGGGCCTGATTTATGGTGGACCTGCCTGGTACCCGGCCCGGCCCGGCCCGGCAATGTAAATGGGCCGGGCCCGACGGGCCGTCCCGAGCCGACTGTTAGCGGGCCGGGCCGGCCCGGCCCGGCCCGATACCCACCCCTATCCCTTAGGACGAATTTCAGTTTGCAGGAGATCAAATGTTGATTAGGATTCTTACTTGCAATTGTTGATAGATGACCATAACTGAACGACCTCTATGTGGACGGCCGACCAAGGGTGGGCATCAGGCCGGGCTATCCGCGGGTACCCGATACTCGGTTCGATACGGGCCTGGTCTGAAAACCCTGACCCGGGTCTGGGCACGATGGGCTGGCCTGGATCGGCCTGACGGGGCCCAATCTGGCCCAATAACTATTAAATTTTTTATTATTAATAATATATATTTATTATTAAAAATATATTTTATATTAAAAATTATATTAATTTTCTTTATTATAACTTGGCTGGGTCGATCCGGCCCGAACTCGAGTTTCGGGTATCGGGTCCGGGCCTGGGCCCAAGTTTCGGGCATCGAGCCAGCTTGAATCCGGTTCTTATCGAGCTTGCCGGGCCAGCCCGATGCCCACCCCTACGGCCGACAGCTGTTGACCCTCGCTCACTGGTTGAGGGCAAAAGACAATCAAGCGATTGTTCCAAAATGTTGGGGGCTTTGTTGTTGAAGTTCAAACGGTAGGAGCATATTTGTTAAAAACTATCCATTAATCACCCATATCTTCAACTCCATTATTCCATAAAACTCAATAACATGTGAGAGACCAGAAGAGAGTTTGGAAGTTAAATGGCTTCTAATGAAGTGCATATCATCTATTAGCTAATGAATGTTCCTTCAATTCTCCTATGTTTTTTTTGGCTCTTGAATGCAACGAAACAGCGGACGCCTTTGCGAGCAAGAAGGCAGGTCTTGGTCAATTTGAACTCGATGTGGCTGCAGAAACAACATTCTATACTTTTTGCTCTAAAAATATTTAACCAGGGGCGGAGGCAGGTGTGGGCATTATGTGGCCAATTGCTTACACATGCCCACAAAAACATCTTATTTTCATATTGATATTTGAGAAAAGTTTTCATGAATTATATATTGGTGACTTTTAAAAATTCAAAATTTTATAACCAATGCTCGTTACCTGAAATTTTGGCTTTCATTTAACCTTTGGAGTAAACGGTCACTTGATATCACAAATTTTACTTTATTTTTCCATCAATAAAAGCTAGGACTGCACATGAGCTCCAGCTCGAGTTCAACTCCGGTCAGAAAACTAACTCGACTTGACTCGACCAGTTTTTTTAACTCATTTTAGTTGCAACTCATTTTAACTATTTTCTCATAATTCAACATTCATTATAGAGTAGAGCCAAGTCATGTTTAGTTTAATTGAATTCTTACAATTCGAATGTGGTGATTCATTTAACATTTCAAGCAAACATTGGAACTGGAGATTGACTCGTTTGTAAACAAGCCGAGCTGAAATTGTGCAGCTCTGATGAAAGCAAGTGAAATTAGAGTATTGATTTAAGATTAGAGAAACAATCAAAAATTAAAGTTTCTAAATTTTGACCGGACAAACCATTATTCTAATTTTTTATATAGGATAAGTGAAATTTTCTAAAATTTACATGTAAATTAATTTTTTTTTGGAGGTAGGGACATGGCCCATGCACTCCTTGGCTCCGCCCCTGTTGGTAGTCTTTGCTTCACCCCCATTCTTATAATCGGGTCGACGTTGAGTTGTTGACCATCTAACTCCGTATGCAACCTTTTGCATTATCAAATATATATCTCGGTACTACAAATGGTTAGGTTGGGTGGCATGTTGTAGCGACGTTATTAGTTCGACTCTTGTGAAGGTATTGAAGGTTGTTGATCATGAAATTAAGAGTACCATTATGACTATCAAGTGGACTTATTCTTGTCCCTCTCCTCTTCACCCCTCTCCTGTCTCTCTCTTTAATTAAAATGGCTTTGTACCTAATGAAATGATATAATCGAAGCATGGAACCAGTTTGAAGCAAATTTTTTGGGAGACGTCTACTTATTGGCCCAAAGTGGTTGATAAATATATAACTTGGTGTTTAAATGGTTTCAGCCACTCAATTTTGATTAGCCAATTGAAAAAAGTCATGAACCGGTCTATTGCGTGAACTCGTCCGTCAAGAGAAAGAAGGAAGATTTAGAACTACGGACTCGGTTGACAAACATGAATCTGATCCTTAAAAGACTGGTGCCAAGTCCAAACACATGTACAAAAATCAGATGAACTGGTCCAGTCCATTTCCTGCTAGCTAAAAATTAAATGCTTAATGTAGAAACAAATGTACATGGGGCCTCAAACCCGATTGTTATCACCCCAAATTTTTCAAAAAATGGGGCTATTAAAATTTTGGGTATATTATTTTTAAAATAAATTTTAAATCCAAGTTTAGATCCAAAATCCAAGTTTAGATCCAAATCTAGCATTTCAAACTCAAAATCCAATTATCAAATTCAAATTAGATCCAAAATCCACATTTCAAATTCAAATTAGAACAAGACCTANTTTAGTCTTTTGGCGAACAAGACTCATTTGACCCTCCTTTTGACAAAAGAAACTTCTTTTAGAGGGTGATTTTAGTCTTTTTGGATGGTCAAGACCCATTTTAAAATATATTTTTATAAGCCTAATGGCCAATCATACCCATTTTCAAACCAATTTTTTTTCAAAATAATTCAAAATTATGTGAAATTCGGATGAAAAATGGGGGAAATTCAAAAAAATTCAAATTTAGGGTTTTGGCTCTAAAATCCTCTATAAATACCCCCCATTTCTCCCCTCTTGGGCAAGAGTGGTCCTTGGGAGAAACCCTAGAGTATTCTCACTTGAAGACTTAGGGTTTCTCTTGAGTTCTCTCTCTCTCTCCCTCTTTCTCTTTCCATTTTCTCTCCAACTTGGAGCAAGATTCATCTCTTGGAGGCATTAGAGGTATGTAATCATCATCTCTCTTATTTCTCTCTTCTTTCTTTTCATTAATATTCTTATTATTAAGATGTTTCTTTTTCTTGAACATAGTCTTGTTGTTATTTCCATTTTCTCTTCTCATTTTCATCTCCCCATTGCCAAAGAGATAGCACTCAACCTCTTTTTAGAGACAAGAGGCTATGCTCAAGTGCACCGGGAGCATGAGATGATATTGTATTTTATGATTAAATCATGTTCTTTCAAGTATTCTTGTTATTGTTGTTCTTTCTTTTCTTGCTCTTTCTTCTCTTCAATATATTCTTCTTGTTGTTGTTCTTTTCCTTAATGAATATATTTTGGTTATTATTGTTATTTCATTTTTTTCAATGTAGTCTTGTTCTTGTTATTTTCTTTTCTCTCTTCCTCCTCTCCCCATGGCTAAAGGAGGTAGTGCTCAATCTCTTTTTAGAGACAAGAGACTATGCTCAAGTGCATTGGGAGTACGAAAAGATGAGAAGATCTTTTATTTTATGATTGAATCATGTTTTCTCTTTTATTAAATATAACATTGTTTCTCTTTCTACATTTTCTCCTTACCTTCATCTCCCCATGGCTAAAGAAGGTAGTGCTCAATCTCTTTTTAGAGACAAGAGGCTATGCTCAAGTGCATTGGGAGCATAAGAAGAGGAGATAATATTTATTTTTATGGTTGGATCATGTTTCTCCACTTAGTTGAATACCTCTTTATCATGCTCCATCTCTTTCTTTATCTCTCTAATATGCCCTTTCTCTCTCTAATGTGCTCTCCCTCCTTACCATGATCTCTTTCTTTTTCCTTATTTGAATATTGACTATATATTGTCTATGGTGATGCTTGATTTTCACTTATGTATGAATGTAGGGTGAGATTGAGAGTGTGGTTTGGGATTTTCTATTTTGTGTTATATTAGTTACTTTTGAGGTTGGGACTTGTCCAACCCGGGAAAAACCCCCCACGAAATTTGTAAATGTTAATATTGCATTTGCATATCATTTTACGTTAGTTTCTTTTAATCATTCCATTAGGAACCCTAATGAGTCCCTTATCCTATGATTTGACTTTCTTCCATACCCAATGGTGGAAGAAACTTATCCCTTTGTCATCAATGAAACTATTACATTTTATGTTTATGATCATGCTCTTACAAAACATTTTCAAAAGAAACC